>VZDJ01000351.1:1396189-1407471 GCA_008694505.1 Cyanoderma ruficeps
TTTTGTTTGTTTGTTTGGTCATCGGGGCAATGATGTTTGTATTAGGTCTGGCTCCAAGGTGAATAGTTCTTAATTAATACCTTTTCAGCAGATTTAGCCTTCCAGGTCAGGTTGGTTTGGGCAGAAATTGGTGGTGTCTGTGCTCAGAGGATTTAGCAGTGCACGGAACCCAGACACTCCTTGTTCAGGAAATATATCTGGTACTGCCTTCTGGACCCTTCCTCCCGTGCAGTCCAAACCCCTCTCCCAAGTGGCACGAGCTGGGAGTGCAGGAGCATCTGTCCGTGTTGGAAATCAAAGTTCTCACTACTGGGAGGACATTTTCCAGTCAAACCTCAAGTCTGACCAGCTGACCATCTCCTTTCCACCTCCAAGGGGTTGGTCCATGGCCCTGTGTTGTCGTGCCCACCCAGCTGTATGCTGAGCCATCCGTGGAGCAGGAACTGCTGCCTCTTGAGGGAGAGGAAATCCTCCAGGATTGTGAGGGTGCTGACGGATCATAAATAACACCGGTTATGGTTTTCTTGTGAGTTTTCAAAGTGTTATGGGTGAGATGAAGATAGAAACAGAGGGCTGGGTTACCTAGTGCTCATGCTGTAGTCCCATACTTTGAGAAAAGCTGTGCAAACCTAGCACACACAGTCAAAGCAAGCGTCCACTGGGATTATTTAAAATGAGATGTCAAAATAACCTAAAGAGCTTTTAATAGACTTCTGTGGGAGGCAGAGCACCCTCAATTTTTACTGATATCAGGGAGAGCTCGAAAGTACTTTAAACTTTTGTTGTGGCTACAGCACCTTTAAAGATCGGGCGCATTTAAAGATAATGCCTGGATATTTGGGTTTGGTCTGTGCAACACCACAACCACCTTGTTTCCCTCACGGTGACTTTGCTGGAGGACGAGTAATCATGGGTCTGCTGTGAGGGAAGTGAGCAGCAAAGGGGACAGATCCTGGGGGGGAAAGTCCTGGGAAGAAAGAGGGGCAGCCCAATTTCAGTCCCAGCGCATACCTTGTGCATACGACTTGGACTTAAGGACTTCAATAAAAAAGTAACCAATCCAAAATGTTTTCAGGTGGTCATAGGTTGTTGTAGGGGATGCTCAACAAAACAGACCCTTTCTGCACTTCCTTGTGGGCGAGCTTGTTTTGTCTGGACAGGGTGACCCCAGGAGCTGGGGTGACCCCAGCTTTTTTTGGCCCCAGACTCCCAGTCTGGGCTGCAGGATATTCTTACTTTACACTGAGAAATACTCTTCTCTATCATGCCGGCACTCCAGTTAACTTTTAACCCCAGATCTGTGGTTTCTTTCCTCTGAAGTTTGTGGGCTATTAAAGACACACATATATGTATGTTAAGGAGTATACTACTGCTGTCAGTCACAATATATCCTTTCCTTATACTGACCAAGAAAACAACTGGTAGCCCCTGGCTTTGCTGAAGGCCATTCTTCTCCACTTGGAACTTACTGACGTTACACAGCTAGATGCTGGATGAATTCTGTTGTTTACCCTTGCCTTTTGATGATGCTGCTGTCTGAAGGTTATCTGCTACAGTGATTTCATAATCCTTTTGAGTCTCTTTCATATCTTCAAAAGGCAGGAAAGAGGGTTTTTTAGCTATTCAAGAGCCACTCGTCTGCAGGTAAAGAATTTAACAGCTTGTGGGAGTGCTACTTACTGCCAGCAATAATGTGATTGATCTTTCCTGGAACTGAAAAAATGATTCTTAGAAGTGACATTGTGAAAGGCAAAAATTGAGATATTTTCTTTCACTTGTCTACTAGGAACACTTAATACAAGAAAATAAATACCTGGTATTGAAGGCTGACCTGTCTCCTTGCATTTCCACGGCAGAATTGAATTGTTAACTTTTGGGGGGGGCATCGATGGTTTTATTTGCTTTAAGATTTGGAATAGAAAAGGAACAGCTTGCTCAAGGACTTTCCAATTTAGATGTTTTTTAGTAGAAAAAGAAACATGTTTGCAGTTAACTTGGTTTTCTTTTTTGGGGGGGACAGGAGGATTTAAGAGCAAAACCCAAATTGCGTGTACTATTGTATGACAAAGGTATCCAGATGGTTAGGCTGGCTTATCTTTGTTCAGAGATTTGTATGTACTGAGCCCCAGTACATGGTTTTGGTGTGTTTTTCATTCAGAGCTACCTGATGAGCCCTTTTTGTGTAAGCACTTGCAGCTATTCATCTCGGGCTCCAGGGGCTGGACTGTTTTGTCTGGAGACCTTGGTGCTGCCTTCCCACGCCAGGCACAGAAAAAAAAAACCCAAAAAACAGGCAGAAAAAAACCCCAGAGTTAAATTGTCCCAAAATACTCAAATGAAACAATATCCATAGTTTTGACTGAGCAGAAAGAGGGCTGTGAGGGACCTGGTCTAGAGGAAAGTGTCCTGGCCCATGGCAGTGATGACATTAAAGTCTCTTTTCAGTCTAAGCAGTCTGGAACTCAAATTATCACATAAAGCATTTGACTTTGTTGCTTGGCTAGCTTCTGGTGTCCCACTTCGAAATGTTTTGGATTCTGGAGTTGGTTTTGTCTGGCAAAGGACTACCTAATGTCCCATCTTCCCACACGTTGGAAAAATAAATAAACACCTTTTGTAGGCCAGAGACATCTTTAAGGCCCAACGCCTCTACCTACCACACATGGAACATGGCCTTTGCCTCAAGAAGAAATTCATGGGGTGGGAGCTCGCTGGGAGTGGGGTTTTATTCCAGGAGATCTTCCTAGCACAGTGTCCCTGAAGAAAAGGGAAACCCAGGGAGCTGGGTGACTTCACCAGCTTCTTTCCAAGCCTCATTTCTCATTTAGTTTCCCAAGAGGAAATGAGACTTCCTATTATCTTGGTCTGATGCTCTCAATCGGCATGAAGATTATGATGTGAAAATATTTACTGAAGGTTTTCTTCTGCCTAAAAATAATAATAATATTTTTTTTATTATTATTATTATTATTATTATTATTTGCATAAAATCACAGTGTGGTTTGGATTGGAACTTAAAGCTCATCCCGTTCCACCCCCTGCCATGGGCAGGGACACCTTCCACTGTCCCAGGTGGCTCCAAGCCCTGTCCAGCCTGGCCTTGGACACTGCCAGGGATCCAGGGGCAGCCACAGCTGCTCTGGGCACCCTGTGCCAGGGCCTGCCCACCCTCACACACAGCAATTCCTTCCCCAGATCCCAGCTGGCCCTGCCCTCTGGCCCTGGGAAGCCATTCCCTGTGTCCTGTCCCTGCAGGCCTTGTCCCCAGTCCCTGTGCAGCTCTCCTGGAGCCCCTTGAGGCCCTGGCAGGGGCTGGGAGCTCTCCCTGGAGCCTTCTCTTGTGCAGGTGAAAAGCCCCAGGTGTCCCAGGCTGGCTCCAGAGCAGATGGGCTCCAGAAGGGCCCTTCATTTGTGTTGTTGTTCTTTCTGTTTTGGGGTGTGCAGCCTGAATCTGCTCCCACTTCCCGATGTGTCCCAGCTCCTGCCAATAGTTTGTGATGATGCCAAAGAGCCCCTGGCAGGAGCCCTGCAGGGACAGCACTCCCTGGCACAGCTTTTTCCAGCAGTTCTCCACCACCCCCCGGTCCGCACATCGAAGGACGGGGAATATCTGTGCATGTAAATGTTTGTTTTAGGAAGTATGGCTAGGTGATATTTTTAGTAGTGGTAGCAGCGGTGGTTCCATGTGAAAGCCTGTAGTTCATCAGCCTTTTCAGCCGTGTATCTTATCTCGGAAATGTAAGCGTCTGCCGGGGGATATTGTACAATGTTGCCTTCATCACCCAGCACTTAATCTACACGCGATTTATTTACTTTAGTAACTAGAGGAAGCAAATAACCTCTGCATGTGTCGCTTCAAGTAACTGAATTAGCGCCGTGCGACAAAGTGACGAGGCATCACTCTGCTTGGGCTCTTTTTACCCTTCTTAAAAAACATGTAATTTAAAAAGGAAAAAAAAAAAAAAAGAAAAAAAAAAAGGAAAAAAAAAAAAAAAAAAAAATTTACAAGAACCAGAACAAAAGCAAAAATGCACAGCCCCAGGCAATGCATTAAGTGAGGCTCTCTGGCCTGACATACCCAGGTACCTGGCATGGTGCAGGGCAATCAGACAGAAAGCTCCTCAGCAACCAAGACAAAATGTCCAAAGTCCTTAGGAAAGCATCTTCTTCCAAACCACCAGCCCAGCCTGCTTTATATATGGTAAAACTAGAGAGCTGGTTTCTCCTTCAATGTTTGTTTTTGCTGGTATAATTAGCTGATTTTTCAACCAGTAATATTGCTTAGTAGTGACTTCCCTTAAAAAAATTGTTTTAGGCTGTGCAAATCTTCTTGGCTTTGTGTGCATACAATGACTTGAACTGGTAGGACCCCAATGTACTAAGGCAGTGCTGCTAATTAATTCTTGGCTGCAGCAGGCCTGATAAGAGTAAACAAAGAGTGAAATTAGCTCAGGAGAAGACACAGGAATTTGCAGACAAACCCACATCCTTCCATGATATCATTGGGAATCCGCCCGTGCTCCACCCATACGTTTGACTGAGCCCTGGCCGAAGGCAAGAGAGCTGATTTTTGGGAGGGTGAGCTGCAGATCCTAGAGAGACTCAGCGTAATCCTGTAAGGATTTTATCCCCATTAGCTTGGAGAGCAAGATAATTTGCATTTACTCTCACCAAAAGCCTGGGCCCCCACACCCACGCTGGTCATCCCTGCACCACCCAGCAGAGCCCCTCAAAGCCCTGAATCCTGCGAGATGGCTGCTGAGGTGCACAAAACACTGGTCCTGTGTGTTCCTGCTTGTCTGATAAGCTCTGTGCATGCTCCGGGGAGGATTTTAGCAGCAGGCAGGGAGGTGCTGTCAGCCTCCTGCCCACAGCAGCCCCGGGCTGGGCAGAGCAGAAGCAGCTGCCCCAAGGATGCTCAAAATGATGCTCCCTGGAGATGCTCCCCCAAATCCAGCAGGCCTGTACCATGGGTAACGCTTCCCCAGGACACCTCAGCGTTAAACTGTTGCCAAAATGATGTTTTGGGTTTTTTGGGCTTTGTTTGGTTGGTTGGTTGGTTTTTTTTTCTTTTGATTTCCAAGGGAAGACTGCAGAGAGGAGATGGTGAGAGACATCTCACACAGACTGCTGGCGTGTGTTGCCATGACATTGAAGTAATTGCTGTTACTTTCTCCAAGAGAAATTAATTCTTTCAGAATTAAGGGACTGATTTTTGCCAGCACTCAGGTGCAGGAGGAAAGGAACTTTCTGTAATGCAGCAAAATAGATACATTACACCTACATTTTCACAACAGCAACAAAGGGTTTTTTGCTGTTCCCACTGTTTGCTAACACGTTGCAGTGTGCACTGGGAAACTGTAGGACTGACGGTGGAACACAACAAAATGCAATCTTGAAATTTTCCCCAAAGCGCAGTGAGGGGGGAAAAGGAGAATATAAAGGTGCAATGTGGCAAAATTAGGTCTAGGCTGGCTACTTTTGGAAAACAAATCCAGTTCCCTCTGGATGGTTTCCTCTGTGGTTTGAGCCGCAGCTCTTCGACTCAGCAGACGCTGTGGATGTTCAAATTTGCCATTTGGTACAATGTCCTCGACTCTTGTCAGAGCCACCTCAGCACCGACCTGCAGGGCCCACGTTCCGTTCTCTCATGTTTTCCATCTCGGCAAGAACTGTTACATAAAAGCCTTGTCCGGGTAATCCAAGGTAAAAAGCAATTAGCTAAAACCCAAAGTGATCAGGTGAAACTGTACAATAATGAGATGGAGTGAGCCCTGGCTTAGTGAGCCCTGGGAAACTTGAGTGGGTTTAATAAGCACCCTGAAGCCTGGCTGTCCACTGCAGGTCATGGTGTTCCTGTGCCATACCCAAGGCAGGATGAGATCTTTCCAGACAGTTCCTGACATCCTGTCTAGGCAGGAGATTACCAGTCTGCTGATGGGAGAGTTATGCCCAAATCCTCCTGTTTAGAAGGGGTCTCATTCAGGACCTGGCAGTTTTTGCCCATCTACCCTCTTGGATCCCCTCTATATCCAAAAAAAACCCCAAAAACCCAACAAACCAAAAATCAAAAAACTCAGTGGTAACAAAGGCTAAAAGAACCCCTCTCCCAGGAGTTTTGGCTTTTGCTATGCAGAAAATAGCACCAACACCTCAGATTTCTCAAATGTTTTACATTTCTTTTGGAGTTTTGACATATAAAGGGGAGAAGGGAATATGTAGGAAATACATATTTTTCCTACCCATCTCGCAGATAGAGATGCTGAGGTTAAAGAGATTTAACTCGCAGGAAGACCACCCAGCCAGCCTGTGGGGGAGCTGGCAGATGAACAAAGCCCTCCTGATTTATTAGCAAACATCCATCCTAATGTTGATCATTCCTCCAGAGAAGGGGATGGACCTTTAATACCATAGTTAATTAGGGATTTGTTTAATTTTTTGTTTTGTTTTGTTTTAATCGGGTCATACTGCACCCCAAAGACTTTTCCATATTTTTCTTTCCAGCACCTGGTGGAGGATGCTGGAAAACCCTGCTGGCCTTTGGTGGCCCCAGGTGCCTGATGGCTTCTGCTCTGCCTCCCTCACTGTCCCCTGCCGTGCACTGAGCACCCTTCCCGTGTGAAACAGGGAGTCATTTTGCTGAGCCACGTTTCAAAACAAGGGTTGGATGAGCATCTCCAACGCTTCCTTGAAATCCCCCCCCACCTCTGAGTCATGGGAATGACTTTGGAAAGCCACCAGAGCAAACAATCCCCATCCTCTGCCAGCCATGGCAGCCCTGGCTCCCTGCTGGGTGGCATTAGCCCCTCGAGCCTCCACCCTGTTCCCGGACATAATCCCTTGTCCTTTTGCCAAACCCAGAACTGGGTTATTGTTTCCATCACTACACCTCTGGAGTTCACTTGTTTTCCTGGAAATCTGCCCTGGATGTGTGAGGCTCTTGAATGTCTTTGGGCCATGGCAGCTCCCTGTGAAACACAGCTGGGAATCGGGCCCCATGCACACTGGGAGGAAAAATCCCAATAAATGCAGGCCTTGGCAAGAGGGCTGGAGCCCCTCTGCTCTGGAGCCAGCCTGGGACACCTGGGGCTCTTCACCTGCACGAGAGAAGGCTCCAGGGAGAGCTCCCAGCCCCTGCCAGGGCCTCAAGGGGCTCCAGGAGAGCTGCACAGGGACTGGGGACAAGGCCTGCAGGGACAGGACACAGGGAATGGCTTCCCAGGGCCAGAGGGCAGGGCCAGCTGGGATCTGGGGAAGGAATTGCTGTGTGTGAGGGTGGGCAGGCCCTGGCACAGGGTGCCCAGAGCAGCTGTGGCTGCCTCTGGATCCCTGGCAGTGTCCAAGGCCAGGCTGGACAGGGCTTGGAGCAACCTGGGACAATGGAAGGTGCCACTGCAGGGGGTGGAGTGGGATGAGCTTTGGCGTCCTTTTCCACCCAAATAATTCTATGATTCCATGATTATGTGATATACACACATGCTTAGACCGTCCTTCCTGTGGGGCTTCTCAGGATCTCAGAAAATCCAGAATAAGGAGAGGGAGTGCATGGGAACCACAGATAAGGAGAAAATGGGGACTGGTGGCCTGAGGGGGAGGATACCTCTGTGTTCAGAGTGTCCTTCCGTTCTGAGTGGCTTTACCAGACAATGCACTGCAAAGGCACTTTCCAGCTTTTACTACACTACAAGCATCAGTCCATGAGAGCAGCAGGCAGACCACTAAAAAAGGCCTCATAATTAGGCAGCAAAATATTATATAGAGCTTCTCCTTTTCCAAGAATGGCCGGAAAATAAGATCAGGACAACCACTGTGTGCTCCTAAAACCTGCACAGCCTTTTCCAGGTATAAAATTCGTGACTTAAGAGCGAGAGCAGGGTCTTGATACTTGGTTCATACTGGATAATCTGTAAATGACAGGTTAGAATTGCCACGGAATTGGAATGCTGACTATTGTCAGAAACCATTTGCACTAAATACCTTATGAATTAACTTCTGCATCAGCTCAGCATGTAAAGAAACAGAAACAATCTATTTGTGACTGTACGCGATTGAAGAAAAAACCCGAGTCCTGCTCTTTGGAGTAGTGTTTTGTGTACCCAAAAATCCACCTGATCTCTCCTCCCAGTCCATGTGGGGCAGGTGGGATGTGCCAAAATTACTGCAGGAAAGGTGGACACACGATTCACGCTTTCCCGTTCCATACATCACCTAATCCATCGTGCAGTCTTTATTGATTTGGCACCAGCCTTTTCTATAATGGATTTCTGAGAAGTTTTGCTCTCAGTTGTTTGTGCTCTGAGCTGTTCTCTGGCCAGATCCCACTGGTGTGAGAGGTCTCTGCTCTGTGGGCCTCAGGAAGTCCTGGCTTGGGACAAGGTTTGCAGCTCTTGGTCATTGTGCTGCATTTCATATATTAGCATCTAAGTGTGAAAAAGCTGAGCATCAATATACAATTCTGGGTTGGTTGTTTTTTTTTTTTCCCTTCAAAGAAGTCTCCACCTATCCCGTGAAATGCCTCCAATTGAAATAGCAAGCTTACAGGAAGGCCCAGTGCATTACTCCTATGGCTGCTGAGGAACTGGAGGCCTTTTCTGACTGTCCCTGACACAACAGCATTTTCTGATTCAAAAAAAGAAATGGGAAATACTTTTTGAACTGAATCCCAGGGAATAAAGCACAGGGTGGGGCTTGGTTTTAAGGGGAAGTGGACTGGCACAGCACATACACTGATTTTTATTGTTATGGCATTACTCCTCCATCTTCCAGCATGTGAATGATTTTATCGTGCCTCCAAAGAAGACAAGGATGTCCCTATTGTCCTCATGTGGCTGGCTGTGGTTAAGCAGTGAGGACACAGACCCCTCAACCCATGGAAATTCAAACCACTGGCCCCAGTCCCTGCACAGTGTATGTCACATGGCCTTCAGAAACATCAGTACACATCCCTGCCATTGGCCAGCATCATTTCAAAACACAGCAAAATCAATTTTGGGGGCACCTCTCAGTGTACTGGAGGTGCCTGCACTCCTTTGAAGGTCCCTTCCGACCCAAGCCATCCCACAGTTCCATGATTTCAGTGTGTTCCTGTTTTTTCCTCACTGTTTCACAGAATCACAGAATCACAGAATGTGTAGGTTGGAAGAGACCTTCAAGATCCTCAAGTCCAACCCAGCCCTAACACCTCAACTAGATCATGGTGTCAAGTGCCACATCCAGCCTCTTTTTAAACACGTCCAGGGATGGTGACTCCACCACCTCCCTGGGCAGACTATTCCAGTATTTAATCACTCTTTCAGTGAAAAACTTCTTCCTAATATCCAACCTGTATTTCCCCTGACGCAGCTTAAGACTGTGTCCTCCTGTTCTGTCAGTGCTGCCTGGAGAAAGAGACCAACCCCCAGCTGTCTACAACCACCCTTCAGGAAGTTATAGAGAGTGATCAGGTCACCTCTGAGTCTCCTTTTCTCCAGGATAAACAGCCCCAGCTCCCTCAGACGTTCTTCATATGGCTTGTAAATATGTTTGGGTCTGCAGAGGTCAGTAAAAACTGCACATAAAGAAAAAACGTAACCCTGGTAACCCACACCAAACTCGTCCTCCTGGTGCTTTGCAGAACCCACCTTCCTTCCCTTCTCCTCCCTCCAGGAATTGTGCACCACGTCTGACCCAGCCATCGGGGGAGGAGGTGGTTTAGAGGTTTGTTTTGGGGCTTGGCTGAGGCTGTGCCCCTGGACATCACTCTGGAATGTTTGCCCTTCACCCCTGCCCCAGGGGCACCATCCCCGGGCATGAACTCCCAGTGAGAAAGTTGCTAATTCCCTCTGATGGCACGGGCTGGGTGTGAAGATCATGTCTGGGTGTCCTGCTGAGCCACAGGCCAGAACATGAGTTATATTTAATTAGCATTTACTCATCAGTGCCTCAGGTGCTCCTGTGGCCTCAAGCCCTGCTGTGGGCAGCAAGAACTGCAGAACCCCCCGAAGGGCCTGGCTGCCCTCAGACCTGTCCCCAGCCCAGGGAGGGACTCATCCAAGGTGACAGGGGGCACAGCAGCATTGTCCCAGCATTAATGGGGACCTGGTTTTGAAACACAGGCTCCAGGTGCTGATGGAATGGCTCGCCCTAGGAGGGGAGCAGGGACGGAATCTTGCCGAGGATGCAGCCTGCTCCAGTCCCCTACAAAATATAAACCCCCTGTCCCTGGTTAACGAGATCTTGCAGGAGAGCAGCTCCTCTGATGCTGCAGCACCCTTGCAGGCCTTTCAAACACAGCATCACTTATACCCAGCAGTCTTCCTTGCCCATATATCATGGGACCATGGAGTGGTTTGGGCTGGAAGAGACCTTTAAAGCCCATCTTGTTCCACCCTCTGCCATGGGCAAGGACACCTTCCACTACCCCAGGGTGCTCCCAGCCCTGTCCAACCTGGCCTGGACTATTTCCAGGGGTGGAGCAACCACAGCTTCTCTATCAAACCTGTGCCAGGGCCTCCCCACCTGCACAGGGAACTATTTCTCCCCATTATCTACTCTAAACCTACTCTCTGGCAGTGTGAAGCCATTCCCCTTGTCCTCTCACTCCAGACCCTTGTAAATTGTCTCTCTCCATGGTTTTGGTGGCTCCTTCAGGCACTGGGAGGCCACTGTAAGGCCACCTTGGAGCTTGCCCACTGCAGGCTGAATAATCCCAATTCTCCCAGCCTTTCCTGATAGCAGAGCTGCCCCATCCCTCCAACCATCTCGACGCTTCTCTCCAGCAGCTCCAGGTCGTTCCTGTGCTGGGATGGAGGCAGCTCTGCAGGTGTGGTCTCACCTGAGCACAGGGGCAGAGGGGCAGAATCCCCCCAGAGCTCGTGGACACCTGGATGGGGTCAGCCCAGTCCCTTCCCCAGAGCTTTGGGTTCGAAGGCAACACGAGTCCAGCGGCCCCGCTCCCTCCCCACCAACTGCTTTGAATAAGTTATGGGGCCGCGAACCTGGAACATTTGTTCTGGTGAATATTACCGTGCATCCCTGGGTGCTGATGTTTATCTGGCGCAGGCCGTTTGAATAATCGGAGAGCACAGGCACGAGTTCAAAGCCATCAGCCAAGCTGCTGCCTTCCCCTGCCCTCACCCGTGTGCGTGTCAGCCGGGCAGGCTCCGCCAGCCCGATGGTTTGTGTTTGGGCAGCTTCAAAGGCCCCTGCGAATGCATACAAGGTGCTGGCCGGCACAAAACGCCCCTGCCCGCGCTGAAATGAGCAGGAAAGCATCGCATAAAGCTGGTTTCTCTTATTTTTCT
>VZDJ01000351.1:1407625-1453882 GCA_008694505.1 Cyanoderma ruficeps
AAAAAAAAAAAAAAAAGTTAATATTTTAATTAAAGTGGTTCAGAGTCCCTCTCCCTCACTCCTCAGATGCTGGTTTTACAAAGGACATTTGTTTATGAGGCTCAGCTGGATTTTTCTTAAGAAGTTCCCTAAGCATTTCAGTTGCCATCTGTGCACCTTTGTTGTTGGAGTGCATTAGCAGAACTTCCCCGGTTCCATCTAAATTGATAAATTCATCCAGTCCCCACTTGATATCACCGCAGAGCAGCTGTCCGTGGAGTTTGTTTAATCTCCATTAGGACACTGTGGTTAAAAGCCGAGCCTGCATCCCTATGAAAACATGGCACAAGCAGGATGCTCTGCCTCTGCAGGTCTTTTCAGGCCGAGGGTGTCTGAGGCTGTTGGGAGCTGGGTATTTAACATTTCCATGAAAACCAGGCTGGCTGCATGTCTCCCTGGAAACCTTGTGCTGCCTGAGAGGACGATCTGCTTTCCTTGGTGTTTTGCACCCGCAGGTTGGTTTTTTGGTTTTTCTTCCCCCACCCCACGAAATTCGTTTTGGGAGATGGAGAGATCCCCGTGGTGGGGCACCTGGGGCAGAAGTTGGGGACGAGACAGGTGTTTATTCAAGGAAATATGTTCTGTGAAGGCCTTTCTTTTAATCACCGCAAGTGCTTCTGGAGGGATCTGCGTTGCACCTTGTTTTGTCTGCAGGCAACGAGATGTGAACAGTTAGGCTCTCTCTAAATTACATCTGACAGAGAAATGGAATCTAGATTATTTTTAAATCTCCTTATTTCCCTTCTACATCTTCCAATCCATCTTTCTCAGTGACAGCTGGGGTGGAATGCCAGTCACAGAAATTCCTCCCCAAGGTTAATTGCAGGGAAGAGAAATAATTTTCTCCAACATTTATGCGGTAGAAAAAATAAGAATTCCTATTCTCATTCATTCCTTGAAAACTTTTCATCAAACAAATAAACCAGACATGAAGTATGAGTCTTGCTCAGTGTTAGTGTCTCAGTCCTCTCTCCAAGTGCAATCCTGTTGGGATCACAGCCAGGAATCACTCTTTTAAGTGACCTGATGCTTCGGGAGAACAGTTTCTCCTTGTGACACAGCTGGGTTTGCCTTTGTGCTCTGGCCCTGCTGAAGAGAACAGCGTTTTTATCACCAGCCTCGAAGGATTCATGGATCTCAAAGGATCCAGGCTCCCAGCTCCTGTATTTCAGTCCACATTAGGTTTTGGCTGGGCTCTTCCTGACAGCGCTTCGATTTAAGGAACTCAGTTTCAGCCACCAACCACAACTGTCTCTCCCTGAGAAAGTCCATCCTTCCCAAGCCACGTGTCCCACAAGGAAAAGGCAAGGAAGCAGCTGCAGGTGCTGTCAGCCAGGAAAAGCAACACAAATTTTCAGGGGTGAGGAAGGTGGAGTAGAGAGGATGGACCAGCCTCTCTTCTCAGGGTGGCACGGTGGGATGCAATATAATAGATAACATAATCCTGTAGAGCCACAAGGTGCCTGGTTTGGCTGGGATTTGTGTCTCCTAATTTTATCTAAAAATTAAACCCCCCGGCAGAAGTGATTGCCCACAACTTACATTCCAGCAGGGCCTTGGACAGTCATGCCCAGGGCCATCCCCTCAGCTGACGAGGATGTCATGGCACCACTCTCCACATCCCTGCACCTGCTGTGGATGCAGACAGTCCTGACAGAGCCCAGGATGTGCTGCTGGGGCAGCTGTGGCTGCGCTTTCCTGCCTCCTCCACCTCCTCTGCAGTGACCAGGCAACGTCACAACACTTTGATGAGCAAAGGGGAGCAGATCAGAATAGTCTGGGCTGTGCTGTAGAACATCAGCACCTCTCCTGCCACCCCAGGTGGGAGCCAGCCCCAGGCACCACCATCAGCACCACCATGTTTGTCTTCATTTCATTGGGCAGCTCCTCTCTGTGTCTGGAACATTCCATCCTTACAGAGGCACTCAGGGTTTGAAGCACAGAATGGTTTGGGTTGGAAGGGACCTAAAAGATCATCTGTTCCACCCCCTGCCATGGGCAGGGACACCTTCCACTGTCCCAGGCTGCTCCAAGTCCTGTCCAGCCTGGCCTTGGACACTGCCAGGGATCCAGGGGCAGCCACAGCTGCTCTGGGCACCCTGTGCCAGGGCCTGCCCACCCTCACACACAGCAATTCCTTCCCCAGATCCCAGCTGGCCCTGCCCTCTGGCCCTGGGAAGCCATTCCCTGTGTCCTGTCCCTGCAGGCCTTGTCCCCAGTCCCTGTGCAGCTCTCCTGGAGCCCCTTGAGGCCCTGGCAGGGGCTGGGAGCTCTCCCTGGAGCCTTCTCTTGTGCAGGTGAAGAGCCCCAGGTGTCCCAGGCTGGCTCCAGAGCAGAGGGGCTCCAGCCCTGGCAGCATCTCCGTGGCCTCCTCTGGAGTGGCTCCAGCAGCTCCCTGTCTCTCCCAGGCTGGGTTTTTGCTGCTGTCAGCTCTCCCCAGTTGATGTGGCCCCAGCACTGTAGTGGCTGGGAGGACCTGTCCCCACTCACAGCCCAGAGCAGAAACAGCAGACCAGGGAAAGGACCTTCCTCTGTGGCCTCCCCTGAGGATTTTTTGGGGTTTTTCAAACAACTGACTCCCAGAGTGCATTACTGAGACTGCCCCACCTCACCCCACACACACCACAGCCCCACGAGAGAGAGCAGGAGCCTGGCACAAGTTGGGAGCCATCCCTGGGATCCCCAGGCTGGGCTCCAGGCATTATTTTATCAAATCACAGCTGTGGGGAGCAGATTAGTGCACACCATGCCCTGCTGGAGGAGGTACCAGCCCATCCTTGCAGCCCCAAACTCTGACACCTGGGGCTGTCCGGGGAGGAAAACTTTAGGTATGGTCAGAGGGAAGCAACAAAAGAAATGATGGAGTGTGGTGCCTTCTGAGTGTAGAGGTGGGCCTGCCCCCCACCACTGGGCAAAATACAAAACTTTGAATAATATTTGTTGTCCCAGTGGTGGCTTTTCAGCCAGAATTTAGAATCATGAGCAAGGACACACTCCACGAGGGGTGAAACGCAGGAAAATGAGGCAGCTCAGCTTGGGTTCCCCCCTAAAAGAGGTGAGTGGGGGAATCCCATCCCTCACCTTTCTGCTGGGATATTGGGGGCTGGACCTTGCACGGCAGCAGCTTCTTGGAATCCCACCCCTAAGGAGGAGGGAGCACCCAGGATTTGCAGGTGCTCATGATCAGAGGAATGACCAAAACTCAGAGGGTCTGCGAAATCTCACAGAGTTTTATTGGTGAGTTACAGACGTGTGGTGGACATTGGTGTGTTTAGTCCCTGACACCCCAATGCGACCACACAGCAGTGGGGTTTGGATAATGGGGCGGGGGGAAAGGGAGGAGGGAGATGAAGAGGGAAAGGAAGGGAGAAAGAGAGAAAGAGAAATCCCCAGTACAGGCTCCAGCACTGATCCATCCAGCTGGTGGGATGTCCTGGGAACACCATCCAGGCTTTGTGGGGGCACCTTTTATAGAGAAGTTGTCCTTGCCTGGAGAGAAGGTTCTCACTTTTTGTTCAAATCAGTTCCCATGCACAGCCAGCTCTTCTGGGCCTTTCTGGAAATGGTTTAGAGGCTTCAGACAACTTAGGTGGCCTTGTCCCCTCCACAGTCACAGATTCACGGGATCCATGAGGCTGGAAAACACATCCAAGACCATCGAGTCCAACCTGTGACCAATCCCCACCATGTCACCACCCCAGAGCTCTGAGTGCCACATCCAGTCATTCCTTGGACAGCTCCAGGAATGGGGAATCCAAACCTCCCTGGGCAGCCCCTTCCAAGGCCTGACCACCCTTTCCATGAAGGAATTTTCCCCAGTGTCCAACCTGAGCCTCCCCTGGCCCAGCCTGAGGCCGTTCCCTCTCCTCCTGTCCCTGTTCCCTGGGAGCACAGCCCGACCCCCCCGGCTGTCCCCTCCTGTCAGGGAGTTGTGCAGAGCCACAAGGTCCCCCCTGAGCCTCCTTTTCTCCAGGCTCAGCCCCTTTCCCAGGTCCCTCAGCCTCTCCTGGGGCTCCAGCTCCGTTCCCTGCCCTGGACACGCTCCAGCCCCTCGGTGTCTCTCTTGTCCTGAGGGGCCCAGAGCTGTCCCCAGCACTGGAGGTGCCTCAGCAGTGCCAGCCCAGGGGACAGGCCCTGCCCTGGGGCTGTGTCACACCATGGCTGGGACAGCCCAGGGGCCACCTGGGCAGACCTGGGCTCATGTCCAGCTGCTGCCACCAGCACCCTCAGGGCCTTTCCCACATTCCAGTCCCTCCATCCCAGCCTGGAGCTGCAGAGGGTTGGGGTGACCCCAGTCCTGAGCCCTGGGGAGCCCCATCAGTGCCCAGCCCCAGCTGGATGTGGCCCCTTTCCCCACCACTGTCCAGGCCTGGCCACCAGCCTCTTCTGAGTCCAGCTGAGGCTGCACCTCTCCGAGCCACGGGCTGCAGCTTTTCCAAAATGACGTGGGAGACGATGCCAAAGGTTTGCTGAAGTCCATGGCCACTTCTTGGCCTCACTCCTGCACTGAGCCGGGTTGTGCTTTGCTCCAGGAGCCAGAACAAGGTTTGTCCCAGAAAATCCTGCCCTTCCTCCACATGGCCCCTTCTCCAGCCACATCCTGGTGTCCTCACGTGTGTTCTCACCACCAACCCTTGGCTCCTATTCCCAACAGCCCTTGGCTCCACGGCCACACAGCTCTCTGTGTTTGGGACACACACATTATCCCCTCACCTTCTGGGCTCCTCCAAGCTACTGCAGGCAGTGACTGAGCAACAGAAATTGGAGCTTTGCTATGAGAAATTGTGGGGACACCCAAAACCCCAGCAAGAATAATGTCCCCAGCTGGTCAGGCATCATCGTGCTGCTCCAAACTTCAGGGCAGGGGATGGGATTGTTCAAAAATAGTGAGAGGACATTTGCTTTGCTTGCAGCAAACATTTGCTAGGCTTAAGGGCATTGCTCAAGGGGAGTGTTGACAACAAAATATGATTATTCAGCATTTCCGTGTCATTTTACATCTCCAAGATGCCTTTCAGGCACTAAACAGACATTAAACATAATCTTTTGTTGTAGCTCCTCTACAGCCCTGAGATGGGATTAGGGCTCAAATTGGGTGGGTATTGAAAAAAAAAAAAAAAGAAGAAGAATTAATTAAAAATATTCAAGTGCTTTTATCGAATCTAAAAGGGTTCATACCGTGGTCCATGTGTTATGGACAATAATGAGCACTCACACTCTTCAGATGGGGCTTGTAAAGAACATCCTGGGCAACGCTGAGTCAGTGCAATTCAAAACTAGTCAAAGGGGTGGCAAAATCACAGAGCCCCAGAATGGTCTGGGTTGAAAGGGAACTTAAAGCTCCTCTCATTCCAAACTCCTGGGATCTTGGTTCACCATCTGCAACGTGTGGATGAAAGGACTTGCACGGCGGACAGAGATGATGGAAAACATGCAGATTTAGTAATGAGGATTATACATTCTGTGTATAATCTCTAATGGCCCTCTCTAACGAGCGATGCAGGTTAATTGCACCTCTTCAGCTGAGGATTGAGAGGTTTTGTGTCCTTAGTGGGTTATTGTGTAAGTGGCATTGGGTAGCTGAGTGGGGAGCAGCACCTGTGTGTGATCCCAGAGGGAACAGCTGCAGGGTGGCCACTCCACAGGGCAGCTTTCCCGTGAGATAATTCCCATTGTTGATGGGAATGATGCAGTTTCAGTGTCTCTCTGGATCATGTGCCCCCCTGAGCACCTCCGACAGGAGGGGGAGGTTGTTCCTCCCAGCAGCCCTGGGAAGGTTCCCAGCAGCTTTGGGAAGCTGTTGTTTCCTCAGTGACTAATGGCTCAAGGAACCCGACTTTTGGGTTCAGTGTTTTCAAACCAGGAGTCAAAGGCCCTGAGTAACTTCCCCAAGCCGGAGGGTGACCCCGTGCTGCCCCTCAGCCGGACCACAGAAGGGTTTTGAGGCCGGAGCCGGCGTCGCCAAGGTGAAGTCACTTGTCTGACATGACAGGGACATGGGTGGGGATGGCGGGAGCTGACTCAGGAGCTCTGAGCACAGAGCCCAGCCCCTGAACCTCAGCCCTCTCCTTCCTCCGACTCTTCCCACAGCGTGGCTGCAATGGAAGATCCAGAGCAGCACCGGGCTGCTGCTGGTGGTGACCTCGACCAAGGGACGATGGCCACCACTGACCCCAAGGACAGCACGGGGTGGTGCTGGGGCTGCTCAGCGTCCTCAGACCTGCAGCAGACCTTGCCAGGGGTTAAGGCATCACCTGCAAGGGGTCTAGGCTGACCCTCGTGGTCCCTCGTGTCACAGCACCCCAGCCCACGGCTCTGTGGCCCTGCCTGGCTGGGAGGTGCTGGTTCCCCAGTGGAGTGGATGGAGGGAGAGCTGCACACTCAATAATCCCCAGCCAGGAGACTGCCAAGAGGAAATGCACTTCCCGTAAGCCAGGCACTCTTACCGACTTGTTTGCTGGAATTGCTTGAGTGGTAATTATGCTCCCTTAATATTGACATATTTAAATAGTTTCCAAGCATAATAGGAGTCCTGCCCCGCTCCTTCCACCTCCTTTTCCAAATTTTATGTGGCAAGCTCTCGCTTTGAACAAGCGATTATCTGGAGAGGGCACGGCTTGCCCACGTCTTGTTTACTGAACAGCAGTCCAGATGTTCTGCCCTTCCCTGCCCTCAGTGTCTGGTGGGCTGCCCACGGAGGAGCCACAGAGGTCTGCAGGGCAGGAAGGGAGGTCCCTGTCCCCATTGTGCTGCTCCCCATGTGGCTGTGCTGGCCGTGGCCCCCAGATCAGGCCGGGGTGCTGACGGGGTGACTCGAGGCGGCGTCAGCACTGCTCACACATTTGTGTTTCATTCATTGTGTTCTGAGACATTCTGTCCCGGGCAGGGCAGCCAAAAAGGGCCATTCCCTCCTCACGCTGCTCCCTGCGTGGGCCACTCTCATGAATGCTGCAAGAAAAGGATTCGTTTTTCCCAGGAAAAACAAGTCATGGGAGAAGCGTGGTTGAAACCTGGGCCACTCCATGCCCTGAGTGGGCCCCTGGGTTTCTGTCTCTGCCCGACAGTCCGTGCACAAATTCATCTTGGGCAGATCCCCAAATTCAGTACCTTTCTCCCCCAAATAAACTCCATTTTCTCCCCCATTGCATTGCTGCTGTTGTTGGTCCCCGTCTCCCTCTGAGCAGCCATCCAGAGCAATATCCAGGCATGGCTTATGGAGACTCCTGCTCCTCCCTGCTCTGGTCAGCCTCTGGGTGGTCTGGTCTTTGCAAACCTCTCCCTGGGTTTTCCTCTCCACCCTGAGGAGGATTTTTTTCATAGAACCACAGAACACCAGAGTGGTTTGGGTCGGAAGAGACCTTAAACCTCATCCACTGCCATGGGCAGGGAACCCTTCCACTATCCCAAGGTGTGCCAAGGCCCCTTCCAACCCGGCCTTGGACACTGTCAGGGATCCAGGGGCATTTGGGAAACCATTTTTCCTGTCACAAGTCCTGGCTGACCCCAGAGGCCACCCCTGGCCTGTTCTGCCCCACGCCCAGGGTCAGTGTGGGCCAGACACTCTGTGTGGCTGCTCTCTGGGGACAGAGGCAGCAGCAGGGAACCCACAGTCCTTTCCACCAGGCAGGACTCAGGCCCTTTGCAGAGCACCTCCTCTCCTCCAAGAGGCTGCAGCTGTGGCACTGTCAGCCCTCACTTTTTGTCTGATGGCCTGTTCTGCTGAAGATGAGCATCAGGTTGGCCGATTTGCTACACTGCCTCGGCACTCAAGCAAGGAAGGCATTCTCACCCTTGTTTGGTGAAAGCCAAAACAGGAAAAGCTCTCCTGCAGGCCATGAACTACCACGGAAATTGCTCAAAATCACTCAAAAGTGAAAGATTTCCCTGGGAATTTGTGTAAAGGATGGAGGAGAGACTTGCCAGGGCCCCGGCTGGGGGTGTGTGTGCGTATTTTACGTATGTCAGAGGGATGAGAAAGCAAAGAGCAATCCAGCAGAGTGCCAGGGAGGTTCAGGAAAGGGATCTGGGGGAATGCAGCGTGAGGTGAGGGTGCAGGGAGGCAGCAGGGTGTGCAGGGGTGGCTCCAGGCAGGCTGGGGCTTGGGCTCCAGGCTGTGGCAGCCGACGTGGCCCCGCGGTGTTCGGGGAAACGGGACTTTACGTTCTTTCCCCGGGTAGTACACGGGATTGCATCAAAGAAATACCTGGCTGTCATCATCAGCGTATCCTCCCAGGGAAAAACGATCTTGGCAAGGCCTTGAGCAGGCCCAGCGTCTCAGGCCAAGAGCCAGCAGAGTGTTCAGTACAAGTTTCTTCATCTCCCTGTCTTTCATCATTCCCCACATGCACCCCCACCAGGTTGCCATCCCAAGGGTTGCTGTCGAGGCAGGAGAAAGCTACTGAGCAGAGACACTCTTAAAACTGGGAAGGGCAGTGCTGCCAAGGCATCAGTAAAAATCCCAGCCTCTCTCCACCCTTCCTGAGCCTCACTCTTCTCCACCTGGCCTTAAACCGGGAGTGCAGAGCACCAAATCCTCTTCTGAGTCTCTTAAATGGAGAGGATTCAATGGACAACTTCTGGTCCCAGGGTCCATCATGGGGCTGGGGGCACTGACTGGGAAGAAGGTGCAGCAGGCCACTATTCCCAACCTCATGAACCCCAGGCCAGGGCTCCAGACTGAAGGAAAAAGCCCTGGATCCACCAGCCAGGTAGAGATTTGGAACATTTCAGGGATGCTCTCTCCTCCCTTTTCTGAGGGAGGAGGTAGGGTAAGGGTCTGCCACAGCATGGGCAGCTGCTGCTGTTCCTGATGGCTGCTGCCACTGCACACCAGAGAGGTGAAATTTGGGCTTCCCAGGACCAGCTCCTAAACTGTTTTGACCTGAAGAGGACTTCAGGCCCTTGAAGGTTTTCAGAGCCAGATGTGATGCTGAAGCACACTGGTACAGACAAGGTTTGGATGTCTGCTGGCTCCAGAACAGCCCAAGGGCACAGGACAGGACAGGGGATTTCAGGCCTACGCTGGAGGGAAACCTTGATGCCCAAGGCCGGGGTTGAGCTGCTCCGGCGCGAGGGTCAGGGAAGGAAGGGATTTCTTCCTGGCTCTTAATTTCATCAGGAGCAGAGGGTTATACAACAGTGGGGCAGATGGAAACGTCACAACAGCGTTGGCAGCCGCACAAACACAGCTGATCTGCCCTCCCTTAATGCTTGTAGCCACAACATAAACACGGGCAGCACCGGGTAACGGAGCAGGTGAATCTGGCACCAGCAGCTCCCGACTTGGGATGTGCTGTCCTGATCCTCCCTGCACGCCCCAAAGCCTGCAAAAGCCTGTGTCACCTCGAAGTCCTGCCCCAAACACAGCTGAGGTGTCACCTGTGGCCACTGATTGTGCATTTCCTCTTCGTGCTGTTCTACAGGGCACAGACCCAAACCCAGCCAGTGCTGAGCTCCCACTCACAGCCCTTCATAGAACAGGGTGGTACATCTGAAAGATATACATACATTATCTATATCTTCATAGATAATATATCATAAAGTCAATCATAACAACGATGTGCCATTTTGACACGTGTATATGTAAATACCCTGTCTGTATGTACCTGTACTGCATATACACATATACACACGGCATACACGCACATACACACCCAGACTGCCTCTCTAGGCCCAGTCCCTTCCTAATCAGTGCAATTTCCTCCTAATTAATCACTCCTCAAGTCCAAACCCTGGCCTCTGGTTTATTCTCCAGCACTGCTGCTCTGGCTACTCACTGACCTTTGACTTGGCTGCACAGAGTCAGTGACAACAAGCAGGAAGGTGTTGCCTTGTTGTTTCTTCCCCAACCAGCCAAGAAGAGCCTCTGGTGCACCCCCGTGGGGAGGCTGGTGCCCTCAAATGTGGCATCAACCCATCCATACCCACACTCCTGCCTCTTACCCCTCCCCTGCTGTGGGGAGACACAGGCTGGGCTCTGTCCCCTCATTTCTTGCCCTGGGGAGCATCACCTCCACCCTCCCAAGGCCACTCTTGGTCCTGGTGGCCACAGTGACCTGGATGTGGCACCNTGAGGCCTTTTCCATCCCACCTCCACTAGGGCCACCTTCCTGGCCCAAATGTGCTCTACCAGGAGGGAGAAGCCAAGCAAGGAGACAAAGGCAGCCTGTAGTTTATGGCTGTTGTTTAGGTCAATAAAGTATTGATTACAATTTTGTGGGCTAAAAGCTTGACCTTTTAAAGGGCAATTGGCGCCTGTGAGATTTGATTTAGGAGAAAGAACATAATTTAAATTTAATTTTCACTTCGTGTTTCAGCTGGGAGAAACTTGCAAGACAGATTTTTTTGGGGTGGGGGGGGAAGGTGAGGGATTTTTCCTGGAGCCATTGCAAAGAGCTTCATTTCAGGGTGAGAACAGCTCTGTCGGTTGTCTCTGCTCCACTGCTCACCATGCAGAGACATGGACAGGACACAAGGCACTAAGCAGAATATTTATTCCAAAGCTGAGCCCAGTAAATACAAGACACTGAATATTCCACACCAAGGAATGATGGCTTTCCCCCCTTTAGGAACAGCCTGACCAACAAAACAACCCACAAGGCTGTTTTTAGGAAAAACCCCACCTTTTTAGGCCTTCAAGCACCTGTTTTGTAAGAGGCTTTGAATCTCCAGACGTGGTTTTGCCCAGGTGGTTTATTCCCGTTATTCTCCAGCTGACACAGTCCCTAAACAGGGACAGACAGGTCTGGTGGGGCTGAACACCCCCGGCCCTCTGCACCCCAAGCCCCACACCCAGCAGGATTCATGGAGGGGGGGCACTGCAGACGGGATGCAGGAGCTGCGCCGGGAGAGGGAAGGACCCTGAACACGGCTCCAGGGACGAAAATAGAAGCAGCAGGGCCGAGGACAGCTGTTCCTAGTTTAAATTGCCAGTTTTTAATAAGCTGTTTTGCTCTTTGAGAAGCGTTTTTTTTGTCGTTTCATAAATAGGAGGAGGAGCCAGGGTAGCATCATCGGGACGTCATCTACTTTGTCACGGCTCCTCTCCGGATCCTCAATTTTCCCCGGGTGCCATCACATTCAGGGCTTTCAGCAGCACAAAGTGACTGCAAGGAAGACTGAAGTCTGCCATTTAGTTTGCCAAGACATCTGGCAAAAACATTATGTACAGCTGAACATTTCATCACGTCTGCCAAGACATATTCATTTTGGATTAATTTTAAGACAGTTTTTAAAGTGATGATGAAGGATTATGCCGTGCGCTTCGGCAGCATTAAAAAAGAAAAAAAAATCATCTCTGCTCTCTAAATCTCTCATTCAAATTGTCCCAGTTTGGCAGCTCCTCTGCGTGCTGGATTCGTGATCCGGAGGGATTCACTGATAGTGACATTTTCATTTATCTGAGTACATGTAAGTGCTGTCACAGTCCACGGGTGGTAGCAGAGCCTCCCAACACCAAACACGGCTCCTCGGAGTAATTCATTTGCAGGCAGGCAGCACAGCCCTCACACCCTAAATGCATCCACCCAGCAACAACCCAGCACTGATGACTGAACGATCACAAGCTGTAATCTCAGCTGGAACCTCACAGTTCAGGGTTAACTGCCCTCAAAATGCAAAGCATTTCTACAGCGTTGTTACTCCAGGGACATCCCTGGTATTCCCAATGAAGGGATGCCAAAATCTGTAGCCAGGGGCTTGCAAAGGAGGGATGTGGCTCATGGGCTGCTGCTTTTGAGGAAGCCCACACAACTCTGCAGCCATTTCCACAGCCCCATCAATTTCTGTGGGCAGCCTGTGCCAGGGCCTGCCCACCCTCACACACAGCAATTCCTTCCCCAGATCCCAGCTGGCCCTGCCCTCTGGCCCTGGGAAGCCATTCCCTGTGTCCTGTCCCTGCAGGCCTTGTCCCCAGTCCCTGTGCAGCTCTCCTGGAGCCCCTTGAGGCCCTGGCAGGGGCTGGGAGCTCTCCCTGGAGCCTTCTCTTGTGCAGGTGAAGAGCCCCAGGTGTCCCAGGCTGGCTCCAGAGCAGAGGGGCTCCAGCCCTGGGATGTTTAAAGTCCCTTCCAACCCAAACACTCTGTAATTTCTCTAAACTATCATCTCCACTGCCCACAACACTTCCCTGCCCTGCTCCTTACGAGCGGCTGTTCCCAAAGTCACAGCAGGAAGTGCAGCTCAGCTTGGAGGTTGCAAGAGCTGCCCTTTTGTCTGTGAAATACCATTATCTGCAGCTGGCAGAGCTGTTATCAGGCAATGAGCGCCGCTGGTGACTTGTGCTGACGTCTCAGGCAGGAGGATGGCCTGGAGCACTCCCCTGGTGATGTCACAGCAGCCCGGGGATGTCCTGCCAACAGACTCCTTCCCCGAAAGTGAAAAGAACAGGGGAACTCCCAGCCCTGTGATCCTTCCCCTGAGCCCTTCACACACGTCTGAGTGTCATGACCGACCTGTGCAAAGGCAACACCCATGAGCAACTCTCGGGTGTAAAAGTCAGCCTCCTGGCCAAGCCCGGAACAATTCCCAGCTCCACCCAGCCTAACCCCCACAACCAATCTTGTGGCATCCCGGACATCCCGCCCTGACAGGTCAGGGACACCTCTAGGGACACCTGCACCCTGCTGGGAGCTCACAGCCACCACGGCTCCTGCCAGGACGTGTCCAGAGCTGAGGTTTCAGAATCCAAGGGCTCAGGACGAGGCTCTCAGGTGTGTTGCCTTAAACACTGCTGGTTGTTAGCAATAAGAGGCAATGAACATGGTAATAGTAACTCCCTCGAACCCCAAAATTAGCAATGGATCAAACACAAAAGAAGCTGGGAAGCTGAATTTTACAGCGTTGCCAGTTCCAACGGTACAAATGTTTAGGTGAGGTGGCCAAAGGAGGAATGGGCAGAATTGGGAAAGGATTTGCAGTGGTCAGGTGGTTCTAGGAAGTGCAATCATATAGAAAGCTCCTGCTCTTTCAGCACAGAAGGTGGAGCTTTTGCAGACCAAGCCCAACCAATTACGAGAGAGCCTGGGGCTGACTAAATATGAGATCTGACCTTTACTTGGCTGAATTAGACAACATATGCAACGATAAAACCAGTAGGAAAGGTTGTACAAAATCTTTAGAGCTTCCAAAGAAGGGAGGGGAGTTGTTTGCTTCTTCCTTTCCTGTTTAACTGGTAGATCAACAATCTAGTGGCACGTACAAAACAGCTTTTTTTTTTTTTATCCCCCCCCATAATTTGCCAGTACTTTCTGGTTTTAGGCTATTAGGGTCAAGAAATGCCAAGAAATCTGGCAGGTTTTTGGACTGCGTTTGCCAACGTGAACGATGCCCAATGCACATCTTCCAACCCCCCACCCCACCTCACTTTCACAGCAAGATCAGAGTTTCACTCTGTTGCCTGAGGGAGGAGGATTTCTGTATTTCTGTCTCCCCAGGGACACATGCATGAGGCTCCACAACTCCCACCTCACCAACAGCTTACACAGCAGATGGAATTCTTACCCGTTTGTTCCTCTGGAAGGGATGGTCCCCTGTCAGACCTGCCCTCTCCTCCTCCCCAGCCCTGAATGGATTTCCCTCTCCAGCTGCTCAGGGAGCCCAGGCAGGTGGAGACACCAGGGACCAGCACTCAGAGCAAGAATATTATAACAGAATCTCAGAAGGGTTTGGGTTGGAAGGGACCTAAAAGATCATCCCACCCCCTGCCATGGGCAGGGACACCTTCCACTAGCCCAGGGTGCTCCAAGCCCTGTCCAGCCTGGCCTGGGACACTGCCAGGGATCCAGGGGCAGCCACAGCTGCTCTGGGCACCCTGTGCCAGGGCCTCCCCACCCTCACACACAGCAATTCCCTCCCCAGATCCCAGCTGGCCCTGCCCTCTGGCACTGGGAAGCCATTCCCTGTGTCTGATCCTTCCAGGCCCCTTTCCAAAGTCTCTCTCCAGCTCTCCTGTCGGAACCTTCAGGTACTGGAAGGCCACAGTAAAGTCACCCCAAATACGAGCAGGGCCAGGAGAAGGTCCTTGTGCAACACCCACCCCACACTCCAAAACCAGAGACACCATCAGCTGAAATGGGCAGGAATGAGAAGCTGAGGGTCCAGCAAGACATCAGGTCTGGTCTTGTGTGGCCAACCCCACATTCCCAGAGGTGACATTCCATGTGACCCTGCTGCGTGACACGTTCCTTCTTCTACCAGACACTGACTTGGACACTGATTTACTTCACACAATAAATAAGATGACATTTCTTCTCATTTGCATGTCATGGAGGACATTATAAAACCTCGATGAGGTTGGCCAAGAGCCGTGACATAAAACACCGAACCCCGTATTTACTGTTTTATCTCTTTTATTTTTGTAATTACGCATAATAAATCTTTCACACAAAGAAATGAAAAGGATCCCTAAGGTGAAGGAAAAACAGAGTATTTGTGACCGTACCAGACTGCAGGTGTCAGGACACTGCCAGGCCCACCTCACGCTCCAGCTCTCGGGAGAGCCAATGGGACCAGCATGGAATTCTGCCCAAATCTTGGTCTGGCTCTGCTGTTTTGGCTTTAGGTGGTAACTCCAGCTGTTCTAAACCAGCCGGGACCCCAGGGCAGGGCATTTCATGACACACACAGAAGGAAATTACGCCATCAGAACAAACTCTCTGCACCTCAGTGTCACCACAACGGGAGGACAGTGAGAGAGAATTTTCTGTGTGACACCAGTGTTGGTTCAGCAGCTGTTTGACCTATTCCATCAGATTGCTGCTTTATGTGCCCCTCTCTTGCAGAAAGCCCCTTCACAGACAAATCAGGTTTTCTGCAGTCTGATACCTGGCTGAGCAGTGTCTGCCCTGGCGGGGCCCCTCTGGTTCTGCTCACCCCGGGGTGTTTAAAACAGATCAACACCGAGCCAGCCCAGCAGCCTTAGAATCCCTGGTTTAAAAGTGCATCTTCAGACTGACCTTTCCAAATCTGGGCAGCCCTGTTGACTCACAAACACTCTTAGTCTTTTAATAAAGACAAAATTACAAATCACTACAGTAACCAAGAATAGTTATCCCCTTTTGACGTTTGCTCAAAGACCAAAACAAAACAGAATAAATCCAAAATACAGATCAACTTATGTGCAGCTCAGTCATGGTTAATTTCTCCTGTTTGCCTAAGAAAACACTGCATCTCCAGTCTTACCACTGACTTTTCTTAAAAACTTCTGCCATTTCAAAGTCCTAAATGCTCACGGGCTGTATATATCCCTTTGCAGCTATATTTAAATAAATTTTGGAAAGCTTTTTTTTTTNCATTTCCATTTGTGTAGGACTCAAACGGACTTCTGTCTCTAAATAAGCATATAAAAGGAAAGTACAATCTTAGCACATCCTTCAGAGGGACGAAATGGTGCAAGAGATTCTATTTAAAGCCATTCAAAGGACTTTCTGAAAGCAAACGCGCCCGATTCCTCAGGTCAACAAACAGAACATGCTGGAGCAGGCAGTGAGTACAGAGGGTTGCCACTCGTCTTCAGGAACTAATTCCTGGAAACTGAAGTTTTTGGCATGCCATGCACTGGTGACAGTCCCCCCACACAGCAGCACGTGGGACGAGGAGAGTGGGTGCACGTGTGTGCGACAGGCATCCCCAAAATACGATCCCCACTTCGAAAAAATGAGATTTCTTTCAAAATCACACCACTTCTTTTGCTTTTCCCGCTGCTGAAACAGGTGTATCAGGAAAGGGCACTTGAAAACAACAAAAAAAAAGAGAGTAGTATTCTACATTCAGATAAATTTATATTTCTGCCATAAAACTTTAAAAGCCAAGAGGAGGTTTTCAACACAGAGCTTTGTTAAAGGATCCCCAAAACACACTGTCACCATTACGCACAGGTTTACAGGACAATGGCATATTTTACAATCTTGTAATTATTTTCTTTGGACTTTTTTCTTCCTCCCTTTCCTTACACGTTCGATTTCCAGGAACAATTTTGCGCAGGAGCACAGAAAAACAAGTCTGTAAGGGACCTGACTCCGAAAGCAGGTGTTTCTTGCCCTCTGGAGAGTATTTGCCAGTCAAACAACAACAACAACAGAAGACTTGCTATCGAAAATCCTCCCAAACATCTAAATCAAGTGCTTTGAATCTGCCTGGGAGCTAACCTGATTAGAGATGCTGCTTGCTTAGTTCCCTCGGATGACAGTGTAGACAGCAATTTAAGGGCTGCAGCCTTGACAGTGCCACGGAAACGAAGGGCTGTGAGTGAAAACATGGGATTAGGTAACGAGCAGCCCACGGCAGCATCCAAGAGACCATGAAAAGCTTGACCCAAGGAAGCTGCCTGCTTCAAAGAGCCGAAAATACAAACTCTGCTTCCCAATCAAAGCCCGCAATCTCATTCAGCCCGTTAAGTTAGGACGATCAGGTTTGTGGTTGGTAGTAACATCATATCCCATGTGTAAGGCCTCATTTTCATCAAACAAGCTCTAGGTTATGGACTATAAACACAAGGTTGCCTACAGTGCCCCACACCAGTCTGTCCCAGCGTGAGGCTGGGCTGGACACTGGCTCTGGGAGGGGTCAGTTGGAGGGGTCAGGTTGGAAGGGGTGCAGAGGTTCAATTCCTGTCGGAGGGAGCGGGGCTGGCCTGGCCGGGCGTCCCTCAGCCCGAGTCCATGGTGAAGAGCTGGATGTCACGGGGGTTCCAGTACAGGGCCACGGCAGAGTTGTACACCAGGGACCACACGTAGGGGATGAAGAACTCCTCGGGCTGCTCCTCCTCCACGTACTTGAACTTCAGCTCGGGGAACTTCTGCAACAAGAAGCCAGAGTCCAGTCAGGGAAGGTTTGCATGTCTGCTTGCGAACACACAGCCCATGTAAACACTGAAGAAAGAGGTTTGGTGAAAAAAAAAAAATAAAAAGGAAGGAACTAAACCATTAGAACCCAAGGAAAATATTTATAGGATAAAGAGATCATTTATAATTTTTTCTTTGAATCAAATACTACATTAGCATATTGCAGTATTTGATTCAAATACGAGCCTTTTATTGTTGGTCACAATCCATTTGCCTGTTAACAGACTACACATGTGAAACCTTTACAAAACACAAAGGTTTTAAGGAAAACTCATTTTTAGCAGCCCCTCAAAAGCCTTCTTGCTTGTGCATGTACAGACCTATTTATTACATTTTTTCCTTTAAAAACATTTCTCGATTAATTGTTACTTAGCTCCTTAGCTGGAGAATCCTCTGAAAAGGCTGAAATAATAAACACAGTTTGGGGTATCACAGGATTACAGAATATCCCAAGTTGGAGAGGACCCACAGGGATCATCCAGTCCAGCTCCTGTCCCTGCACAGGCACCCCAACAATCCCACCCTGGGCATCCCTGGCAGTGCTGTCCAAGCTCTCCTGGAGCTCTGGCAGCCTCGGGGCTGTGCCCATTCCCTGGGAAGCCTGGGCAGAGCCTGAACTCTCTGGGGGAAGAACCTTTCCCAAAATGCAAAACCTGCCCTGGCACAGCTCCAGCCATTCCCTGGGTCCTGTCCCCAGTCACCAGAGAGAAGACACAGACAAGCGGCAACCTCAAGTTCCCATTTTTCCCTTTTTTCCCCCCAAAGCAGTGCACACTGCAAACCCACCGGGTTCACTCTTGATAAGTGCGTATTTTGGAAAGAGCCGAGTCTACTTTTGTACTGTGCTCCTCACTTTATCCACTTCTAAATGCTGCCTGTGTCTGAGCTTGGCAGAGTCTCAGGCAAAAGCCGCATTACAATGATCACTGGGGTAAGATAAAACATGACCCATTTTATTATTTATAAAGCTGTGGCTAAGACTAAGAATAAACTCTACTGTGTGACATGATCAGAACAAGCAAAGCAATGGCTAAGGAGCCTCTTTGCCCATTAATAATGAAGGGATTCCCTATCCTATTTCTTGAGCTCAGTGTCCTGTTTCCTTGCCTTAAGGGTACAAGAATTCTGGCTGGATCAGTCTCCTTTGAGGGGACATTTCCTGGGCACTTGGTTTTCAGGGTTAGGTATTTAACTTCTATGCTCCCCTGTTGTTTGTATTTTTGGAGTCAGAAAACATGGAAAACTTGTAGAAAAGTTGTAGAAAACATGGATGTGGCACCTGGGGACATGGGTTAGAGGTAGCCCTGGCAGTGCTGGCAGAACAGCTGGACTCCAAGATCCTGGAGGCCTTTTCCAACCTAAAAGATTCTGCACTGTCTCCGTTCAAGGAGCTGAGGCAGCTAAAAGGCAAGGTTGTTAGAGGCTCTTCTACATCTAACTCCTGTTGAGTTCAAAGCCCAGAATCTAAAAGGTACATCAGCAAGTTTAATTTCCTGTGTCAGACACGCAGTTTGTGGTAGAGAACCCTCCCACAGCCATTTTGTGCATCTCAACCACCTTCCACCACCTCTCAACAACCTCTCTTCTCCAAGTCTGTTTTGACCAGCCTGTTTAATCTTCTGCATCACTCTGTTTTTTTCACTCTTAGGTACCTTACACCCATACTCACCCCCACCTCTCACTTCCAATCTCCCAGACTACTGCCATGCCAGATCCCTTCCACTGCATCCTTATCCTTCCTCTTCAGCATACTCTTCTCTTTTGTACTCACCCAACCTTTCTTTTCTCACCAGCCTTGTGTGATCCTCATTTTCACTGACATTCTCTATCCCTCCCCAACTCGGCTCCAAGTTCTCAAGCTCTCCCTCTCTTCCCCCTCTGCCACCCCACAATCAAGCCCTCATGTATATTTTCATTCGTATTTATTTTTTTTAAAAAAACCCCTGATATTCTACTCTGCTTATCCTCAGTGTAATCTTCCCCACTTCCTTCCAAAACTTCCTGGCTTGTGGTCAGTGTAGACAGGAGCACGTTCTGTTCAGCACTGCATCAGCAGAATGAATTAAATTACACCATGGCAACACTTCCAGCAAGAGGAAAGTCTTACACAGCTGCCACTCTTCACCCCAGGGGTGGCTGCACACCAGGGATGCAGCCCATGGCAGCCCTTCTGGGAGGGAAGTGAGGGGAAAGTGATTAAAGATGCTGATTCGAGTTGAATTAAACACAGAAACTTTTCTTTTTCACCATCAGGTGACAGATGTAGCTACTGGCTTTGCAAACATTCGTGTCAGTAGCCTGGGACCATTCTCAGGCTCTCGCGCAGCCTAACAAACATCTTAAAACAGTAGGCAAAATTACATCAGGAATTCCAACAGCTGCATCTGAGACGCTCATGTCTTACTATCCCATTATCTCTCAGCTGGAAGGGCAGCATGAAACGGCTCAGGTAGCATTCATATTTTCAGGCAATAAGCCATGCATCGATTTTATTATTCAGCCCCTCTTTGGGCTGATCGATGTTGCCATTTATTGTGATCGTACCGTAGCAATTTAATAATCAATTTCAGATTAAAGGCCGTAACTCACTGCAGTCAGCCTGGACTCTGACACTCAACATGTGCCTCCAACGGCCCGCAGGGTATCTTGGAAATGCAGATAAGGAGAATGGGATTTTTAAGGAGAGTAGTAATACACACTGCCACTACATATACACAGTTTTGATTGAGTCTATACAAAATAAATGTTGATAATGGCAGGAGTGATGGATTTTTGATGGTCCACCTGAACAGCAGGCTCGGGACATTTCAATGCGTTGCTGATGAGACATGAAAAACTAGAATTCCAGGCCAGCAATTCAAACCAACATTTTTTAGATTACTGCAACGGCCCACAGCTGTGTGCAGGACACGTTTTCTCATTCATTTAAAATGACAAATCTTACAGGCCCAGCATGGAGAGAACTGCAACAGCATCTTTGGGGTGTGGATGTAGCACTTGGGAATATGGTTTAGTAGTGAGCACAGTGCTGCTGAGTTAATGTTTGAACTCAGTGATCTTAGAGGGCTTTTCCAACCTCAATGATTCTATGATGTAACTTGCAAGATTAACCATGGCAGCCGTCCACTGTTGAGATAAAAAACTACACACACTGTTTCACCAACAGGGTGTTCACTGAAAACAGAATTTGTTAACAAACAAAATCGAAAGTTTATTCTTTATGAGAGTGACTTTATAAGTATTTGTAACAGCAGGATTTAAACACCATGTAAAAAGCTTGATCAGTGCCAAAAAGATTTAAGATTTTTCAAAAAGCTTTTCAAGATTTTCCGGTGACAGTCCAAGGAAGGTTTAAATTCGTATTTGTGCCATTTGTCTCCTGTATGTCCTGCTTCAAATGAGTGATCAGGAGCCCTGGGCCTTGGCTGTGTGCTGCAGACACACAGGAGGTGACACTGTAAAGCAACCAGGGTCTCAGGGCACTCCCAGCAATAACCCAGCCAGCACTGGGGTGAGGGCTTTACCATGGTTAACAAAATTCCCAAAGTGGCACGTCAAACCTGCAGTGAACAAATCTGTTTCCTTCTGCCTTTCTGCTGTTGTGTCCAGCTTGCTCCTGGAAAGACACTGGCACTCCAGCTGGTGACACTCCAATGAATCCGATTTTAACACCACTTAGAAAGAGACTGTGCTAAGGCATCTTAAATGGCAATCTTAACGATAGAGGAAAAGCCTTGGCATGGGATGAATCATCCCTTTTTTTTTTCCTTTCACTGGCCTGTTTGTTTGGATGGATGGTGCTGAAGGATGGAGCCCCTCTGCTCTTGAAGCAGAGAGCTGGGGGTGATCACCTGCACAAGAGAAGGCTCCAGGGAGAGCTCCCAGCCCCTGCCAGGGCCTCAAGGGGCTCCAGGAGAGCTGCACAGGGACTGGGGACAAGGCCTGCAGGGACAGGACACAGGGAATGGCTTCCCAGGGCCAGAGGGCAGGGCCAGCTGGGATCTGGGGAAGGAATTGCTGTGTGTGAGGGTGGGCAGGCCCTGGCACAGGGTGCCCAGAGCAGCTGTGGCTGCCCCTGGATCCCTGGAAGTGTCCCAGGCCAAACTGGACAGGGCTTGGAGCACCCTGGGATAGTGGAAGGTGTCCCTGCCCATGGCTGGGAATGGAATGCGATGAGCTTTAAGGTCTCTCCCAACCCAAACCCTTTTTTGATCCAATATGTTCACTATTTAAATGTTCACTATTTAAATTACTGAACTCCCTGACACAAACAGGTCTGTTGGAGCCGTTATTTGCATTTCTTTCCACCCCTCACAGGGACAGACAACCCCAGAGAGCTTAAAAAAAAAGCAGCTTGAGAAAGTCCTTGAAAACGTGAGAGACAGAGGTAACATTACGGTTTGAACGGCACAGCTTAAATACAGACACCACTTATCAGCTCCGGTGAATCACCCCACCACATCACCCTATCTTGTTTTCTTCTGCCAGACAAAGCAGAAGTCAGATTTAGTGGTTGGGACGAGGGTACAAACGAGACAGACCGAGAACTTTGCAGACTGTCTGCACTATCAATCACATGATTCGATGAAAAACCACGGGAAGTCCGATGAACAGACACAGAGCTGAACTGCAGTAACTCCCTCACCACAGAAGTTCAACAACATCGGGGAGTTGGATTTTTTGTTGTTGTTGTTGTTGTTTGGGTGTTGCTTTTTTTTGTTTTGTTTTTTTGGGGGGTTTGGTTTCATTCAGGTTTTTTTCAGTTAACGTTGAGGAAGGGAACATCACGGCCAGCGAGCCGCACCTGGCCCTGCTCCAGGCCGGGCAGCGGCACCTGAGCCACAAGGCTTGAGCCATACATTAAATAAAACATCCCCTTCCCTCCAAATGAACCCTCAGAGCTGCTCTCAGGCTACAGCGTTATGTCAGTGGACGATCTCCACTCAGATAACGCAGGCAAGGGCAGGTGGAGCTGCTTTAAGAGCAATGCCTTTGCTTCTTCCCTGATCTAGATGTTCCGCTGGATGAAAAGCGGCATTCATCAAAGATACGGGGCAGTCACTGTGGAAAATAAAGAAATTAAAGAGCTGGATTAATAAAATCTGGAGGACCCTCTTTTCCTCGAGTTCTGGTTAGAAACTCTGGTTTCTGAAACAGCAATCAAGCACGAGTCAGTATTTTCAAAAGCAGGTGACTCTTTGAGCAGAGAAGTGCCGTTTTCAAAGGAGTCTGAACACATTTGAGAGTCAAATTCATGTGAACTTTACATCAATCCAAAGCTTCAAAGTCTCTCTGAAAATGGGATTTCTCTGTGTTTGAAAGACTTACCACGAATCCTGTTTGGTAACCTAATGACTTGATGGCAAATTATGTGTTTCATATTGTTTCAGCTAAATATAGCAGTATGGCCTGCAGAGCATCTGTAGGATTGGACCTTATTAGCAAAATACATCAAATGGGAAGGGAAATAAAAAGGGCTCAGGTTCAGCACTGTACCAAGCCTCTATTATAGGGTCTATAATGAATGTTTACCCCAGCAAGGACTGCCCCTAAAACCTGCCTTGCACCAAACGTGCCAATCTGTGAGGATTTTGGGCAGAGGAATGACACCTGCACTTGTCAGGCAGTGATTTCCACTTGGAAATCTGGTCTTCCAGCAAGATTTCCACTTGGAAATCTGGTCCCCAAGATACCAATCTAAGTCAAATTAATGGCCAAGGATCCTGAAAGCAACTCAACAACCATGCCTGGCACAATCATGGTATGGATACACGGGTACATATGGAAACGTTGATATATTTGAGTTTAATTTAAATATAGGGACTCGGGTTCTTTAACAGACCACAACTCGTGGAAGAAAATGTCTCAGCTCTAAGATACTGACAGATTGAATTTTTGCAATTACTTAGTTCTTGTGGGGCGGTAAGGCCGTTTCATCTTTCTCGGGTTCTGTTCATGTCTGCAGTGCTTCTCTTTGATTTCAGACAGAAAGTCTGTGTGGCCTTAGTGAAGTATCTGTATGGGCCACACCACACCTGCCTGATACCATCTTTTTCTTCTCTTCAGGCTCACAGCACAGAGGATGATGGTGGCGAGATGAAGGAAGCAAACAGGAAATGTGCTAGACTAAGTGTGAGCCACACATCTTGTTCAGAGATCTGCCTGAGGAATAGGTGCAAACAGAAAGACAGTGAGGAAAACGGGGGCTCAGAGCATGGCAGGGAGGTTGAAAAAGAAAAAGAGAACTCAGGCTAATAAGAGGTTCAAAAACCATCTGTGCACAAGCTAAAAATAGTAAGTATATTACATATTATTTAATAAATATATATTAAATACAGTATTATTTATAATAATAGAATTGTGGAAGTTTAAGGAACTACACAAGCTGTAGTAGACAACAACATTGTTCCCAGGGAGTAAAATTCCACAAGACAGGTAACCCACATTCTAATGGGTCACAGTCTTGCAGGTCCAGGAGGGTAGGGGAGTTCATCTACAGAGAGAAAACTGTTCCAGCAAGTTTCACTGATATGTGATTTCTGTCTTCAGATCACTTTGAGTAAAGGTTTGGTACAAGCACAGCTGCAGGAAAATAAATGCTCAGCAGTGAATTTTCAGTGTCAGATGTGAACTACTGCCAGAGGAGCAGACGTGCCTCTGGTCAGAGTTCAGCAATTACTAATTCTTTTATAGAGTACTGAAAAGCCAGGTCATTTTCAGAAAAATCAATCAAACAGCTCTGCCTAGACAGTTACTAGTAAAAACACCATGATTTAAATGAGTTAAATATTTGTGGCAAACCTGCCAGGGCACAAAGCTTTGCAGGGTACCAGAAGAAGAAGATTGCTTTTCTGTCTGGGATAGAATGACAAATAATGAGAGCTTTAAAGTCCTAGAAATTCAGAGATGCTTTTCCTTCCAGGAAAGGAATATTACTGATAAATGTCAATAGCCCCAAATTATGCAATTTTTGTCTCCCTACCAGGCTGTTAATCTGTAAAAGATTCCAAAAGCACTGTATAAATATATATATCTGACCTAGGATAAGGCCAAGTACCCATTTCAGCATCTGTTGGGTCCACATCAGAAACACCTGGATGCTGGGCTACTTCTAGACAGCACAGAAAATAAACTGGACCACTGGTCAGCAGCTGTGAAGACAGGCTGGGAGAGCTGGGGGTGATCACCTGCCCAAGAGAAGGCTCCAGGGAGAGCTCCCAGCCCCTGCCAGGGCCTCAAGGGGCTCCAGGAGAGCTGCACAGGGACTGGGGACAAGGCCTGCAGGGACAGGACACAGGGAATGGCTTCCCAGGGCCAGAGGGCAGGGCCAGCTGGGATCTGGGGAAGGAATTGCTGTGTGTGAGGGTGGGCAGGCCCTGGCACAGGGTGCCCAGAGCAGCTGTGGCTGCCCCTGGATCCCTGGAAGTTGATCCAAGGCCAGGCTGGACAGGGCTTGGAGCCACCTGGGACAGCGGAAGGTGTCCCTGCCCATGGCAAGGGATTGGAATGCGATGAGCTTTAAGGTCTCTTCCAACCCAAACTATTCTATGATTCTTTGAAAATCCTTCAATCCTGTAGTTTGAGCAAAGAGGGGATCCCCACTCAGCTTCAGAGATCCTGTATCTACTTGTAGAAATTTTGGAATGGGAGGAAGACATTACCAAGATGAAAGACTGAACAAAACCCATGTATCTCACACTGTTAAGTATCATTAATCTTTACTTATATTTTATGCATTATACATTTATAGTCACAGTCCATGGATTTACAAATCTAATGAGAATTTGCTTGCCCTGTCAGCATTGTTCTCTGTGCCACGTTGTCTAGATGGACACAGATCTTTCCAGAACATTTCCAAAAGGGACTGCTCAACAGCCAGGAGCCAGGCCTCTTGTCAGACCACGGAGACAGAAAACAACAGCAACACTATGAGGACATTTGCAACACAGCAGAAAATACAATACATTTTGGCTTTACCAAATAAAAAGAAATGAAAGAGATTGATGTATGTAATTACACCTGAAGCATGAGAACGAAGGCAGGATGTGTAAATGAGGTACCATCAACAAAAACCAGAACTTTCATCCACTTCAGGGCTTAACCTGAAAGAACAGTAATTCTCAGAAAATACTGTGGCCTTTCAGAGGAAAGAACATAAGTCTGAGCAAAAAATGGACAACCTCAAAAAATGACAACAATTCAAACAAAGGACTTTTTTACATTAAAAAAAACCTAACCAAGAGGAGAGTTAAACACACGGAATGAGCAAAGCTACTGACCCAGCTGACAGAAACAGTTCTGGTCCTGACCTCACTCGAACACTCAGATAAATAAGTAAAATCCTTTATGTACTTTTCAATTTAGGGAATTACACTCTGAGAAACAGAATAATCCCTGAACCCATTTCTCAGTGACATTAAAGGGCACCAAAGCACGAATGGAGATGAGTCTATTAACTCACAAAACTTTTATGGATATTAAGTGGACATATAAGCCTTTCCTACCATGGGATTTGCAGAAAATGTGCATTTCATAACAGTAGACCCTATTTTTACCACTGGTAAGGAAGATGCAAATGAGTTTAAGCCCTGGCTTCCTGTGCTTCAGCTTGCAAGCCATCCTTCTCTAGATTAATGTGCAAGGCATTACACAACCACGGAAAACAGTATGTTTTCAGCAACCATTTTTGTTAAAACTGAAGTGAGTTTAGAAATCACTAATTCACTGACACCTTTATATAGAAAACTTATAGACCTGAAAATAAAAGGTTACAAGATTAGAACTAGATTTTGGATTCCTCCTCTCACAGTCAAGACCATGATGCTTTAGCAGCACCCTCAAAGAAGGGCTTAGAAATACATAAATTTCTAAAGTCTCAGAATTAAACCCTGCACCTTATGTAGACTTTCCAAACTCCAAAATACCATTCACTTGCCAAAAAAAGTTGATTCAAGGCTGAATTTTTTCTTTCCAGAATTTTATGAGTGAGATTTGAGCAACCTGGAAGGTGTCCCTGCCCATGGCAGGGGGTTTGGAACAAGCTGAGCTTTAAGGTCCCTTCCAGTTGAAAACATTCAGTGATTCTATGAATTCTGACATTTTTCAAGTGTGCAAAAGGTAAAGTTTAAGAAATTGGAAGCAATAAATCAGTTGGGAACATCTCATGAGGATCAACTCTTTGAAGGTCTCCAACTGGGCAAAAAGCTGTTTGGATCACTCTGCAGAAGACAGAAAATGTGTTTGTAAAGTCTAGGAAGCAAGAGAAGGCAGGGGAAGGTCACTTCTGCAGTCAACCAGATCTGAAGAAGATAACCATCCCTGGAGAGATTTAAAAGCGGTGTGGATGTGGCTCGTGGGGACATGGATCAGTGGTGGCTTTGGCAGTGCTGAGGGAACAGTTGGATGTGATGGTCTTAGAGGACTTTTCCAACCCAGATGATTTTGTGGTTCTGTGATCTGTGAGATCCTGAGATGCTTGCTCCCTCCAGAAAAACCTCATGGTGCTCTCGGAGCCCCGGGATCACCTGGTCAGGGGGGAAACTCTTTTATGAAACAAAAAAAGGCTTTTTACGGTTCAGGACTTGCCAAAGACCAAAATAATTATTCCCAGGCAATTTGATTATTTGCAACAATGTGGAAGAACTCAAAGGAGGGTGAGACAAAGGCACAGTCTCCTCTTGGAGATATTGTAAGTGAAAGCAGTAGACAAGAATTAAGTTGTGTATCTGGACAAAGTCTGCTTCAACTTCTGGATAAAAATGACAGATCTATATTTCCTTCATCAGCCTTTTTTAAAAACGAAGCCAATACTATAAATGCCCAACAATATTCCACTTCTCATGTCAAGAGACAACCATCTGCTAATTATTTTCTGAGAAGCGAGTTACACACTTTAGTCTAATTGATACAATTTATTAAACTTTTTTTAAAAATAAGGAAAAACTCACTGGAAAGGATTTAAAAGAGCCTATGAAGTGCACGAACTATGGAAGCTTTGGAGAAAATAACCCCTGAAAAATGAATGTACACTAATATGTGTAGCAATATATTAAAAGACATGGAGAATCTGCTCTAGACAAACCTTACAGCCAATTATATATTTTACATTTCAAGCAGCAAGTGCTACTGTTTAAGCCAGAGCAGTTGTTTTGACTTTGATAGCAGACTAGTCTAAAATACAAGGAATGTTGTTTATCATGGAAATGCTTTGTGCTGCAGATAACATCACGGATGGCTGCCCCACCTAGGCTAGACACCATCCCACCGTCCTGAAACAAACCCCACATAAACCCCTCCCTGCTGCCCGACTTCTACTCCCACCAAAGATCCAGCTGCTGTGCAAAGGAAACTCTTGCCATGGTGTGTGCCACGCAATCAGCAACACAAAAAGAGCAGAAGGTGATGGATACACGTGTGACAATGAAAGAAACTACTGAACTTCAAGAACATGACCCAGACTTTCATGTTTTGGTAAGGCACTGGAGCCTTGATCACTGTGGCACTCTGCCTTGATGCCAGAGGGATGCACCTCAGGAACCCTGTATGGACAATATACATATCCTGACCCAGTAATATATACATATTACCCATTTCTCACTTTTTTTCTTTTCTTCCCCGTAGGAATTGTCATGCCCAGAGTTAGATTTTTCTTCCTCCACCCTGGAGAAGGAGCTGGAGATTTTGTCATCTGACCTGGCCCCACACTGCACCTGCTGATGGAGACTGTGACTCTATGGAGTTTCCAGCACTCACCTCTCTGCTCTTCAGCATCTGAGCTGGGAAGGGACTGAAGCACAATGACAGTATAAACCCCACTAATTTCACAGTTTTAGGATTTTTCCTTTTGCAAACTACTGTATGACCTTCCTCTGCTCTAACAGAGTCTTGGGACAATTCAGCAGAACCACAAAGGATTGAGAGGTCAAAATGCTGTTTCTTTCGCCCCAAATCTACAGTAACTACCATGTCACAGTTATTTCCTCTTTTATTTTTGTAGAACATATTCCCCCAACACAGAAGGTGGCAGGAGAAAAGCAAAGTGATTCAGTTTGCATACTTTTCCAGTGATGAGGTCCCAGACATGCTTTCACTACATACTGGCTCAACACTGCCTCCAAAACATCCCACCAAGCCAAAAAGAACATTCCTTTGGACAACTGGGACCACGCTCCTCTCCGTTATCACTGCACAAGGGCTGATGCACTGCCTAGGCCTTGGCTTCACGCATCAACCAGAGAGACAAGGTACATTCACCCAGCTGAGCTTAACACCATTGATTTGCATCCTGGGGGCTGGCGTTCACAGCACAGTTTCCTGGTGTGGAGGGCTCCTGGAAGGTCGCTAGACGAGGTTTGAGTTTTCCTCCAGAGCAGCCACCGAGCCGAGGCCGACATCCTGCCCCGGTCCCTCCCACCCCGGGGCCGCACGCCAAGCCCAAACATCCTCCCCCACCCCCAGCGCCCGCGGAGGAAGACCTCCTTTTGATTTTGTACTTTCTTAATCTGAGAGAGCCAGGCCTGTAAATATTACAGAAAATTATAACAATGACTTAAGAACAGAGACAGACTCGCTGTCACCAACTGTTAACTCTCAGATCAGGGCAGCCTAGGAAGTAGACCCTTATCTGCCTGAAGCTCAGGACGTGCTGACTAACACCCCATTGAGTCGGCAGACCTTTGGCTCCCTAATCTCCCCAAGCTGGAAAATGTACACCCCAGTGGACATACTCCCTTCTTAAGTATTTCAAGCCTCTGCAAAAAGACAGATTGTGCTGGGAGATGAGCAGCGCTGCCCCGCTGCATGCAGGAAATCCCATTTATTTGTCTTGAGGAGTGAAATGTCAAGTGACAGTAAAACCTTTCCAGCCACAGCACGCAGTGCCAGACTGCAGCCTTATCTCTGCCAGGACTGCCAGCCAAGGAGCTGGTGCCAATGTGTACATTTACACGGTTATTTTGTGAATGTGGACTTCACAGCTTTATTTAAAAAAATGCCCTAATGCTAGGAGTCCTGTGAAGAAGACAAACCAAAATCAGGGGAGGGGTGTGGTGTTAAGTTGACCTCAACAAATAACCAGGATGCCTTTTCTGAAATGGATTTTTAGGTTTCTCATTCTGTACTATATTTAATTCTATATTCCAGTATGTTCATGAAGGTTGTGATAGGAAGTTCAAATTAGGTATTGAAAACATGCCTTTATCAATGATGGAGGCAAGCAGCGTGTAGAAAGGAGAAAGAGTAACAGTATGAGCAGGACAAAGATTCCTTCAAGGTATTAAGACATCTTTACAAATCTTGAATCTGGCCAATTGAGCAATCTCCTTGACTGAGTACAGGGAGTCAGGAGCTGACTGCAACCAAAAGGGATCTGTATGCTTGGTATCATCCTGCAGCCACCAGTTAAAAAAAGAGCACTCTCCTCTAGTGAAACCACATCTTTTTCCTAATGCAAACAATCACCTCAATCTGAAAAATGGCCCCAAGTGAGCTGCTGTTTCAATAATGAATGAAAATTACTTATGTTTTCTGTTTCACTATGTTTTAGATGCAGCATTTCCAGATTTGTTTGCCTTCATTGACACTTCACTTATTAAGACTTATTCTGGTAAAGACTGTCTTCAGGACATGAATCAAACATTTCTAGAGAACTCCCCACCTCAGGCTGGGGAATTCTTTCATAAATGCTATTATGTTCCTTTGTTATTGAACATACCTGCCCCCTTCCTCCCTGTCCATTCAGGCTGCATTGTTTACCCTGGTGGCAACAATCAGGCTTCACTGGTCTTAACTCAGGAGGATGGAGCTTGGCAAGTCCTGGTGGGGCAGATAAGCATCAGGAATTCAAATATAAGTTTTGCAGCCTTACTCTGTGCTCAGAACTACAGGCACCACTTGGAGCTCATGGGCCTCACATCAAGGACAACAGGTAAGTTTAAGGCCTGTGCTCTCCCTGCTACAGACACAAAATTTCCTTCTATGTTTTGGAGTTGCCAGTCTCCCATAGACTCGAGGGACCTTCCCTCAGTGAACTGTCCAGAACCATCCAGCCTTTGGTTTCCCATCTATAAAAACAATTTTTGCTGTGGTTTTTGATAGATCACATGCTGCAGTGAAGGAAGGGAAATCTTCCTAGTGCACCTTTGGATGCTGCTGCTACAGCATCATCAAGATGGGAAATTCTCACCTCACTGCTACACTGTCTCCTCCTCAAGCCCCAGCTCATGAGCCACAGGTTGCTCTCCCCGAAGTTTAAACATCAGAGCAATGGCCTTAAACTGCCAGAGAGCAGGGATAAGTGGGATTTTAGGAAGAAATTTTTCACTGTGAGGGTGGTGAGGCCCTGGCACAGGTTGCCCAGAGCAGCTGTGGCTGCCCCTGGATCCCTGGAGAAGTTTAAATTCCGTGTGGATGTGGCACTTGTGGGGACATGGGTCAGTGGTGGCCTTGGCAGTGCTGGGGAATGGTTGGACTTAGTGGTCTAAGAGGGATTTCCAATTTACAGGGCAAGGAGAAGACCTGGGCAGAATGAAGCATAGTGGGGTTTGTTAAGGCACAGGAGTCGACAGGAGGACAGTCAAGAAAAATCAGCCTTTGTTTGTGAGCTCAACAGATGTTGGTTTTAGCATACAACCTTATCATAAACCTAGCCTAAATCCACATGGATTTGAGATTCAATACCATCATCTGATACTCCAGAACATCTAAGCTACAGAAAAGGCAAGGTGGTCTAAACCAGCTGCTCTCCAAATCCTAACACCAGAGTCCTCAGCAGTGATGATGAGAGACATGAGAAAACCCCTGCTTGGCCAGGAAAAAGCTATTTCCATCTCTAATCATCCTCGGCAGGAACAAACAGCCTGTAAATCAACTGGAGAGATGCTCTGCAATTTGTACCAAAGGTTGTGACAAAATTAAACTGCATGGGAATGCAGCGGACACAACCATCAGCTGACAAAGTACATCTCTTCCTCATTCTCACTTCTTGGTGCAGTTGCTGTAAACATTCAAGACATTCCTCTGATTTATGCATTTAATTAGAAGATATCTGTAACATTCCTGCTGTTTACATTTAACCCAACACTGCAATGAAAGCTGTAATTTTGCCTGGGATTTATATTCTGTACTCAAACTTATTTTGATTCCTTGATTTAAACATACACACAGAAGTGAAAATGTGTCAAAATCATGAAAATGGAAGAGATTATACTCCATTATCTAGTTCATCTGTCATCCAGGGCAAAAATTTTCTGAGGACTGTTTCTCTCAATCTGCCACGTTATGCAAACTTAATTCAAAAGACTAATTCAGAAAAGACAGCTAAACCTTAAAAGTGGAAGAGCAATTGGATCAGTATAATTAGAAGTTACATGATTTTTTCTCTCTCTTTATCTTGTATTTAGTTGTCATAACTCGTTAAATTTTGCACCTTTTGGGATGAAGTTGTCCTCTGACACATTATTTTACATTTTATTTAAAAAGCGGTTAATACTTCTTTTTAATTGATGGAGAGGGGATAATGTGGGACTTTATTAATCAAAGAAATGAACAAATTCATTTTAAATGCAACTTTTCATGCTTTTTAGGTACTCTGCCTACACTGAAGGTTTGCAGTAGAAAATCAACACATGGGTTGGAAAAATAACTTTCAACTGAGCACGGGAAGAAAGGGGTCAGGGCATTTCAGTGTAATTTTACATTATTTTGACCGAAGTTGCAAGATATTTGGAAACAACACGTCATGCAAATGCAGTGCCTTTGGCAGTGGACTTTTCATTGGACTCACAACATATGCAATGGAGCGAGGGGAGGCTGCACAACACATGTGAAGCAGATTTAGTCACAGCAAAAAACGTAGTAAAAGTATAGGGAGGCTTTCTAGGGAGGCAAACTTGGGGAATGTTATTTAGCTTGAGCAATTGCACAGCTCTGAAGTGAGCAGGGGCTGGGCTCTGGCTGGGAGCCCTCCTGTAAGATGTGTTGGACAGGGAGTTTTGGGCTGCTCATGACTGTGGGGCTCCTGCCAATCTCCCGCAAAGTCAAAGCTCTGCAGCTTTGGGCAGGGAAGCTCCTCTGTGCTCTCCTTCAGAAAAAATGGGATCATCTTTGAAGGTTAACAGAGTTCAAATGATGTGGCAGGCCAGCAGTTAGCAGAATGGAAGTAGCTTTGAAAAACACGTGCAGAGAGTTGTTTACCCAGGTCAGAGCTCTGTTACCATGGGGAGCGACTTGGAAACTCTCACACTGCTTTCCCATCCTCCCGTTTCTCCAGAGCTCCCTTTCTGCCTTGTACTTGGTATCCCTTTCTTGTAGCAGCTTCCTTAAACCAATGAAATTAGTCAATCTAATGTATCTGGTGTCAAACAACAGATACACAAAGACAGACTGTTTCATGTTTGAATCTGTAAAGTTTAAATTCTTCTGCTCAAAGTCTCTCACTTGTGCCCTTCCTTCCTAAAAAGTAAGAGAATCAGAGAATCATAGAACGGTTTGGATTTGAAGGGGCCTCTAAGTTCATCCCATTCCACCCCCTGGCATGGGCAGGGACACCTTCCACTATCCCAGGCTGCTCCAAGCCCTGTCCAACCTGGCCTTGGGTGCAGGGGTCCAGGGGCAGCCACAGTTGCACTGGGAAACCTCATGTCAGGCCCCCACCACCCTCATAGTCAAGAAATCCTCCCTGATATCTAGTCTAAACATTCTTCTTCTAGTTCAAATTACCCTATCTTTCTAAGTGCCACTGAAAACTTAAATTTCGGGACTACTTCTTTATTTTTAAACTGCACGCCTAAGTTAAAATAGATGCATGGACAGGAAATGCAGTGTCTCAAGAGCTCACATGGAAAAATCAGAGCTTATTGATACCCTCTCTGGCTATTTCACATTGCAACGAAAGGCCAGACTTCAGCTGTGCATAAAGAAATATTTAACTGATCTCTTTTGGCAATCCACGCTCCCTTTAGTGACTGGAGTTTTTACCTCATCTCCTGCCCCTTCCCCTCCACAAAGCTTGCAGAGCACCTAACATCAGCCCCTCACCATTTACTGCCTCGTGCAAGGATGCTCTGCCATGTGGACAGCAACAGGATGGAATACATTCCTCATCACTGGTGACAGTTAGAAAATGTCACCAGTTACATCATTCTCCTCCAAAACTTCACTCCTAACAGCAATGGTGTCTGCTCATCCCAGCCCAAGAGTGTCCTCATGGCCGAGAACCAGCTGGAGCTCCTCTCACTGGATGTGAGATGAAGATGCTGAAAGGGTCCCTCATCCTGACTGTGTCAGCAGTAGAGCACAACCAGATTCTTCTGATTCCAGGAAGGACAAGATCTTTGCAGTAACTTCCCTTGCGTCCCTTCCAGAAATATTTTTCTGCTCTCTACAGGTAGCATAAAGAATTACATAATTATTTCATAGAGTCATAAAACCCCAGACTGGTGTGGGAGGGACCTTCAAAGCTCATCCAGTTCCACCGCCTGCCATGGGCAGAGACACCTTCTATTAGCCCAGGTTGCTCCAAGCCCTGCCCAACCTGGCTTTGGACACTTTCAGGGATGGAGCATCCTTCACATCCCTGGGCAATGTGTATCAATATTTTACCATCCTCATCACAAAAAAGTTTCTTCCTTATACCTTGCTCTGAATCTACCTTCTTTTAGTTTAAAACTTTTACCCTTGCTTGAGCAAAATAAACCCAACAAAACCTCCTTTAACACCTCGTTACAAGACACTATTTCATCTTCTAAGGCTTTTGCATGTAACTGCATGAATTTTCATCTGTTGCCTTAATGGGAGCTAGCTAATTACAACCCACAGAGTGCCACAGCCAAGGCTGAGGCATTATTCAGTTCAGCTGGGTACAGGGCTGTGACTGCAGTTACAGCTCTGCAGAGCGGTGAAGGGAATTCAAGTGACAGCAAGATGAAGACAGCCATGGGATAGAAGCAGCAAACTCCTGCACTGCTGATCAACCTGCTGCTAGGATTGGTGTATTTTCCCCTTTTTCCCTTTTTACTGGTTTGAAGAATTAAGTCTCAGAATCATAATAGGTATTACTGTATTAATGTTATTACAGTTGCATTTATACAATTCAATTGTTACTGTTACTTAGTCTGTGGTAGTCCTGGCAGGTAGGGCCTTGCCGACTGCACATTTTTGTTTAAACTTTTTTTTTTTTTTAAAAACTGGTTTGGGGTAGCAAAAACACTACCCAGCCTTCTGCAGGAAACTGACCTGCATAACAGTATTATGGAATAGCTCTTTGGAAGCAGCTATGGCAACTCCAGGATAAGGTGACTTCATTCCAGTGCAATTGTTGAGCTTTGCAAAGAAAGCAATGACTTGGGAATGAAGTGACTGGATCCAGAACACAGCTTCCAGAAGGTAACTGGAATAATCTTCAGGGGTGGAGGGGACAGACATTAAGCCTCCATGTAAATATTAGTCTCCATGCAGACAGCAGCTTGGGAATAGGAGTGTCCTGTGCTAGCCCACCCTTCATCCTCATCTTGGCCAATGCATCTCATTCCTGAACTGCAGAATCACTGTACTCCAGTCACTCACCAAGCACCACCCTCCCAAGCTACCTTGGATTCTTGTGCAATACCCATCTCTGATGCATTCCTTCATCCTGGAATGAAATATGCTTCCCTGGATTTCAGTAAGATAAACAAGCCTTCTGTATGAACAGGAGGCATTTTTCCTAGAGTACTGTAACCTAACTACAAGTAAGATGTAAAGGAGAGAATAAAAACAGAAAATATATTTGTTTTTGAAACTACAGCTGTCACCATAACCCTGATGCCAGTGAAGCCCTTGCCAATGCTTCTGAGAACCCTACATGTAAAGCTTTCCTACATCATATTTGCATTTATATGATTCACTTTTACTACCTATTACTCCAAAACAGTCATTTTCAGCCAGTCCTTTATCTTGTATATATTGAAGAAAATTGAAGAAAGATGAGGCTCTGCCTTAGATTTTCCAGAGAAGTTATGACTACCCCTGGATCCCTGGAAGTGTCCAAGGCCAGGCTGGATGGGGCTTGGAGGAACCTGGGATAGTGGAAGGTGTCCCTGCCCACGGCATTGGGGTGGCACTGATGGGCTTTAAGCCCTTTCAACCCAAACCATTGGTTTGGTTCTAAACCATTTGGAGCTTCCCCAGATGACAGTAAAGGTCTTTTTGGGATTGTGACAAGTTCGCTCATTTTTCAACACACAATGCAGGCGGATTTGAGTGTTACTGGCCCTCTGATGGCCTCGATCACCATCAGCCTCTCACTGACAGAAAGAGGCATCTTCACGCATGCACAGCCCTTAGCCATCGTGGCTTTCCTGGTTCACAATGGAAAGGACCAGCATCCTGAGAGCCTCAGGAGTATTTATGACACACTACTTTAACGAAACCATAGTTTTTTAAAGACAAGAAATGCTAAATCTGTAATATTTTTACGTTAACTTGAGCTGCAGACACAGCTTGGAAAACATCTGAGTTTTACAAGCCTCAGTTATGTCAGTAATGAGGCCAAATCACCCACTTATCCTCCCCTGCAGTGGGTCAGGCTCACAGGATGCAGACCATGAGCACGGTCCCTCACTGGCACCAGCCCCAGGAGGATCCTGCAACACCAACCACGTCTCAGAGAGCAGCAGATGAGGCTTACATGGTACTTTCACAGGTTGTGGACGAGATGTTTTCAGCCACTTTTTGTTTATGGAACAAAGGATCACAAATTGCCACGAAGCTAAACGAGCTAAGAGAGCTCTAAATACTTCCACAGTGATTTGCTCATAATAAAAAGGAGAAAAAACACTCTACCATGTTAGACTGCAAAAATTCTGTTTACAAGATTTTTGTATAAGAAGCAATGAAATTAAGTGAGGCTGCATTACTTGGTACTGCTATCAATTAATGCAGCAACCACTTCCAGACATAATAATTACCATATGTGCGCTGTGCTTTACCTCTGGGCTTTGTAATTTCATACACGGGAGGTTACAGCTATTGATTGCATTAAAACAGACTGATGTGTTACAAGAGACAGTGCTGCACAAACTGACATGACTCAAGTGGTACGGGAACAGACACCTGCATCCACCAGCAGACAACCTGCAAATGGTCATTTCTCCATCCTCTCTTAAACACACAGAAACTGTGTGTGAGACAGAAACAGCATTGCAAAAAGGAGTGAGCTCAGCTGATGAGGGACAAAATCAGGGGAGGGTCTTAAGAGACAGATGTTGACCACTGGAGAAATGAAAAATCCACAGGAGTATCTCCTATCAATATAAATAAATTAATAAAACAAAAATGGCTCTTTGTTTCTCAGTGCAACTTGCACAATTGAGAATTTGCTCATGATTAGGTTGAGTATTAGGAAACTTTTTGACTGAGAGGGTTGACCAGCCTGGCAGAGCTGCCCAGGGCAGTGGTGGAGTCCCCATCCTCGGAGGAGTTCAAGACCTGTGTGGATGTGGCACTTGGGGAGATGGGTCAATGATGCCCTTGGCAGTGCTGGGGGAGCGGCTGGACTTGATGGTCTTAGAGGGCTTTTCCAACCCAGATGGTTCTGTGATTGACAACCAGCTCTGCCCTGCAAACTTCAGAGCAGCCTGGAGTCTGGCAAGTCANAGTCTGGCAAGTCACAAAAAAAAAAAAAAGTATTTGCATTTTTAAAAGTGCATTTGCTTTTAAAGTTTGCTGAAAACTTGATCCATAATGAAAGACAATGACCTCCAAACAGCATGTAAAAAGCTGAAAACTTGATCCATAATGAAAGACAATGACCTCCAAAAGGCATCTAAAACGAGTGGTGTTTACCTTGCCATTACACAGCTGGGCTTGTAACTATATGCAAAACCAGCAACACACTCAGAAAGAACTGCACTTGGGTTTTTTGTTGTCATCCTATATACATAATTAAAGACATATTTCTGTTCAATTCTGGTTAAGCTCCTACAAGTTATGTATAAGTATAACTTAGGCTTTAAAGCCTCCCTTAAACAACAAAGCATTGTTTATGTTTTTAATAAATCTTAATTTTCACTCTAATTCGGAAGACATTTTTTCAAGCAAGAATACGCTGAATTCAGTAGGCAAATCTCCCATTAACATAATTCAATTCCCCTAAAATAATATTTATAAAGACAGTGGTAACTGTGATGCAAAGAGCTAAATGTAATAGGCAAAATTATCCTGCATTAGTATATATTCATAAAGGGTGAGAGTGTGTCAGCAATTTCCAGAAACCTTTACAAGTAGGAAGGAACTTGTTTTGTTTTGTTTTTTTCAGCAAAAGCAGTAAAAACAAGCACCAGGCACAAAGAGTTAACACATTCTTCCTACTTCTGAGAGCAGGAACGGGGCCGATTTCGTCAGCGAGGTTTGGCAGCGCGCGAAATCCTGTAACCAATTCCATTTCCTGATAAATGAACGGTCCGCAGGGGAAAGTCAGCCAGAGGCTTTGGGAGCTGCCGAGCGCTCAGACATGACCGAGAGGCTCCTGGAAGGAGCCAGACTGTCTCTTCGCTTATCGCCGCCCAGCCGAGCGGCACCAGCGCTACGCCGGTGCTGCCAGACCGCGCCGCCAGCCCCGGGCCGCGGCACGGCCGCTTCACGTGAGACCACCCAAAACACCAGAAAACGCACCAGCAAAACCAGAAAATGCCCCAGCGCACACGCCTGACATCTCAGGCTCCGGGAACTCTGAGAACACATGGCCGTGTAGCGCGGGCGGGCGTTGGGATGGGACCTGTAACAGTCCGCATTGTTTATGTGCCTCAGAGCCAAGTGCTAGGAGTGACTCGGTATTCTGGAGTCGAGGATCTCGTCCCCACCCTTCCAACAGGAAAAAGCCAAATACAGAATGATAAATCATTCATTATTGGTTAGGTTTTGGCAGCAGTGAGGCTCTGAAGGAGGGGTTTTCAACTGGAGCTATAGGGTGCGTCGCCTCGAGAGCAGAACGTCACTCTCAAGTTCTAAACTGTTCTTCGTTTTGGAGCTACAAATTCATTTTTTTTAAAGTTATCTTCATAAATGTGACTAATAGTCTTACTGAATGTTAACAGTAAATATCAGCTCTAATAGCCAAATGACAAATGTGCCTCAACCCAAGATCAGCCCTGAGTTTCTGATCTGTTTAAATGCCAACTTTTCAGACAAAGTTAACCTGGATGTTTGCTCACCTTCATAATATTACAAATCAATTCACAACTCCAACATTTTTAAAGAAAATTCAAGTGGCTTGACCCACACAGAATTGAACTTTCAAAAGTCTAAAATTTGAGCTTGTAAAAAAAAAAATAAAAATACTGCCAGTCTGATGACCCCTGAAGGGAAGTTAAAAGGAAAAAAAAAAAAAAAAGAAAAAGCTCAAATAATAACTTCAGGCCCTTCATTACCAAAATCCTGGGTACGTTTTCAAGTGGCTTGCAGGCTTATAATAGCAAGGACGTCTGCAATTGATTAGCTACCCCAGCACAACCAGATGTCTTGGTGACAAGGAGAAAGTACTGTGGGTTTGGAGTTTACTGGGATGCACAATATCCCATCACTGAAAAACAAAATAATAAATGGGAAGGTGGGGAAGCTAAAGAAATATTATGCTTGTTCTCAGTGTGTCTGAATCCAGTTTCACTGCATGTTCTAGTTCTTTGGAAATCCCAGCATAAATTCTTTCTTGCTCCCAAAGAAAATGCCACAGACTTGGTTGAGCCTGTCCTTTATCACAGCATCACTACGCTCATTCCTTCGCTGGGATCTTGGGTGCTTTCTGCTCACGGCTGTGACAAATACAAGCTAACAGCATAAAAGAATGATAGTTCTCTACATTCTCTATCTGCACAGGTTTGCAAACAAGGTACGTGGCCTTGGAGGAACACCAGAGCACTGTTTCAGACATAACACCCGCACGTAGACCAAACAAACTCCCCTTTCCTGCCGCTCCTTCCCGGCTTTAACTCAGGTTAATTAATGCACGCTTTAAACCTCAGATGAGAAAAGCGGTGGGAATACCTGAAGGAGATACAAAAAGGATCTGCTATTCTTTGGAGGATTTTGATATTCACAACTCTGCCGCCTTCAAAGCATCCTTGATCCTTTTTGGGCTGCTGTTATGCTTCCACCCAATACTGGGATGACTCCATGCACAGAATTGCATAACGAGCAAGGAGCACTGCAGCAAGAAAACGTCTTCTTCCTGCTCTCTTCAGAATGTGGCACTGAAGTGGAGGATAACACTGCAGGTATGGAGTGCCACAGGCTGGCTGACATAAACCAAGCCCAGCACTGACGGATTAATATTTCTATCATGTAATTGCAGAATGGTTTGAGTTGCAAGGCATCTTAAAGCTCATCCTGTTCCAACCCACTGCCATGGGCAGGGACACCTTCCATTATCCCGGGCTGTTCCAAGTCCTGTTCAACCTGGCCTTGGACACTGCCAAGGATCCAGAGGCGGCCACAGCTGCTCTGGCCACCCTGTGCCAGGACCTTACTACCCCTCACAGCCAAGAATTTCTTCCCAATATCTAACCTAAACTTGAACAGTCAAAGTACATTGAAGGGGTTCAGACGTCAGTCTTATTTGAACTGTAACCTGTGTAAGAGAAATCATTCGCCAAGAAGGGTGGCAAAATGCAAACTATTCAAGATGTGTGTGAGCAAAAGCTGATGGATTTGATGTGGGTAACCTGAGTCACTCCCAGCTTCTTCAAGCTGACTGTGCACCTGCTAACAAAGCTCTGCATCCATCCCATTGCTCCTTGAGCTGCTCCTCTCAATCCACTCCAGCTGAGCTGGCTGAAGGTCCCGAGCTCACAGACCCAGTTTCGCTGCTCTGTTCACACACAGCACAGGCAGAAACACAGCTCTCGTGACACGAGATCCTCACCAGGCTGCCGACCACGGCACCAACTCCACTTTTTGAGCTACCATGCAATCAATCCATGTGATTCCCACAGAGCAGCAGCCAGGGAAATCAGGGAGAGAGCAGGGGAACACGAAGCACAGTCCCTCTTTCCTCCTGACTAACAGCAGTCACTGTGAGCCACACACTCCCCACCATGGGACACACACAGCCTTGGGGCCTGTTTGCTTGTATCATGCCTGGTACCATCTCCTAAGCACGAAGATACAGCCTGAAAACCTTGAGAGTGTTGGAGTCATCAGCAAAACTTTCCAGTGGAAGTAGGGTTTTCCCCATGGAAATGAATGCTTCAGTGACTAGGAAGAAAACAAGACTGAAGTTCTCAGTTTATTCTTCATCTCTGAAGAAAAGCTTTATACAAGTGGTCTAAGTTGAAAGCATGATTACTATTTTCTGTTCAAAGGGATTTTTGGGTGCTTTACAATAAGAAACTGATATTACACGAGAAACAGTTTAAAGATCAGAGATTCCAAAGTATGCTAAGGCTTTTTTTCCTATGTTGATGCTGCAGTGATGTTTATATTACTCTTCAATAGGGAGGTGTCAGAAAATCATTAATATGTTTTTAACTGTGCGCCAGGCAGACAAGCAAAATAAAATAGCTGGGTTTTTTTCTTGTTCTAGTCAACAATGCCAAAAATTACTGTTTATTTTTCTCCGCCCCCATGAAAAAATTTATAACCACTGAAGTAAACTTAAGTTAAAAAGCTGGTTTTAATCTCAAAACTGACTGACAGCTGCTGTGTAAAAGCAAACCTAACTTGTTTGGGTTCTCAGAAGCATTCACAGTTGAAAAATTTAGTTTCCTGAAATCATTTGAGAGGTGGTTTTTGGTGTTTTGTTTCTTTTTTTCCCCATAATGCTACAAAAATAATTTAAAGAATGCGGTACTGTATAATTTTCACACTTGTAGTACAACTGGGGAAAGGTGGAAAGCACATCCCCTTTTCAAACAGCCTTAAGAGTAACATGTAAATATGGTGTCGGTTACAGTGTGAGTGAACTCTCTTTGGGAGTGCCAGGGAGAGGCTGTGAGTGCCACAGTGCACACCACTGCTGCTAGGCCTGGCAACACTCAAGCAGATAAAATACTCAGCTGTAACTAAGACCTTGTATGCAAAGCGACTCGTCTTACACCAAAGAAACCCAAATCTTGACACGTACGACAGTCAAAATCCATGGAAACGCTTATGGGAATGGGTAACGGTATGAAGAGTTCTTGTTAGGTTCTTTTTTTTTTGTTGTTCACATAAAAATATTAAACTGAACTTTGAAAAATAAATAAATATGCTTGATAAATGACTCACCAATACTGACAGCCTATGCCAACATTTCAAACACCTTGACTTTAGCAATGTGAAGCTCTGTGGATAGCAAGTTTCAAGTCAAACTACATTGCTAAGGACTGCAGTAGAATTTATTTCTCTTTCCTTGAAGTCTCTAAGTTAACTGATTCCTTCCATTTTACCTGAAGGATGCTTCTGAAAATGAAGTGTTGCTAGCATTCAATCTAGTCACCAGCTGTATTTGCATTACATATGGCTACAAACAAGGCTCTCTAAAGACTGCTAAAATCCACTTTTAACCATGGAACAATAGGAGTCATCACATTTCAAAGACTTTTGAAGACTTAAGTGCACAAGAGCCATGTAGATGTGGCACTCGGGGACAGGAGTTAGTAGTGGCCTTGGCCACCTTGGGGGAATTTATTTTAGAGGGCTTTTCCAACCTAAACGATTCTGTGATTCCATGACTTGGAATCCACAGGTGGCAAAGCGAATTTACTTTGGCCATTGGCTTTTTTAGTGTTAAAGCAACCAGGCACACAGGCAAATGTTTTTGTTAACATGCTATGTATTCTAACTAGCTACTGAGCCCTACTTCCTGCTAAAGTTCACATTTCTGTGGATTATCATATTAATGCTTCAGAGTGAGGGTGGTTATTTATTCCTGAACTAAACCCCCAAAGCCTTCATTCCCTTCTGGGATGATGCCGTTATTTTTCTTCCTGTAAGGTTTCAAACTACAAAGCCAAGAGTTCCCATACAATGCATTATGTCAGCAAGTATCTAACTTCAAGCACTATAATAATCACAGTTTTTCCATGGTATTTTTCACATACTTTAGATCTTGCCTACACACAAGTTTGCACCATTTAATTAAACAGATTTAAATGATAGAAACTCCTGCTTGGACATACTTATTATAAAGTAGTGTCATTCAGTTTAGTTTCAACTCATTCTCACCAATTTAAGTAGACAGGCTTACATTAATTGAAAAGCACCTGCATAAGGGTTTGCCCTGGCTCAGACAGACAGACAGGTTTATAATCCCACTGTAAGATTAGCCAGAGTCAGCTCAGTGCAGACATGTCTTCAACTGCTCTCAGTTTCACAATGATAAGTTATTTTCTGACCACAAAGCCCATCAAAACTTTCAAGACCATTTTTTCCCCCTGGAATTTTGATTACTCAAAATAATATTTCTCAAGGGAGGCAGAGTATATTCTTCTCTACTCAAGGTCTCTGAGAAGCTGACCTCTAAAACAAATGCCTTCAAAAGAAATGTGAGTTATTGTCCATCACTTACAGGTCAGCTCACGGAAGCAGGGAAGTCTGACATCTTAATTGAGGGTATAAATTGTCAGAAGGAAATATACAATCCATAAATACTCTTATTCTTAGCATATGGCCAGTACTCTGGAAAGGCCCAAAAAGCACTTTGTTTAAAACTTTGTTACACTTCTGTCACTAATCTGATCTTCTTCAGGCTAAGGGTTAACAGCAGCTGAGGGTCAGCAAAAGGAAGTCTGTGTTGTAGACGCCTGCCTAGCGTCAGACCTAAGGATGTATTAGACACAATCAGCTTCCACTGTAATAANCAACAAAAATTTCACAGCATCGAAAGTGTTACAGCAGTAAAACAAACACAAGAAAGCTGTACATGGCTTTTAAAGCAATTACGGATCTGCCCCAAGGTTTAATTTGGATTATTAAAGACCATTGGTCTGGATCCTGAATCAAGGATCTTGCTGTGGCCAAATAACAACCACTCAAGACTAAGGACAGCAGGGCTGTGGGGGAAAACGAAAAAAATTGTAATCAGGAGCAATTCCAATAGAAGATGGGGCAATGGATGGTTCCTTTGGATCAACAGGGGCACATATACAGAACACTACTGCTTTCTTTTGCCACCTGGGGTGCAATGCAGGGCTGTCCATGTCCTGTCCCTCTGCAGGTGTGATGGCACCACTGATTGCTCAACAGATGACGTTTCCTCCCTGGGAGGAGCATCTACAGAAGCAGGAAAATTGTTCCAAAGAGAGCTCAGTACCCAAGCCAAGAAATGGTTTAGGCTCCTTTGGTTTTGGGGACTTCATATACATATTCATGTTTGGAGACTTTCTTTTATGGTCATTCCTGATTTCTGATCTCCCATGAGCACAAGTCTGATGGGGAGCAGCTGAGGGAGCTGGGAAAGGGGCTCAGCCTGGAGAAAAGGAGGCTCAGGGGGGACTTTGTGGCTCTCCACAACTCCCTGACAGGAGGGGACAGCCGGGGGGGTCGGGCTCTGCTCCCAGGGAACAGGGACAGGAGGAGAGGGAACGGCCTCAGGCTGGGCCAGGGCAGGCTCAGGGTGGACACTGGGGAAAATTTCTTCACATAAAGCTCCATCAATCCCTGGTTGCTGAGGGCAGTGTTGGAGTCCCCATCCCCACAGGGATTTAAAAGCCGTGTGGGTGTGACACTTGGGGACATAGGTTAGTGGTGACCTAGGCAGTGCTGGGAAAATGGTGGGACTTGGTGGTCTCGGAAGGTTTTTCCGACCTGCATGATTCTGTGATTCTACCAAACACATGTGTTTGACATCCCCTGCTGAATTCACGTTGCCACCTCGGTCAACAATCATATTATTTTTATGACATTTTTTGTAGCTGAACTTCTGGTGCTGGTGCTGCTCTCCCAAGGTGATGTGCCAGGGTCATACAGCTCCCCTGGTCCACCTCCCAGGCAGTGTCTGCCATCACCATGATGACAATTTACTCTTCCCCTGTGCTCTGGTGCCTCAGTTATTAGCAGCTTTTTTCAGTGAAACAAATGGAAGCTGATGGAGTTGGAAGTACATTGTTAATACAGGGGGAAACCTATGAGAAGTGCTTTTAACACCTAAAGCGAAACTTGTTCTGTCAAGAGACTGAAGGCTTTTACCTCTGCTCCTTTTACATATTCTGTGAAATTTTAATGCCCATCGAACTCAAATGCACTTCAATAAATATTAAATTTTGTACCATATCAAAAACGTGAGAGCTGACGGCATAATGGCACGTCTGCACAGCACACAAAGAACATCTGACAGAGTGCACACTGATGACAAAATACTAATTGACACGGGGAGAAAAGGAGTAGGGGGAAAAACACAAGCAGATCTGAAAATGCTCATGAAAAACAAATCTCCATCTTAAGTGGCTTAGGTAATGGGAACTTTTCTTTTATAAAGCATTAAATGTGGCCTCCTAAGTGTGATCATTCTATGAAACCAAATGTCAGCTTCCAGTCACTAGCTGGCATTTGAAACAAGTTTTCCCACTTATTGCAGAAGAGTTGTTATCTGCTGGCTAACTCCCCTTGAAATCCTGAGATAAGTCACAGGCTCCAGACATGGTCCCGCTTCTCTCACTCTCCTAATCCTGAAAGTACAGATAGTTCACCAAAGGCAAGGAAGGCAGCCTGAGAACTTTAAAAAAAAATGAAGAGAAAGAAAGAATGAGGCTAATTTTCACCTATCACTATGATCTCTAAATTGCCTTTAATAAGCTTCTGCAATATAGCAGGGAGCCTGGATTGTGGGCTGCTCGTCTGCAAAGGAGACAGCTCTATCTCCACGCCATGGCTTCTGCCTCCATCCCGGGCATATTAACTTCATTTATCTCCTCCCACAGACTGAGGGAGAAATAACCAGCTCTTGATTTCAGCACCTGCCCTTTATCTCTCTGTTTGTGCAGAAGTCTTCTAAAAGGCTAATTGCTCAGCTTGGACTTTCTTGGCCTTCCACGGTACACAGCTAAAAGCATATGCTTAAAATAATGTTAATTATATTGTTTGTCTCCAGTCAGACTGCTCCAGGACTGGAAGGAAAATCTGAGCTAGATCTCCCATTTCCCAATAATTACTTGCTAAGAAAATGCAAGATATCTTTCCTAACACAGGCACACACACATATATATATATTTATCCATGACCTGCTGCTACCACACATGCTCACTTTGCATCCTGTGTTGCTTCCCACAGTGGAAGGGAGCAAGAGCACCAGGGTGTGCTCCCAAACTGATAAGCTCCATTATGCAGATGAGGATCATGGCTCTAAGTGCTGTTATTTTTAGTTGACTTTGATTCATGTTTGAACTATGGGCCAAGCAACAGACTCAGAACCTGAATACATGTAGCACCTCTTGAATGCTCACTTCCTCGACAAAGGCCAAGATAAGCAACTTGAAAACATTCACTTGAAAACATCCATGCATACATTAGGTACTCACACGTCAGGAAAAAAAAAACCATCATTGTCTGAGCTGCAGGGAAGTGAGTGAGTAAAAGATCTGGCTCAGCCCTCATTTTCCAAATCATATCCCTGCTTCAACTGCCTCCCCCAGAGTGCTTCAGCTGAAGATGGTTATTTCTAGGAGGCAGGAATAATATCTCTGCAGGGTCTCTTGTACTTTACAGCACTTCAGTATACTGTGGCAAAAGGCAAGGATGGCTTGAAAATTAGTTAGCAATTAACTGCAATGCTTATATATATACACACACATATATACACATACACACATATATATTCATATACATATATATACATATATTCTTGGGATTGAGCTTCACAGCTTTGCACACTAGAATTACGTGTAGGTTGTGTCAACACAGATGCAACAGATTCACAATTCCTCCAGACATTGTCCAGAGTGGCTGAGCACAAGCTACCCCCCGTCCTGGGGACAGCTCTGGGCCCCTCAGGACAAGAGAGACCCCGAGGGGCTGGAGCGTGTCCAGGGCAGGGAACGGAGCTGGGGAAGGGGCTGGAGCCCCAGGAGAGGCTGAGGGAGCTGGGAAAGGGGCTCAGCCTGGAGAAAAGGAGGCTCAGGGGGGACCTTGTGGCTCTGCACAACTCCCTGAGAGGTGCCATCAAAGCCAGAGTGGGTAGGGCTGCTCCCACCCATCCAGACTTGCCCAGAGAGTGTCATTAAAGACATAAGGATTAAAGCTTGCTCCTTTATTTAGCTGCTGAAATGCCTCAGAGTTGCCAGAGTTATTGTGTAACTGTATCTTCAGTCTGATCTTAATATGAGTTTGTCGAACTTTAGAGTAGCTTCCCCTGAAAACCTCAGAGACTGAAGTGGGAAGACCTGAGGAACTGGGAGACTCCCAGGAGAGAGGCACAAGGACAGAGAGCACAAAG
>VZDJ01000351.1:1453968-1525067 GCA_008694505.1 Cyanoderma ruficeps
AAAAAAAAAAAAAAGAAAGAAAAAGGGAGGAAAAAAAAAAGAAAAAGAAAGGAAACCAAAGGAAAACAAAAAGACAAAACCCAGTAGGTGTAAGTGGTCAGTACAGAAGACTGACGTGTCAGGCTGGCTGTATTCCCTTTGTAAGTCCCTCCCGAAACTCAAGTGCTCCAGAGGAAAGGGAAGTGCTCCAAGCAACACTAAGCACCCTTAAAACTGGAAGTACTTGACTGTTTGGTGAGGACTTACAGAGCCTGGCACACGCCAAAAACTGCTGGTTTGTTGCTTTAAGTGGCAATATAAATACATCATTTTGAAAACTGTATATCGTTAGTGCAGAAAATTGAAACTTGATGGGATTTCGCTCCAGAAACAGCATTTCTGTAAATAGTGGCCTGACATGCCACTCGATGTGGCACACTCAGTAAGTGAGAAAACCCTCATTTTTTTTCTAAGCAGTGAATTTATTTGGTGATGGCTCTGTGTCAAGAAGGAATCACTGTAGCCTCAACGTAAGAGCGTTTAATTATCTGCACTTAAGAACAAGTTGTCATAGAAACAGCCAAAGTTCCACTGTTCCTCTGTATTCACACTACCACCACGTAGAAGGGACAACCTGAAGGGCTGGATTTGGATCCAACAACTGCTCTGGTGTTACTCAGGATATTCCTGTACTGCAGCTCAGGACTCGGACTCCAGACCAACCTCTCCTGAAGGAATTCAGTCTGAGTGACTGAAGATGTGCCATCTCAGGGACACAGGGAACTGCAGGAAAGACATTAGTATATGCAGCCAGCTAGAAAATTCCCACTGGGTGTTTTAAAATTACCAGCACATAAATAAATTACCAGCCGTCGCCAGTGGCCGTACGGACTCAGTGTGCCTCATCTGAGGATATTTTACTAAAGTTATCACAGAAGAAATGGTGCTCTCACTCTCTTATCACAGAGTAGCAACAAAAATAGTTCTGCAGAAAACAGACAGTGTTTAAAACACACTTGGCATAACAGAGAAACGAGATTCATGGTGTTTAGAAAAACACACACAGCTCCCGTTTGCTTACTTACCCACTTACACAGATTTCTTTATTGCGGTATTTAAACATCACACAGCCATTAATGGATTTTAGCGTCACAAAATCTGTCAAGTTGGTAAATACCTCAAGAGATTTGAGAGGTTCTCAGAAAGGAATGGAGGGGACTGCTCAGGATTATACAGAAAGCTCATCATCATGTTGACCAGACTTACAGGTCCTGAACTGATTTTCACTAGGTTGGGTAATTCTTACCTAAAGCCCCCCAAATTTATCTTTACAGCATTTAATATAGACCCAGACAGAGGTACAGAACACTAGAGATGGAAAAAGAAATTAATCAAAAGAGAGAATTATCAATGTTTGGTTACAGCATAACTAAACAACAGATGGAGAGAGAAGCCTGCATCTTCAGGATATGATGAAGAAAACCTTAGCTTCAGCAAATTTTAATTCCTCCACACACTTCAATTTAATAACTAATCACAAAAACTCACCCAAATACTTAGCAGAAATTAGGAATTTAAATAAAAACATACACATATGGCAGTCAACAGTGTAATCACTTATCAGTCACTACTGAGAGGAGAGATGATTTTTTGAAGTTACGGATATAAAGGGCATATATGTGTAATTGATAGGAACAGTATACTTTAAGTGATGAGGTCTTGAGCACTTACTCTTAGCCTGTCTTTGGGCAAAGCAACAGCTCCTTGCTTGATGATTTCCAGAACTCGCTCCACTGACAGCTCAGCTCCAGCTTGCTCTAATCGGGAGCTGAAAAAGCTGATCACCTGGAATGAAATATCACAGCACATAAATAAATAGAAGAGATCTTTGGATCAATTTATACACAAAGCTGTCATCTTCTTTTTTGGCATCGCTGTATCTGCACTCCTAAAAGAATAATCACGTTATTGTCTGTGTCACAGCCAGGGAGACTCTGTTAATGTCAAGTTAGCACAACTCTCAGCATCCTCCTGCAGTCATTTTTAACAGACAGATGATTTTACAATACAACACAGCTGAATTAATAAATTTACATTTTCAAGTACTGTGCACTGACATACGGCTGTACCTCTTCCTGTCAGTTCTATGAGTTCTTCCAGTCTTTCTACGATTTGAGCTAGAAATTTACTTTCATTGTAAAGCATTAAAGTAAAATCATTATAGTTGCACTGACTCCTGGACAAAAGGCTTTAAGACTACTGTTAAGTAGCCCAATATGAGAGACAACATTTCCTGGGAGTTGTGTAGCACTCAAAGCCACAGCAAGTGGATGGTGAGAAGGAAGTCCATAAAGCTCCTCTTCTACCCGTTATCCACCCCAAGTGCCACACACACCTTCCACATCCCAGATTCTAGGCCTGAGGAATCCTGCAAATTCCCTCTCATCTTCCAGACGTTCCCCCCGGTGAAGCCAAGCTGATTTTCCCCATATTTCCCTTCCCACCCCCTGTTCTGTGACCCAGCTGGTCCTTGTTAGCTAGTACTCAGTTAGGTCAGGCTTTAACTTTTATCTCTCTCCAAGCTCAGTAGGTCACAGCAGAAGCAGACATTCCACCGGCAGTTATCCATGTGGGACACCAGAAAACCTCCATCTCTACAGCTCCTTTCATCCAAAAAGAACACACTTTGCAAACCCCATCCCTTATCCCAGGGAAACTCCTTAGTCACAAAGGGGATCCTGGACTCAAAACACAAAAAGGGTCTGGGGAAAAATTTCAACACCTACTTAGAATCCTCTGGAAGTACCACACGAGGCACTTGGTAGAGCCTGTCTACACCAGAGCACCTGGGTACCCCTAGGCTGGAGGCAAGCCCTACACTGATGGTTCTGCAAAATCCTGTGAGCTTTCAACACACTCCGTGGAAAAATACTGATGTTCACTTGTATCTGAATCACAGTCCCAGTCCATCGAGCAATCTTTGATAATTCTCCCAAGTAGAAGGGGGGAAAAGTGTATTATACTACAAAATCTCTGCTGAGCTCTCTTTGTTCTGTAGTGAGACACAGCTGGAGCCAGAAACCATTACCCTAATTATGCCTCCCAGCTCAGCTGCTGTTCATAAAACAAAGACAGCTGATGGCTTGATTACTGTGAGATTCAAATTTGTTGTTCCTGTTTGTGACTTCCCCCACAGAAAGCCCAGCCCTTGTTTTGAGCTGGAAGATTTGCTGGGATCTCTAGAAACTCTTGCACCAAATGAATGAGACGGAGGCAGACTAAAGTTGCTGGAAGTTGCTTTCTGGGATTGTCATGGGATTGTGGAGTTTGGCTTGGTTTTTTTTTCTTCCTGTTTTATTTTGTTTCTAACAGCAGAAGTACAGAAATCAGTCAAGAGAAAATTCAGGTTTAATCTTCTGTGCTGTGTCGACAATTATCTCCATACTTGAGCAGAAAGGAAGAATTTCACTGCCTCTGGCAGATGCTGCAGGTAGGCTTTCACATTCTTACAGATAAGGACCTGGTGGAGCACTGTGATCTCTGATCCTTAGAAAAAAAACGGGACTAGGAAGGTGTGCTGAGCTCATAAGCAAAGGAGGTAGAGGGAGGGACCAGAAAGAGTAAAAAAGCAAGAAACAGCTTGTGCAAAGAGCGTGAGGACCTCTGAGTGAGGCTGACATGGTTTTGGCACAGAGTTTGGGACAAATTGCTGGTGGAGGATACACAGCTCACAGAGGAACGAGCAAGTTGCCCACAGACTTTGAAAGAAAAAAAAACATCTTCCTGCATTTCAACGCTCCTGTGTTGTCAGTAATCACTGGTGAAACCCATCCTCGCCAAGGGCAGGCTCCTGCAGAGAATCTGTCCCAGTGGCTCTGCCTTGTTAGCTCAAGTTCTGCTAAACCACAACAAAAGCAAAGCTTAATATTTAGCTTTTAACTGAAAGGATAAAATACCATTATAATGCAAACAAGTAAAAAAACTGAATGAAGCTCACAGATACTCCCTGAATTCTGACGTTTCCTATTTTGGGAAGTCAAACCCTTCAATCTTAGCATGTTTTTAAAAGACTTATGTTTTTGTGGTAAAGGTACTAATCTTCTTTGGGTTATATTTCAAGAGAACAAAAAGCAAGACAGGCTTCCAGTATTTTCAGACTATGTCAGCATGTTAGAGAACTCAGAATGGCTATTTTTGATGTGTAGTTGATGACTAAAATTAAAAATATCTACTTTAATAATGGTTTTTATCTCTAGGAGTTATTTGCCTTACTACTTCAAACAATATAGAAATGAAGTACCTCTCATCTGGACCCTGAGAGCACAATACCCCAGTGAGACAGGGAGGTACCCATGATGAGTATCCCAATGAAGTGAGAAAACAGAAAAGCAAAAATAAAAGAAGATGACTTATACAGAGGAGATCCTAAAGAAGGCATTTTCTCATTAGCTCCAGATCAGGAATAAAACCAAAAAGCATCCAGTATTACGTCCCTCATGCCCAAGCTCCAACCTCTGTAGCAGAGGGTCAAAGTCTTTTCCTACTTATCTAGTCAGATATAAAAGTATAAAAGCTCAACATCACATTAAGGAACAGTAGCCTTTTCCTTTGAAAGAGCTTTAATTATCTTCTACACTTAAGTAACAGAGGTGAATTTAAAAATGAAAATTAACAGATTTCCACTGCTTGTCCCATTGAACATAAAATGAACCAGAAAAAATAAACTGGGTAAATAGTATTAAATGAATTTTGGGTTTTAAAACCAACTGAGCATATGACTTTATGAATAGAAAAACCCCAGATCTTAGTGCAAATAAACAAGTCTGAGAGACGGTGTCTTCCTGATACTCTAAAAATTAATTTTCTCCTTAATTATAATAGAAAACAACTGCAAAGACTGCTTAAAAAGAAGAGTAAGAAGAAACTTGACAAGTAGCTGTGAATTACTCTTTTCCTAGTCAGGCTGAGCACTGAGAGGCCTCTACACGAAGGAACATAACCCCTTCTAAGAGCTCTCTCCCCAGCCTGCCTCCCATACTAACAGAGATTAAAAGGCACATCTAATCCAGGATTATACAACCCCTCATCAGGAATATCTGATCCCTGTACAGATAAAAGGGTGGGTGTACGGAGAGCCTTTCCCTGTGCAGAGTCTAATCCTGGCTGTGCAAGGTACCCACATGTGTGGGACGATGGGCACAGGGGACCTGCCTTGGCCACCTCCAACTCAGGCCTTGCCAGGGTTTGTATTAAAATACCTTTAATACTTCTACACAAAAACACAGTGATAGCGTTTTAGTAGTGATTTCCAAAACTGGTTTTAATCACAGACTCATGGAATGGTTTGGTTGGGAAGGAACCTCGAAGCTCATCCCGTGCCATCCCTGCCACGACCAGGGAAACCTTCCACTGTCCCAGGTGGCTCCCAGCCTCATCCAACCTGGCCTGGGACACTTCCAGGGATCCAGGGACAGCCACAGCTTCTGTGGGAAACCTGTGCCAGGGCCTGCCCACCCCTGCAGTGAGAATTTCTTCCTAGAGATCAATTTTCCATGAGAAACTCATACTTTCTCCTTTTGTTTTCTAAACACTAAACTTACAAGGTATTGCCAGAGATTAAAAGTGCTACAAGATTAGAACGATTTAGAAACATTTTTCATCTAAAGGCAATGTTTTTGGTTTTGGAGATTATTTTTGAGATTGTGAGGGAACAACCACGGGGTCTGTTATTTCACCCAACTATTGTTTTCAACTGGGCTGCAAGGCTGAAGTAACAAAATATTTCCCTTTACAGCATGCCAACAGCAGAGCTATCAAGGGCAAGATGTTTTCTCCACTTGGATTCTGTCAGCAGATGCTGAAGTGCCGTGAGGCCTGCAGCAGCCCAGGCAGTGCAGCTGCCTAATGAACATGACAGCTCCTCTCCTTCTCCTCCAGCTAAAAATAACAGTACAACACGTTGCTGCCTCCTCTGCCTGCAACTGCAAAGGTCAGTTCTGCAAGGCAGAAGAAAAAAAATCACTTGGCACAAAATGAGTAAGTTTTGAACCTGTTTTTGTCAATTTTGTTTCACTTTGAAAGTGATTGAAATAAACACTTTGAGTATTTCATTTCCAGCCACGTTCACCACTGGGAGAGTAATGTGGTGTCTTGACTGCACACTGAATGGAGAAGAAAAGAAAAAAACAAACCTCTTGCTGTAAAGTACCACAGGATTAGCACTTCAACTAAATAGCTTCCATAGGGAAACATAAATAACAGCTACATTTGGTATCCAGTAGTCATACCTGGACCAAAAGGGAGGCAAAGCCAACCCTCACTGATTTAAGAAGGGGTGAAACAGCTTCAGGTGATTCAACAGCAGGAGAAACACAAGAGGTTAACCACCAAACTTGAAGTACTGTATTTTTCAGAATGAATGAATGAAATAAGGAGCATGTTCAAGGACACATGAGTTTTTCCAGGTATTCTGCTTTCCACTTCTAGGGTGTAGGAGTGAGGAGGAAAAAAACAGGCAAAAAGACAAAAAAGACCCCACCCCCCAAGAACACAAACAACAACCAAAAAAACCCCAACCCAAACCCACCAAAACCCCAAATCCTTATAGTATTTAGCTAGGCTCTGGTAATCAGCAGGATCAAGGTTTTTCTAAGGACTTTTTAAGGAAAGCCATAAAAACTTAGTTCTGCAGGTCATACAAAAGGGGCTGCTGCGCCAGAGCGAAGCCAACTCGATTGATTTTAAAATCTAGCAGGGAAGCGTCTTTGAAGAATTAAATTCCTCGTAGGAAATTGCATCAATCGAGTCCTTTGCATCACTAAGCCATTGCTCCCAATCTTCTGATGTCTATCAGACTACTTTGCAAACAAAATTCTAGCAGCTCCTAGTTAGGCCTGTTCCACCACCTGGTATCAGTTGCTCGCTTGTAGGAAATATGAGAGCAGTGAAAGCCAAGGAGTTCTCAGGGTGGCCATGAACCAAACACATCTTTAGGAATGATAAGCGAAGAGTCTCCACCAAATTCCTGACATATCTGAGGTGGCTGACCAAATTATAGACCACCTCTGAAGTGGAGGCATATAGACAGCTCCCAGCTGAAATATTTCTGCACAAGGCCAGAAGAGGAACCATAGCATTCCTCTTTGTTCACCATCCAGAAGAAGAATATCCTGTTTTAGCTAAACAAGATGCACTATCTCCTACTAAAATGGCTTTCTAAAATGAAAAGTAAAGTAATAGGAAGCAGAAGGTATTTTGATTTCAGTTTCTTCTCTACAGCATTAATAGTTCCCATATGTACCCAATCAGCTGGCAAGGGTGATTTTCAGGTTATTTATTAAAATACAGAGGCAAATAAGTAGTTTTCAATAAAAAGTGGTCGATACACTGATGACCCTTATATATTCACCTATTTTTGCCTCAATGATGAAGCACACAGAGATTATGAGTATCCCCAGAGTAAATGGAATGGTCCAAATCCTGAGGAACAGCCTGGAGTTACTGTGGCCAGGTCTGTACTGAAGGCAACCTGGGCAATTCTTGCTCTGGTCTGAGCTCTGGTGGGGCTGCAGAGGCATCCCCACAACTACCCTGTGCGTACAGACCTATAGGTCTGTCCTCTGCCCCAGTGCCGTGCTGCCAAACCTCTGCTATCCAGAGGTCCCTGAAAACCTACCACAGTGCTTCGTTATTCCTAACCTTGGAAAAGTCTTTCCTTATGACCTGAGAACCCACAAGTATGTGGAAGAAATTATTCCATTTCCCTTCACAGCAACATTTTATTTGAAAAATACCACATCACTTTACCCTTCCTTTGCCAAATCAGCACCTTCAGAGGTTCTGCTTTCTACAACTTTTATTTCTACCTGGAGTTTCTTTTATTGTGCCAGCTGAGCATGAGCCCAGGTGTACCCAGGTGTGCCCAGGTGGCCCCTGGGCTGTCCCAGCCATGGTGTGACACAGCCCCAGGGCAGGGCCTGTCCCCTGGGCTGGCGCTGCTGAGGCACCTCCAGTGCTGGGGACAGCTCTGGGCCCCTCAGGACAAGAGAGACCCCGAGGGGCTGGAGCGTGTCCAGGGCAGGGAACGGAGCTGGGGAAGGGGCTGGAGCCCCAGGAAAGGCTGAGGGAGCTGGGAAAGGGGCTCAGCCTGGAGAAAAGGAGGCTCAGGGGGGACCTTGTGGCTCTGCACAACTCCCCGACAGGAGGGGACAGCCGGGGGGGTCGGGCTCTGCTGCTGGGGAACAAGGACAGGAGGAGAGGGAATGGCCTCAGGCTGGGCCAGTGAAGGCTCAGGTTGGATATTGGGCAGAATTCCTCCATGGAAAGGGCTGTCCAGCCCTGGCAGAGCTGCTCAGGGCAGTGTTGGAGTCCTCAGCCCGTGGAAGGGTTTAAAAGCCGTGTGGATGTAGCACTCGGGACATGGGTCAGCAGTGGCCTGGGCAGTGCTGTGGAATGGTTGGACCCCATCATCTTAAAAGTCTTAAATCATTCTGAGATTCTAAACCCAGATTAATCCAGTTAAGATGTCACCAGCGTGATTAGGCTTAGAGGACACCTCTGGGTTATTCTTTGCTTGTGTACACACACAGATTTGCAGCAGATGCCTTTTTCTATTCCCACCATCAACTACTCATTAATACATCCCCAGTACATCCTCCAATTAATTCTTCATCGAATTTTTAGCCTTTTCACCTCTTCCATGCTTCTTTTTGGTTGATGAGTACATTACGTCCAACTGAGTAAAAATAATAAGCATTTAAGTCTTTATATGTCATATCTATTTTATACATTGTTGACAAGGCAGACTGGCAACTGTTCTGGCGTCCAAAACTCATTACAGACTTTACATGCTCTGTATTTTGGTCTGATTTCTGCAGCATTAAACATTATCACACTGTCTGTTAGTATTTCACGATGAAATACAAATCTGGACTACAGTTTACAGTCAGAGAATCTTTTACCAACTAGTGGGCAGGATTTGCTGGAGCAGAGGGATGTCAGAGTGACACAGTGCTCAACAGGCACCCACTGCTCACGTGAATCTCTAGAGCTGTCTGGATGATTGGAATCACAGAATTCCAGAATGGTTTGGGCTGGAAGGGACCTTCAAAGGCCACCTAGTCCAATCCTAACGCAGCTTCCACTAGACCAGGTTGCTGCAAGCCCCGTCCAACCTGGCCTGGAACACTTCCAGGGATGGGGCAGGCACAGCTTGTGTGTGCACCCTGTGCCAGTGCCTCACCTGGCCACCCTCCTAGCTAAGAATTCCTCCCCAATATCCCATCTAACTCTGCCCTTCGGCGGTGGGAAGCCACTGCCCCTTGTCCTCTCACTAAATGACGTTGTCAAAAATTATACTCCTGGCTCCACTGCAGCATGGGTGCAGATAATCCAAACATACTTTGCTGTTTATGACCAGAGAAAGTACCAAGAGACAGAGTCAGGATGCAGCAGAGCCCCTGCAGACATACTTGGGGAGCTTCAGAAAGGTCATTTTTCTTCACCACTCTTAGGATTACCAAAACTTGCAATTTGGGACACAAAATTTCATTGTTTACAACAGTCTGAAAGCCAACACAGCTCCTCAATACACAGGAAGCTGGTGGATCCATCCTCTTCTGAATAACCAACCTTGGTCACATGAAAAGCCTGGCCAGCTCACTATTTTATCTGAAAGCAGGCTGGGATGGATGCTGAAATAAGAAAAGAGCAGGTCAAGAATAGGGAGATCCTCCCCATGAGTATATCCTCCCAGCTTTCAGCAACATACAGTTTAGAAATTTATTGAGCCTAATCTTCTAAGATTTTCTTTCTGACTCCTTTTAGAGCACAGCTACATTTCAAACATCCACAGTGTCCCATACAGCTGTGAGGATGGAGCTCCCAGCTCCACTACAGAGAAAAGTCAGAGAAAGTCTGCAGAGAAAAAAAAAAGTCTGCAGAGAAAAGTCTGGTAAGTTCTTGCATTTTGGTTGCTCCCAGATCCTGCCCACATGGTTCCCAGACAAGCTCCCTGCAATGTGTACAGTAAAACTAACATGGTTTGCCACTGTTTCAAGGGACAGCAAGACCAGTTAGAGCATTCTGGCTGTAGCACACAAGACAAAGACTGGTTCTGTATGGTGATGCCAATACTGTGTATGAAGTGCACGATGTGACAGGGTAGATGAGGAGTCAGATGAATCTCATCTTTTATTCAGATCTACAAGCCTGACAGCTCTTACCACTTGCCAGATGGTGACAGGTACATTTAAAAAAAAAATTTTAAAAAATTCTTTTTTTGACGTCCTCGCTTCTCTAACAAAGGAGCTATTTAAAAATTCAACGTGCTCCCTTGGAAAGCTTTAAATAGTTTCTGAATGTAACTGGCATTATGCTGTAACCCAATATTAAATAGTTTTGGGGAGGAATTGTTTAAATTGCTGAGGAAAACCTACATTTAACTGTTACAAAGGAAAGGACGTGCTGCTGCCTGTGGGAGGCACAGGGCTGCGAGCAGAAGGGTCTGGCCACCACCAGTTATCCTGGATGTGGGCAAATAACCAGAGAAGGTCCCTGTCTCAGTCAGGAATGTAGACAACTGTTATCTTCAGTGCACCATATCCTCTTTATACAACTTCAAGACATCTTGCTCTAATCATGCAGACAGTATCACGCTGCCTGTAGTCTGCAGCTGCTGAAAGTTTAGAGAGTTTTGAGCTTCGAGTCTTCCACTCCCCAAACTCTTGCATGACCAGAAAATGTGAAGAGAGAACAGAAGAGGAAGGAGTAGGTACTGAGCAGGATTTCAGTTCAACAGTTACAATTACTTTACTTTATGGGCATATATCTTGAAATCTCCTGTAATTAAAAGCAAATCAAACCAGAAACTCTGCAAATTGTTAGATGCAATAATATGTTATTCACTGTATCCAGAGACAGCATCCTGCTCAGCCCTCTCTTCCAGTATTTTGCACCCAGTGATTATAGTGTGGCTTCAAACATTGCTCAGCTCTGCAAATATTGACTGGAACACAGAGAAACATTTGTAATGCTTCGCATTTTTCTAGCAGAAGCTCAGGCTCTCCATATGAACATTAAAACTGTTATCAGATGCAGAAACAATTAACAACTGTTTCCCAAAGTCATACTCCAGGGAGAGTCACACTGGGAACAGCTTCTTTTCCACAGCTATTTTCTTCTGTTTTCTTCTAAAATGTTCCCTTACACAAGGGGAAGGTTGCTGTGAAGAAAACACTTGGCAGGTGAAAACAACACACATTTAGATAGAGACAGGGAATGAATGCCTGCCCTTACTTGCTTAAAAATAATTCCCTATAATCATTAATAGGCTGGTGATAGGGGTAAGAGAAAAGAAAAAGGATTGTTTGATGATGAAAAATTAGCTTTTGCTCCCCTGGAAGGCAGGTTTCTAACCAGGGGCAGTCAAGAGAAGCTGACATTGTCCTCCCTTTGGGGGTGAAAGATGTGTCACAGCTTGGGAATTCTTTACCAGAGGCATCTCAAAAGCCCTCTGATTCTCCTGAGTTAAAGGTGTGTGGAAAGGGTTGTTAAATAAACTGGAGAGTTGGAACTAAATGACCTTTAAGGCCCCTTCTAACCCAGTCCACTCTGTGTTCCTACGCTGCCCAGAATTCGTCACAGTGCAGGCCCGGAAAACAGTCAGGAAAAACTCAACATTTCAAAACCGACTGATGAGAGGTGATGAATATTTTCCACTTCCCAAGAGTAAAAAGAGGTCACACAACCAAGTGTAACCGCCTCTGAAGTGACGTCTCGCTCACCAGGTCAATGTTTTGCATGATGTCCTGGAAGGAGGGGTGAGTCCGGAACTGCTCGAACAGATCCCGCTTGTAGAGCAGAGCGTACACCAGGTTGGGGTTGTGGTGGAGGGAGTTGGTCAGGCAGGAGTTGATGATCTCCAGCATCATTCGGATCACTTCCTCGATCACGTTCAGGTCTTGAGCCTTTGGGAAAGGAGTAAAAAGGTCAGCGTGCCCTTTTCCATTGTAAAATACTGAGTAATGAAGGCAGTGCACAGGTAATTATTACTAATAAAGGTATTAGTTGGTAATGTCTCTGCAGTGAGCAAATCTGGCATCCATGTGTCTGGAAAGGAATCTCTTTTCTCCAGTAATCAACAAAATTTTAATTGAAATGCATCATTCTAGTACTCAGCCTCATAGCTTGATTCTCCCAACAGGAGCCGTGCCATAAAGCATTACCATATTGTTATCAGCCGGATTCATAAGGGTTAAATGAACACAGTCTCTTCAACTCTTCCTATTCTAAGTAAAAGCATTTCAGCATATAATTAATTTATTATATTTTCTGTTGAGCCCCTGTGCAGGAAAGAGGGAAACGGAAAAGAGAGAAAAAATAACAGAGTAATAAAAAACAGTGGGTGAAAGAGAAAAGCAAAGGCAGGAGAAGGAAAACTGATTGCATCAAACATCACTGCACCTTGAATATCTGTCACTGTTACCAAACTTTTCCCCTTTGACTATTTTTTAAGATTATTTTCTTGGCTTTGAAGAACACTTATAATAAATGAAAAAAGGAATCTCCTTTTGTAGTGCACTAAGCCTTCACACTAAGATGAACTTGTAGAGCTTTTCACTTTGTCAGTGCATTTGACAACTCAAACTTCCTAAGCTGAACAAGCTGGCAGGTGAACTCCTACCAGCTGTCTGGATTTCCCTCCTTGAGCTCCACATCAGGATATTTCCAGTATGGTTATTCCAACTGCAGAGCTGTCTGTCCTACCTTGGAATAAGGCAAAAAAAGGGGCACTTCTACCTTGTTTGTATCATTTAGGTTGTCTCCATCACATCAAACACTGGACTGTGAGACTTCATAGGTCTGGCAAGAACGTGAACCATACTAAACCAGTTTGAGTTTTTCTGCTGGGTATGAACAATGAAACCACCGACATTTCCTTTTGCTGACTGCCCGCAAAGTTCATTTTCTGAGTTATCAAAAGGCACTTAAGTTGTTCAGAAAAAAGCAGCACTTACAACAGCATTTTGTTGGCCTGTCATTCAACCTGCACACAGTTATTTTCCACTTTTAAGTACCACTGCACAAATTGTCATGTGGCAGATGTATGCTCTCACCAAGGCAGAGGAGAACACAGGAATTTTCATTATCTGTTTTAGATTCATAAAGAGCAAAATTCTTTGCTACCACTTTGCTCTGGCTGCTTTCAATGTAAAGGAAGGTGCATTTCTTCCTAGAAATGTAGATGACAGAACCTCAGAGTGGTTTGGGTTGGAAGGAACCTTAAAGCTCAGCCAGTTCCACCCCTGCCATGGGCAGGGACAGCTTCCACTATCCCAGGGTGCTCCCAGGATGCTCCAGCCTCACCTGGGAAAATTCCAGGGATCCAGGGGCAGCCACAGCTGCTCTGGGCACCCTGTGCCAGGGCCTGCCCACCCTCACACACAGCAATTCCTTCCCAGTATCCCACCTATCCCTGCCCTCTGGCAGTGGGAAGCCATTCCCTCTTGTCCCATCTCTCCATTCCTTGTCCCAAATCCCTCTCCTAGACGAGGCCCTGCAGAAGGCAGCACCATTTCCCTAACCTGCTCCTCCATTTCTTTCGTGACACTGAGGACCATGGAGAAGTGGGATCCCACCATTATTCCCACACTTCAGTCTGGTTATCCCCAACACTTGTCTTCTACATGTACAAAGCAGATTTCAGTGGAAGCTTTTTGGAGCTCTTGTTTGAAGAGGAGTATCTTGTGCATGCATTCCAGTAAAATTCCTTCTTTAGCAATGATGCCTGACAGTGAAGGTTACAGATTTTTTCTGAATGTGTGTATCTCCTGTTTTTTAATGACTTTGCCACCTAAATTAGCATTGTAGTGTAGCTAACAATGATGGCAGGAACCTGTACAAAGCTGATTGCTGTCAATGGGATCACAGCCTTCTATGACAGAAATAATCTCTATTTTCAAAATGCAGGTGGTTCCTCTGCCTAGTTACCTAGTTATTGTGCTATGAAACAGCATCCCAGGTAGGTGTTGTGAAGGGTATGTAATGGAAAATATTAGACAAAAATAGAAATAACTGCTCCAGATGGGATCTGAAGAAAAATCCAAACCTAACTCACCTGGGGAATGGTGCTTGCCTATCAATTCAGATTTATTGCAGAATATTCTGTATTATGGTGTGTTTTTAAAAGCTCTGAGCACTGGCATACCTCTGGCCCCAGTGCAGCAGGGTGAGCTAGTGACCAAGACACTATCTAAAATATAGACTGCGTGACTTTCACAGAAATATTATGACTACAAATCGAGATCTGTCCAGTTACCAGAAAGGTAACAAACCACTCAACTACTTTTCAAAAGCTAAATATTTTTTAATAAAAAGTGTTCAGCTTAAACCACAGGCATACAGCTAATTGAAACAGAAAGCATTGCTAACCACCTTCTTATAGGTTGGAGACTCTGCTAGTGGTCAGCTACAAACAATTAAAAGGTTGAGAGGTTATTGCATAGTAATTAAATTTAACATTTTTAAGAGCTGATGGACAGGATCAACCATCTGTATTTCAGCCACCACATTGCAGGTGCAAAATCTGGGACCCCCATGAAGAAAAACAGGAGATACAGTGAAGATTTTTACTCACAACTGACTACACAAAAAAGAATTTACAAGAAGACCGATCTCCATAAAATACAGAGAAGTGGCACTGAATCCCTGTATTGCACATACATATCAGGAGAACTGTCTGCTCCTATAATTAGAGATTGAATCATTCCTCAGGGTTTAAAAGTTTTCAAAACAAAGGAAAAAACAAGCATAAATCCAAGGTCAGCATTTGGATGAGACAGTGGAGAAATGCTGATAAAATGCCGTGTGGTTTTGTTGCTTTGTATCGTCAGTATCAAGCTACAGCCCCACTGCATCCAGACATGGTAACAAGACAGGTATAAATAAAGTTACATTAACATTTTGTTGTTGCAGTTTATCACCCTGTGTGTTACTTTCAGAGCAGCTGAACGCAGCTGAAATGCTGAATGTGTGTGGCCAAGGCAAGGACTAACACATCATCCTCAGCAGCTTTGTAAGACCATTTTTTTTTTACTGGATTAGCTGTTATATGAAAAGTCAAATATTGATTCGTGAAACGTGGACATGCTTCAACCTATTGAACAGTACATTTAAAGGAGAAGAGTTAGAAGTTTCCTGTTGCTTACAACTGACAAATTCAGTGTGGAACTCACGATATTCCTTTACAAAACAGGGTTCAGACAATGCCTCTGTCAACATCGACGTGTACCAGTCCTCCCTCGTCTATTTTTTTGTTTTGTTTTGTTTATTCCCATTGAAATAATTATAATCATCATTAAAAAGGAAAGTGGCAGCTAAAAACTTGGCACCAACAGTGTGAGACTGAAATCATGCCTGCAAAGGGGTTGGGAAGGTAGGCACAGCTCTCACTTTACTGTGGGTAATTCTAGGTAGTCACCTCATGCTCCTTCTCAAAAGAGGAATTAAATGTGCTGCTTTTTAGCAAATATTCTAACTTTTAAGGCAAGAAGACAGATGTTTGGTCATGTTCTAGATGCATAAGGGATAAACCAGGCAGTGAAGCCTAAAAAAACAACCAGATACATGTCTGGGTAGTCTTTTCTTAGAAGGAAAAAACAAGTAGTCATGCCAGAGAAAAGAGAATGGAAATAAGCTGAGAGGATGCGGGGGAAAACACGATGAACAAGAACATTATCTGGGGAAAAACAATATGAGTTTGATAAACACTATCAAGCAACACACAAAAGTTCAAAGCCAAGGAAAATCATGGGCAGAGTTGGATGTTCCTGGATCTGACCATCGTGGAATATTGTTTCTCTCTTTACTGCAATAAAATTAATAATCAGCATGGTATCCTCCTGGGCAAACACTTCCACAGAATTCAATACTTACATCCTGATGTGTAAAACCACTTGAAAAGTATATGGCCTTTAAATATCAGGAGAAATCAAGCAGCCTAACCACGAAACCCCAGCCATTTGCTCACAGTTCAGTTCCTTACAGACATATTTACCCAAAAAAACCCAAATCACTGTCAGCAGAGGATGGAGAAACTCTGTCACCAAAAACTCGTTTAATTTATGGTACACCATCTCCTGGTTTTCACAATGGAACATTCTGAGTGCTCATCCTTTTAATTCAATTTGATAGTGAATTTATTTTAATTGTTGTGACTATAAAAAACTGATTAAAAAAGTTCTATCATGAATGAATGCAAATCTCCACCCTCTAAATGTTACCAGTTCTGAGGAGATAAAGGGAGGCATATCTTGTGTTATTCAGCTTGATGTTGCATAACCATCCCTCATGGTTTGTACAGTCTGATATAAACAGAGACCAAATTGTTCAGCTTTCTGTTTTCTTTCCTCTGAAGTTAGTTTATATGGAAAATAATAGCTGGTTGAACAATCAGAATTTTGGTGACTTGTGATGCTATGAAATGGCAGCAATAAGCAAAGGTGGGCAGGAGTTTCTCTTCCATGATAAAATTAGCTCCTTGATTAGCCCATTTTTTGACCTTCAGTCCTGGGTCCAGCCTGGAAGTCAAGCACTGTCCTTTTCCAGACTGGTACCCAAGGTATTGCACAGCATGGATGGTGACAGATTTCTTAATGATATTTTGCATTTTTGATCATTAGCCTAGGAACGTATGCTGCACACTCAGCCACAGCTGGCACAGGTTTCTCAGAGAAGCTGTGGTTGCTCCATCCAGGGAAGTGTCCAAGGCCAGGCTGGACAGGGACCCTGGGATAGTGGAAGGTGTTCCTGCCCGTGGCAGGAGTGGAACAAGATCAGCTCTAAGGTTCCTTTTAACTCAAACCATTCAGGGATTCTATTCCATGATTCTAAGAAGCACTAGTGAACAAACTTAAGTCTCATATCATGTCCACATGATAATTACGTACTTCGGACTATATATTACAGACATGATTATGGATTTTTTTTTATTGCAAGCTGAAATTCACTTAAATGCAATGATTTGGGTTTTCCTTCCTTTTAACTGGAAGTAAAGAGTTCTACTTTCTAACTTTTTTAAAAATTGGAGGTCTAACAGAGCAACTTTTCCTTTGTGGCAAAGACCCATATGAATGGTGTTACGCCCCATATGACAATGGGTACAGACACCCGGGTACAGACACCCTTGTGTATACTAAAAAAGCGCCACATTTCTCACTGTGCATTCACATCACAGCAATTTTCCAGCTAAATTATACTTTCAGCTAAATAACTGCTAATTATACAGTTAGCACAATAAGCAGGAAGAAGCTTATCTGCCTAAAAAAAGCAAAACTTGAGCAGGGATTGGTAAGAGAGTATGCTACAACTGTACAATGTAAATAGAGTAAAAGAAAACAACAGGACAACACACTGTGCTGAAGTCTTAATTCAAAGAAACCTGACAAAATAAAGTGCAAATGTCACATGGAATTGCAAAAGAAACTCTTGATGGAAATGCAGGCTGACAAAAAAACCATGTCCAAACACAATTCTGATCTTAACTGCTTATGACAATGAATGGCTTTTAGTGAGTGGGAACTTGCTGCCAGTAATAAAATGCTTTGACATTTGAATTTTTAAAAGTGCAAGTTGCTTTGTGTCCAAGCTTGGTGGCTTTAGCTCATTCTGACCAACACTGCTGGTCTCTCTCCAGCGGAGCCAGGAGTGCACACAGTGTGCAAAAGCTGTGAAGCAGCTACTTGAAATAGCTGGACATGATGTAATAGTTTCCTTCCCAGGAACTCCACAATTCACAGAAGGAAAACCATCTCGGACTCACTACTTTCCTTGCTAGTTCTGACTGACCCCTTAAGGACATCTGCTCCCTTTGCCTCTCTTTCCAACTCAGAAAATCCCAGGATGGTTTGGGTGGGAATAAACTCTAAAGCACATCTCATTCCACTCCCTGCCATGGGCAGGGACACCTTCCACTATCCCAGGTGGCTCCAAGCCCTGTCCAGCCTGGCCTTGGACACTGCCAGGGATCCAGGGGCAGCCACAGCTGCTCTGGGCACCCTGTGCCAGGGCCTGCCCACCCTCACACACAGCAATTCCTTCCCCAGATCCCAGCTGGCCCTGCCCTCTGGCCCTGGGAAGCCATTCCCACTCTCTGCCTTGTCCCAAATCCCTGTCCAGCTCTCTTGGAGCCACTTCAGGTACTGGAATGTCAGGGAGGGCTGCACCATGTCTGTGTGGCTGCATCCACACTGTGGGACCACCCATCATCTTCAGAGCTGAGGCTGAAGGCCCCATACGGATGTAGGAATAGAGAAAAGGTGAGGGTGGAGGTTGCACAGGCAACTGTAATTATGGCTGTTCCCCATGCTGAGCCCCTGTCCATGATGACTCACTGTAGCTCTTCATCTGTAATATTTTCAGTGAGATTCAACAATTTGCGAACATAAATTATAAAAAATTACAGTCATAAACAACTGCTTCCTTCATGACGCAGATATGACTATAAAGGCAGTTTTGTCAGCAATGGGGAAAAAAAAAGCATACATACCCTGCACAATTAACAGATATCAAAAGGACTAAGAATGCCAAATTAACCCCAAGCAGACAAGTTCTGCAATTTTGTTTTTTACTAGGGAGAAACCGGCAGGAAAAATTGGGTAACTGTTCCAGATCCATAAGCCACAGCCACACAAAGTATAGCTAAACACACAGTTTCAGTTCGTCTAATACCATTTTTTTTTCATCTGGCTTTGTACATGCTAAAGAACACTTCAATGAATTATGCTTTTGGACATTCAGTAGTTACTACTTCTGTCTGCAATGCATCTATTCCAGATTTCAGGGTGGTACTCCTCAATCTTTTGTGAGGAATAGACAGTAGACACTCCAGAGAATTACACCTTGATAACGTAATTTATCAGCATCCACAATTGTAGTGATGTAAATTTCCCTTTTGTCTTTATAGGGGAATATCTATAGTTAAATATTTTCAAATAATTTACTTTATTTTTAGTTAGTTTAAGAGAAGCATATGTATCTTGTTTGTATTGGCTTTGGGGAGCTTCCAAGAGAGCTGTCTGAATTTCCTGCACTTTCAGCAGAAAATAAAACCTTCAACAAAATAAACTCTCTCTGCCAAAGGAGTGGAAGAACGGAGAGGAATGAAGGAAGCTCACAAGAAAGTTGTTCTTATCCTCAGTGAGCAAAGCAACTTCAAAGCCAAACCTTTGGTGACCAGAATCTTATCTTTATCTCTTTTACTGGCAATACTCTTTGGCTGTTCTATGTCAAGCTCAGACAACTTTTGGTAAAGTAGGTATTACGTGAAAAAATGCAGGGCCTATTGTGATTATAACCTCAAGAATTAACCCTGGCATCTCTGATCACTGCTCAGGAATGAGAGCAGAGCTGTCACACCAGCGCAGAGTTTGTTGCCAGACACTTTGCTAAATCAACTGTCCATCCTGACACTCCTCTCCCCTGCTTTCCAGAGGAACTGGCAAGCTGAGAGTGCAGGTTTTCAGCCACGTTGAGCCACTCCGTGCAGGAACACATTTCCCACGAGGAGCATGGTGTTTCCAGCCCGTATCCCAATGCCAACACCCACCACAGCCCACAACAAGGCTACACCAGAGGAAACGCCGTAGTCTGTCCTGTCCCAGAGGGAAAGGCCCAGGAGCACGGAAAACACACCACAGGACACCTGCCAAGGCAGCAAGCCCAACTGCTTTCATGCTCCAAAAGCCTGTTTTCCCAGCTTGCACTGGCCCAGGAAATAACAAGCCATTTCTGAGGACATGACTATAACCCAGGGAAGGTGCAGATGCTTCACTGGTACTTCTTAGATGACTTCACCATATCGTGTTTATTATCCAGCTGACCGACATCTAATCCACAGCTCATCTCCTGGTCATCCCTTCACCTTCATCTCTTCTTCCAACTACGCCCTTCCTGTCTTTGAAATTCCAATCCTACACCACTTCACTTTGAAGTTATTCTAACTTATCCTCCACTCCTTCAAAGTCAGGCTCCAGAATCAATAAAAAATTACTTTAAATTTGCTCAGATTCCCTCAGTGCTTTACTGATACTAGTAATGCTTCACTCTCATAGTCCTATGTCCTTTTTATTTGTTTACTGAGGATTTTGCAATTCCCAGAATCCCAAAATAGTTTGGTTTGGAAGGTTTATTGGGAGAGAAACCTTCTACTACACCAGGTTAGTCCAAGCCTCCCCATGAATCAAATCAAATAAACTGATTTTCACCCCAACTAGACCAGAAAAATAAGTTACTCTGGAAAACATCTACTCAAGGTCAAGCTTCAGAGGCTGGTCTAAGCCCACCAAGCAGCTCCAGCATAAGGGGATCCACCACAATGCCCAAAATACCTGACAGTCACCAGCTGGGAACTCAACCACTCCCAAGACAGTATTTCCAAACCACACGCAACAGTGGCAACAGAATGCAAACAGTATTTAGTAAAACTGAACCCAGATCCAAGATCCCACAAAACCTGGGAAGCAAATGCTACTAGAAGATGACAACATTCCTACTATGAAAACTAAAACTGTCAATTTCTATTTAGTCATATTGTGCTTGAAACACTAATGACGTTTTCTTGCAGTTTCTCACTGTAAGGAAATGAAGATTTCTCCATTTCTCCATGAAACTAAGCAGTATTCCATGGAGGTATGGGAAGATTTTGTTTAGTTTGACTGGTAGAACAAGAAGGAACAAGTCCCATATGCAACCCCAACTCCACCATACACAGGTAAATAGATCATCATGATACAGGGTTTAATTAACATGACCAATCTACCTTGAGGAGAGTTCGAGGACTTTAAAGACATTCCTCAAGTGAAAAAGTCTCTGATTCCAGCCCTACACAATTAGCTTAGCTGCAAAATGTCACCAGCAACACTGTTTGCAGAAGTTATACAGCAATAAGTGCTACAAGAACTGAAACTTTGATAATTACCATGGAATGATAACCATCACAGGATGGTTGGGGTTGGAAGGGAGAGAGACCACCTTATTCCACGCCCCTCCCTTGCCATGGGCAGGAACAACTTCCACTGTCCCAGGCCCTGTCCAGCCTGGCCTTGGACGTTTCCAGGGATCCAGGGGCAGCCACGGCTGTGCCAAAGCCTCCCCATCCTCACAGACAGAAATTCCTTGCCAACTATTCCATCTATTCCTGCCCTCTGGCACTGGGAAGCCATTCCCCCTTGTCCTGTCACTCTATTCTCTTGTAAGAAGTCCCTTTCCACCTCCTTGTAGGCTCCTACCATGAGCAATGCAGGCCTTACATAAGATGAAGTTTCTAATTTATGCATTAAACCTGACAGTAGTTATTAACAGCAATGTACATAATACCTAATGAAATCTGTAGACCCCCAAGTATATCATAGAGATGATTTCTGATGACCCTCTTTGAAGCAAGTAAGTTGTTGTCTAAAAAGGGGAGTCAACAATTTTGTAGGAAGATACAGTTGCACAGCTAGCAATTTTTGTGTTTCTGTTCCTAGTTAGCTCTAGATTTCAGCACCTTTATTTATTTTAATGCTTCTTTGGAATGGCCTCTTATTCTTTTTATCCTACGTGATGTTAACTGAAGTACAGAAATGCATATTTTTATCATGAAGAATAAGATGGCAAAACTTTACGTCTTGCAAATGGCCACAAAAAACCCCACCAATTAGCAGTTGAAACCAAACGGTTTTCTTCATGTTTTTCCTTCCCACCTCCCAAACTTTACTACATACAATACACTACAGTTGCAGCAGTGTAATGCATCCACCAGTACCCTATCACCCCAGCATCACCTCTGATTGTATTATCAAATATTTTCTTCAACCTTGATATTATGCTTAGCAGTAACAACTGTTCCACTCTCTGCAAAAGTGTATATACAACTATTAGGGTATTTCCTGTGAACCACGTGCTGTCACTTGAGAAAACCACTCAGTAATTACAGATTACACTAATCCTGGAGTCAGCTCTGAGCACCTCAGGACAAGAGAGACCCTGAGGGGCTGGAGCGTGTCCAGGGCAGGGAAGGGAGCTGGGGAAGGGGCTGGAGCCCCAGGAGAGGCTGAGGGAGCTGGGAAAGGGGCTCAGCCTGGAGAAAAGGAGGCTCAGGGGGGACCTTGTGGCTCTGCACAACTCCCTGACAGGAGGGGACAGCCGGGGGGGTCGGGCTGTGCTCCCAGGGAACAGGGACAGGAGGAGAGGGAACGGCCTCGGGCTGGGCCAGGGGAGGCTCAGGGTGGATATTGTGAAAAATTTCTGTCATAAAACCGATGTCCAGCCCTGACCCACTTCCCCCCTGGAGGGATTTAAAAGCCACACGGATGTGGCACTTGGGGACATGGGTTAGTGAGAGCCTTGGCAGTGCTGGGTGGATGGTTGGACTCCATGACTTTTCCAACACAAACTTGAGAGGGCTTTTTCAAAGCAAATGATCCTACAATTCTATGGCTTTGCAAACCCACCTTCAGTGTCTAAGCAGTTTTAATTGAGAAGGTATCAAAACAAACTGAATATATACTGACTAAAGATGAATATCACTGACTGAAGCTCTCAACTTCACAGAAGCTGAAATCCTAAGTTCTCATCTGGTTCCTCACTGATGAGATCCTGTGGTTCAGCATCTTTGTTAAGACACAGCAAACCATCAATGCCTTGGAACTGTTCTCTCTCACTGAAAGTACCAATCTGAATAATTTTGGCCCTATCTAAGAGAAAAAACTTCACACACAAGACTGTGTCATCCAAATCCTCAATGCAAACAAAGACTGAATGGAGTTTCCACAATTTCCATACTATCCAAGCAGAAGATTTTTCCGGTCCTGATGACGCACAGGATGTCAGTTGGAAAAGTCAGGGCTCCTCTCTACCCAGCAGCCAAAAGATTCCGTATTCCTGCCCTTGGGGTGAAAATTGCTACTGAAATTTCTGTGAGCAGCAACAGAAAGTCAGAAGGGGTTGGCAGAGCAGACATACCCATCGTTTCAGTTTGGGGAATTCCGAGGAGGCAAGGGAATGGTGTTACCACTAAGGCCACACCCTGCCCCTGCTTCCCCAGAGCAAGACTCCTGCTCTGCTCAAACATCAAAAATCACTGCAAATGGAAACTGAGACGGGTAACACAACAGCAGAAAATCACCACAAAACAGAAAAAAACCCCTCTTGACCGCCTCGTGACAATATTAGACCTGTTTAAAAACAGTAATTACAAAAAAGGTTGGTTTAACCTGCTGCTGTTCACATGGAAGGTTACAGTGTGCACACAGTGAAGTTTTTATAATGGTTCAGCATCGAACAGCAGCAGTGCATGATAAAAAATGCCAGGTCCCAGACAGCAGACAGTCGACAACGGGTTATGGCACAAGATTCCCAAATTCCTTTGAGCAGGAATATGCTGCTTTACAGCCATTATCTTATACCAGAGCTGAAGATAAACCATGGAAAATGCTTTTATTTCTTATGATACATTAAAAGATAGCAGCATGGTTGAAGAAGTAATTCTTTATGACACCACTCAGCACACACACTGTATTCATTCTTTCAGTGGTGTTAAATATTTTGAAAATTAAAGGGAATAGCTTAACAAAGATGTGTGAAGCCTATCAGAAAAATCACATTATTGAGCTTTGAAGTGATTTCAGTATAAAAGAGATAGGTTCTTCTAAAATATAAGAATCTATAAGAAAGTGGTTTTGTTTTCCTCTTACTTTACCTGCCAGTAAAAGTATTATTTATTCTATTAATCTGGGTCCGAAAAATCTCTATGAAAAAATTTCAAGAACTGCCCTCCCCAGCTGAATAAAATGGAAATTGCAAGGAGATGAGAAACAGCCTTCTGAGAGCTGACAGCAAAACAACCAAATAAATGGGGTAACTTTTAGATTAAATCTCTTTTCACTACATTCCATCTTATTTTTGAAAGACATTTGGACACAAAGACACTGCATCAGTTCTGATAAACACAGGAGCTGCTGACCACTGCTCTGCTGAATGTTCTGGAAGCAGAGAGCAGCTGCAGCCTGAATGCCAAAAAATGAACCTTTAACTGAGATGTGGAAAACCCAAAACTCACAGAAAATAATTGCAGAAGTCTATGTACACAGGCACTTGTTCCAGAATGAACTATGAGCAACAGATGGCATTTTCTCAAATTTTGAGGCAAAATGCTCTTGATAGAAATATGTAAAAGCTGCATTATACAACTAAATAAAATTTCCTGCAGTATTTATGAAGTCTTGTCTATTTTGGGACCACAGTTAATTTTTTGTTGCCTGCTTCATAAAGCATAGCAGTGACAGACAGGGACAAGACGAGAGATTACTGCTGGAAGACAGTGAAACACCTGGATATGTTGTACATCCATCCCAGAGTCCCTCAACTCTTCCTCACCAAAATCCTGTTTGTGATTATAACTCATTACCTGTAATTTGCAATAAGTTTTCCAATAAACTTTAATTAACCTACCGCACGTTAAGACGGCTGATTTATTGCAGAAAAATAATTTTATGTATCAGAAAAATTCCATGAAGCTTTTTTTCCCATGGGAATGTAACATGACTTTTCCTATTGACTCAATTTATCAAAATCAAAGAAGATTAGTGCTGGAATGGGAAAAGTTGTCATTATTTTTTCAGATAACTTTTTTTTGGCCGCATTGAGTAAGCATCTGATTTCTCTGAGAGTGCTACAAATTATTTGCTGGTGAGCAGATGAAAGACCTGCTTTTGGGAACTGCAACATCCATTTTCTCCTCAGTTTATCCGGGGGGAACAGATATACTTCAGATAATTATCCCTATTGCAGTGAATAAGGCAAATTGAACCTGCAACGTTACAATACATCTTATTTTCTCTAGAACAGGATGGCTGTTTTTTCGTTACTAGCCAACATTATCTTTGAGGTCAAGGGTTTGGGCTAGCACACACACAAATGCTGGAGTGGAGCAGGCTCTGTACACACCGTACCAGCTTGATAGCAACAACAACAAAAAAAATAATGCATCGGAACACAGTGTCTTTGGAGAATATGTCATTCAGTAGGGAGCCACAGCTCGGGCTCCAGCCTGAATATGGACAAGAGCAGCTCTGGAAGAGCTCCACCACATTCCAGTAACATACCTGAGGGGCAACTGGGGGAAAAAAAAAAAAAAAAAAGGTATCTTACGTGTCTCAACTTTGTTTCAGAGAAGTGAAGGCAATCAGACATCTCCCAAAAGTGCTGGGGATAACAAATACAGGAGGATTAAACAATGGCAATGTATTAGAGGCTAGTCTCCCCAGAGCCTTCTCCTCCCCGGGCTGAACACCCCTAGCTCTCTGCCTCTAACTCAGAGGTTGTTAAGAATTGCTACTTTCTGTCCAAACTCTGGGTTGTTGTTTCTATAAGTAACCAATTCTTGGAAGAATTCCTATTCGTAACAGCTGATTTAGCATATTAAATATTCAATTTATTACACTAATCCACTTAGTTCCTAATCAACAAAGAAATGAGGAAATTAGGAGAAATAGCTGATTACATGAAAGGGAATTAAAAGTTTATCTTTTCAATTACACCTGTGAAAAACATTAAGGTGTCTGTACAATTCAATAAAAATGAGTAACAGACTCATATAAATTTCTACTTCTTCTAAATACATTCCCTAGATTTTCTGTGAGGTTTTTCAGAAAGATATTTCACAGAGGACTAGAATCCACTCCTGCCAGTAGTGATAAACAAAATGTAAATTCTCCCTTCTACATTTCTTTAATGCTGTTTTCAGACCAGGTGATGAGGAAATCAGTTTTCAGTAAGTGGCTCATTTTGCTCCATGTGATACTTCATACGAGCAGCAGAGAGGAGACAACCCTTTTCCAAAACCCACTTTTGGTTTTGAATTTCTGTCTATATTAATAATTTTTATTCTCCAAACCTTTTTCTTATTCACTTCATACGAAGACTGTCTTTTAATATGGTTGACTCATTCCCTTTAAAATACTCTCCTTTCCTTCATCCCATCATTCAGTCTCCTGGCCACCCACACTGCCAATCAGCAGCAGTTGCGTAACATTATAGGTAATATTAACAACAGCCATCAGTGGGAAAATTGCCCTCAGCATGACACTCTGAAATGCTGCTCAAGGGGACAAGACCTCTCCAAGAAGAAAAATTGATGAGATTAACTTGCTTCAGTAACACGGACACAGCTTGGAATGAATGTGGCTCTGTAGAGCTAGAAAATGGTCCCGTATCAAGATTTTACAGAATTACAGAATTGTTTAGGCTGGAAAAGACATCCGAGATGGATTCCAACCATTTCCTCAGCACTGCCCAAGCCACCACTGACCTATGCCCCCAAGTGTCACATCCACACGTCTTTTAAACCCCCCCAGGGATGGAGACTCCAACATTGCCGTGGGCAGCTGTGCCAGGGCTGGACAGCCCCTTCCATGAAGGAATTTTGTTCAATATCCAACCTGAGCCTGCCCTGGCCCAGCCTGAGGCCGTTCCCTCTCCTCCTGTCCCTGTTCCCTGGGAGCACAGCCCGACCCCCCCGGCTGTCCCCTCCTGTCAGGGAGTTGTGCAGAGCCACAAGGTCCCCCCTGAGCCTCCTTTTCTCCAGGCTGAGCCCCTTTCCCAGCTCCCTCAGCCTCTCCTGGGGCTCCAGACCCTTCCCCAGCTCCCTTCCCTGCCCTGGACACGCTCCAGCCCCTCGGTGTCCTTGTTGTCCTGAGGGGCCCAGAACTGGACGCAGCATTTGAGTGTGGATGTTTCAGTTCAGACAGATTTGAGCAGTATCTCCACAGGTGAATAACTTCTGCCATTATTTTATCCAATGTGAAGCACACCGTCTTCCTCTTACAGCATGTTTCTCAAAATCACTGGGTCCTGGTTTACCCTAATTTCTATTATTTTCTTTATCTTTCCAGTGCCAAGTCACAGGTGTCTGCAAGGAAGGAATCCAAAGATCTTTGTTCATTTACTCTCTCAATAACTTCTTAGTACCCTTTGATAGAAATGGATGGCTTTTTTTTTCTAAACAACAACCAAAAATGTACAAAACCCTCGCTGGTTTGTCTGTAAATGTCCCTGTAAAATATGAAGAGGAGAAATTGGAAATGGAAGGTACAACATGTTCCGCCAATATCTCATAGAGAAAAAGCAGCGCACAGAAATTCCAATTCCAATTAGATATTTAGTACCAAACAGCCTAAAAGGTTTGGTACATACTTTCTTCCTCATCCATTTCCTCTACTTTATATGGCTGCATGTTTAAAAAAACAATTACTGGGATGTTTATAACATATGGTCACATACTTACGGTTTTTAAGCACTACATTTTTCAATCAAAACCTTGCATTGGGAACACCAGAAAATTGTTTTAATGCATTGTTGAAATAGATTGCTATTATAAAAATAAATCCTACTCTTTGGAGAGCTACTGCATTAGGTTGTTCTGTTTGTCTGTGGACGTCTGACCAAGATGAACCATCCCGGTGAATAATTGTTTTCTGAGAAACACTGAACAACCCACTCAAGTGAAAGAGGCAGCAGGAAAAGCATCTAATGACCAAATCAGCACAGAGGGTGCTTTGGGGATCTGTACTGTTCCTTTTTTCATCCAAACACTTCAATACTTACCATTACTGTGAATAAAACAAATGTTGGTTTACATGGCAGCAATAAACAGTTTTATAGAGAGGCTTTTGAGGGCTTTATCTCAATAATGTATCACATCTTCTATCTACAGCTACAACTAAGACCCTTCTAAAACCCCAGCAGTCCCAGGCCTCCAGTTTTCTCAAATTTCAGCCCAATTAGCAGTCCAGGAGAAAAATCAGCATACAAAATTCTCCTTTTTAACTTATGAAGGTGCAAAGGAACCCCAAGATCTCATCCATTTATAAGACAAGCTCTTAAAACTTCTTCAGTTTAATCATCTTCTCTTTTAAGGATACTTGTTTAAGCAGTCTTCTCAAAAAACATGGGGTTTGAGTACAGAATTTTAACAAATGTCTTAATTTATATCCTCTACTGCAAAATAATGACAATGTCCTAAAGCTCTAGAACTATTAAAGAATAAGTAAAAAATTATGATGCTCATGTTTGGTTTACTTCAGATGTTTCTAACAAGTAAAACAAGGAATTCTGAAATTACTTTAGCAGGTGTTTGCACTGCTAATGCCAGAAGTTCTTCTACTTATTTGTTATCCTGCCTCATAAACCTGAAGAATGAAAGATTTCAATCAGGTGTCAAATGCTACTACCACAGTAAATGTTCTTTCAAAACAAATGAATTTTCATACTTATTTTCCAAAATAATGAGAATTCCTAAGTGAAATAACACCATCTATGTAACACAAATACCAGACACCAGTGACGCTTTTGTCGAAGTGCTGGGTGGTGAAAGATCATCACTTTTTGAAGAACATCATCCTCATGTTCCTCAATGTATTTGTCTACAAATCTTTCAGCCACGAGCAATGCGTTTGTAAAGACACAATAATGCAAAAGCCAGCTGCAAATAACTATTAGTACCTCATAGTAATATACAAAAGTTTAAACAGACTAAACTTCACCAACATCTTTTTCACGGGACTTCAGGGTAGTTCTTCCATTTAAGGATAATTTATGCAGCATTTTCTCATTAAAGTTTCAACTAATTTAAAGGAGAGAACTGATTACGAATTCAGACAGAACTGCAGAATTCAGCTATTACTCAATAGAAAAGGTTGCTTTAGATTTGGGTTAGGTTGGTTATTTCAGTCTATTCTGAAATAGCTATTTTTTGTGATATAAAAATAGGGGGATTAGGTAGGAGTAATATTCTATAAAATATAATTCGTCTGGAGGAGGGTATGACTAATATTTAGAAAAAGTATTTATAGGCCCTCTGCTCAATACTGGAGACAGGCAAACCCAAGAATAACCTGATATTGAACATGTTACTTCACCAGCCATCAAGTCAGAGTAATCAAAAAGAAGGTATTATAGGGCAAAACAAGGTGACTCTCCTATTAAGTGCAACTTAAACAGCTAGAATCCACATACCATACAAAACCCACCCAGTACTATACTGCTTTACCATATGGTTTCAGTAAACAACACCCCAATAAAAAACTTCTTGTATAATCACGTTAAGTTTATTCCTCTAGACAACACAAGAAACTAAAAATTCACACACAAAAATGAAGTTTTTTAGACCATTAATGATGCCTGGCTAAGGCACTAAAAAAAACACCAACTTGCTGGGTTTCTTGATGACATTTTGAAATGGAAGAAAAAAGAGACAAAAAAACCCACTGAAGAGACCTAGGCGGTGCTTTGGATGCTAGGTAGGCGGTTTCTGAATTTTTAAAGAAAGATTATGACAAAAAAAAGCCCCAAAACCAACAAAACAAAGCTACCTTAGCTTTTTTTCCCTCACCCCAGTATTTGACAAATATGGACATGTCTCAGTCAGGAGTCTTGATTTAATTTGGCAAAAGCTTCCCATTCTGCCAACAGCGTATCCAGTTATACAAATTCTGTGCGTTCTTAGCAGTTACCACTGACTACCAGCTGAACAACATTAATTGCATCACACTAACTCTATTATGGCTGACCAGTTTATTTGGAAGTAGGTTTAATTTAATTTCTGCATCGTTACTGGAGTTGTCATATGATCGTGGGGAAGATTTCCCAATTCTTCGTGATAACACACGTTTATAGAAGAACACTTCTATGTGATAGAGGAGCTCTGCATTAAACTGTTCTTTAGATAATTAAAAAAATCAGATAGAGCTGCAGGATACCTAATGTCATATTAGATATGCGAGCACAGAACACATTACAGGACCTAGTGGACCTAGAGGTCTTGTCCACCCCAAATGGCTCTATAATTCATAGAATCATGTAATCCTAGAATGATTTGGGCTGGAAAGGCTCACAGATCATCTTGTTCTAACAACCAAAACATCACAACATTTATTCAAAGGTCAAATTGTCCACATCAATAGTGAATGAAATACTTGTTTGCTACATACTGGATTAAAAATTCTCTGCACTGAATCTAGAACATTAACAGATTTTAGATCTGTTCCACTATATTTAAAAGACTGCAAATACAGCAGTTCATGGACCCGATTTTACCTATTCTTTAGCAATTTCAATTTTCTAAGATAAATATAGCCCTTAAAAAAAAAAAAAAGCTCTTAATTATAACAGACAATTTCTTCTTAGGAAGTAAATGACGCAGGGGAACCTTTTTACATCTGTTGATGTGCAGGGGGGAGACTGGGCTGGTTCTCTCTTGGGGGAACTCAAACGAAGGACTATTTATGAAGTACTCGGAGCTTTGAATATAATCAAATGTAATAACAAGATATAAGCTCCCACCCCCCCCCACCCCCCCCAATTTCTTTTTTGTTGAAACCACTTTTGTAATACTGGTTTTTAATAACCCCCATAATGGCCAAATTAGAGGGACCCCAACTGAAGTCATTCATCCCACATAAAACAAACATTGCTTTTTCTTCTTAGCTTTGTTTTACAAGCTACATTACTTCCAGATGACGCTTGAGGGGCCTAGGAGTTTCAAGAGTTAGATGGTTAAACAGACAGCTGCTTTCTATTTACCATATAAATCAGGGAAAAATCAAAGAAGAATCTAAATATTAGAATTCATTTAGCCCATTATGGAGCACAAACTGAGGGGGAAAAGAAAATAATACAGGAATCTCGTCATCCAGATGTAGAGTTTAATTCTGGTTATCAAGATGAGAGAAAAACTCATCAACATTTGCAGAATTCCAGCCCACCACGACAGCCAGCTTTGCAGAGTGGGTAAATTTACTGGATTGGGAAAGAGTCAGGAAAAGTCGGCTCTGACTGGGAACTCTCCCAGTACCACCAGCCTTTGCTACTGCAGACTTTATATATATAATTATATATTAAAACATATATTTTTATACATATACATGCACACACAGAGCTCACTACATTTGTGTTTTTTTACGTTTTCCCCCCGAATTGCCAACATGCTTTTATTTCTATACTAAATAACCCCAAAACCCAACAGATTTTGGACAGAGGATTAAAGGATGGCTCTCCATATATTGATTAATGTATCTATTAATACGAAAAGTTCAGTATTACACGACAAGCTTTCTATCCCAAATTTCATCCACCACTGAAGTGCTGTTTGAATGACAATGCTATGTATTAAATAACTGAATATATTGCCACTAAGTGGGATTATTTTTAGAATTTTTCCTAACACATTTAAGCTTAATTCTGGCTAGAACGATTTTCTTTTTAAATCACAAATTTAGGAGGTAAGACTCAAGTTATGATGTCTGCTGAACTACTTGAATCTAATACTACACCTACATTTGATTTTTAATTTCCTCAATTTCTGCATTAAGGAAACTGTGTTTTTTCTTTCATCAGCAAGAAAATGACACAGACTTGCCAAAAATCAAAATTTACTCTCTTCTTCTCCATCCCCTCTTTCCCTAGAAAGAGTTAATGAGAATCTCTTGTTATCAGCTGTAGTTTAACAAGCAGGAGAAGCACTCAAAAACCATAAAGAATACTATGAGCTCCTTAAAAAGAAATTTTTTGGGTAGATGGCAGCTCCAACAACACATCTGATGTGCTACTTCCCAGGAGGAGTTAGCATGTCTCTAGTTATGCTGTTAAGTACCTCTGATTTGATAAATTACATTAGGCTGTAATCAAATTACCAAAAAAAATCATTGATGTGTTTACTTAAGTAATACGTCTCGATTTGAACTGAGAGAAGCAAAATTCTCAATTGTTTCATTACCAGTTTTCTTGTTTGCTGAAAACATTGGAAAATATTCTTTCACTGAATGGAAGAAAGCAAGAAAGGTAAACCTAAGTGGACTCTTCCCATTTCCAGCTGGATCAAAGAGTAGCATTTCAAAACACGTCAGTGCTGCTACAGAAACCATGAATGACATTGTGGCTTATGAAACAACAAGTAAACTACTCAGCATGAGAATCAGTCCAACAAAGGACAGTGTCTTTGAGGCAATAATGACAGGGGGTGATTGTCTCCATCCTGCTGCCTCCTCCATCCTGCTCCTGAATCCCACCACAATGTCAAGAGTTTATCGGGAAAGGACCTGGACACCAGTCCAGCCTCAAAAATTGAAACGGCTTGCTCTTTTCTTTTTTAAAAAACAGAACAACCAGAAAAGCACGAACAATATCAAGGCCAACGGGGTCAGTTCCTTACTCCAGTTCCCAGCCCTGCTGGTACACCACAGACCTGATGGCAGACTGCAGCAGACACTCACAAAAAGAACATTAAGAAACATGGTAAAGGTAGAACTCAGTATGTTCTTACCACCATCAGTGAGCATAACCTTAGGGACTGTGTACTGGGTCAAAAACTTACTAGAATATAAAGAGTACTACTGTTCAAACACCCAAAATTTAGGACAGTATCTTAAGCAGCACCTAGAATACTTATATGTATGATTTAACCCTTGGATTTGGGTTCCATGCAAATTCCCCTTTGGATGACATAGCACAGTAAGAAAATGAATGATTTCTAAATAAAAGTGAATGAAAAAATGGTGAGAAGTGCATTTTTAAAATACATAATTTGGTCTGAAGAGAACCTGCAAACAGAACTGCTTGTTAGGCAAACCTCCACCTCTTAATGAACAAACCTGTGCAGAGCAGGCAATATTGGAATCACCCCTTTCCTTAGCTCCAGGCTGGGACACAGAGGTGTAACACACTTCAGGACTTCAGACATTCCAGCCCTCTCAGCTCCTAAACTCCTCCTTGTTCTTACACACAACATAAACACAGGCTTTCAGAAGCAGAATATGCTGAAGTGATGAAATCTGGCCTCAACTTTTTTTTCAGTCAGCTGCCTATGTTTCAGACTGAGCTGTAACATGAGCAATTTGGAGAGGAAAAATAAAGGAACAGAAAGCCTTAATGCTTAATAGTTTAACTCACTGTTTCAAAATACAGGCCGTGAACTTATTTTGCTCACCCCTACACCAATCTTTCCAAGTGCTCTCCTTCCTTTTTCCATCCCTACATCATACCAACAGTAAAAAGAGAAAAAATTCACGGGAGTATCTAAGCCTCTTGGCGGAACTCCAGGGAGCTTTCCCAGCTCCATCAGCTGCATTGTTCAGCTGTCTCTGTATGTAAGGGGACAACTCTGTACCAAAAGCATTTCCCTGGGCCTTTCTCTACTGAAGTATTGTTTACATCCAGCAAATTTAAAAGAAGTCCAAAACCTATACAAATTTTTCAAGCATTGTATTCCTACACCCTAAAATATGTCTCTTCATATGTATGTTATCACATGCCTGTGTGTTTTACAGACATGTGTCTCATGCTGTTTTCTTATTTAAGTCACTAAACTATTATATCAAATTATCTTTTTAGGTATTTTTATATTTAAATTATCTTTTTAGGTATTTTTATATTTAAGGCTAGAGTAATAAGATATGTAAAATCTCAGGCAGGCATATTCTGGATCATGTATTAGCCCTGAAAATAAAAGTTGATACATTTTCATCCTCAAAAATCCTGAGCAACTGATTTTCTTTCCTTCACACAATACTGCAGTGAGGGTTCAAATGAGTACAGACCAAAGATACTTCAGCTGTACAAAGATATTATTCAAGTCCTCTCAAGACGTCTCCTTCTTCCACCCAAAGCAAAGATTTCCCAACAAGCTGTGCAATTAAATACAAAATTGTTGCCTACTTGTGGGCATTGGCTCAGCAAACTGAAGGGAACTCTAAGTATCCATGTATTCAGAACATACTAATTTGCCCCACGACTCCAGCTCTCCCCCAGAGGCTCACTGGGAATTGTTTTCAATCATTTTTAGGCATTTTAAGATTCTGTGGATACTAAAGCCCCGTTCTTAAAACTGCCATTTTCAACTGTGTGATTTAAATATCCTGAATTACAAATGGCTTGAAAAGCACGAGTTGACAGTAAGTCTCTTCTCTCTGCATAGCTGTGGTTTTGTTCTGCCATTTCTAAGTGTAATTCTTGTTTTTCAGAGACGTTTCAGACATGACATCATTCATACAGGTTCCTGTATTTTGATGTCGGTGGTTGCTCAGCTGCCACACTCTGAGAATTCTTTGCAGATTTAGGGGTGTAAGACTTGAATTTCGAAGCGCCCATTACAACATTCATTTTGATACTCACATAGTCAGGAAGTGGAGAGTCGTTTGAACCCAGGGAACCTCTCAAGGACTGCGTGGCTTGCTCCAGCACTTTGTTGTGTTTTTTAGACAACAGAGAAAATAGACTGGGGGGGAAAAAAAAATTAAAATAACTTCACAATAATGTCCTGGAATAGTTAATAGTTAATGTCCTGAAAATGTTCAGCAAGAAAAGAAATCCTATTATATACACAAAATTTTTAGAATGCAATGCACCATAGTCGTATTATTTATTTATTTGTTTGTTTAACATCTGGGTAAGTAACAGCAAAGTTTGAATCAGAAACATTTTATACAATGTATGATCTGAAGAACGTTTAATGTTCATGATTAAATTCCTAAAAGTCAAACTGTCACACAAGGAATGGCATACATGCAATTTTAGTTCATAAATAGTTTGTGTTCACTAGAATGCAATTTTTAAGTGTAGCACTTCATGCAATACACTGTAATATACACTTAAGTATCTAATATATTATCCATTGTAATAACCTATTGCTTTGACAGGAGAAATCTGAGTATATGACAAAAGCTTTGGGTATTTTGAGGCCAAGTTACTGCGTTTTACTAGTATCTATTATTTTCAAATTTACTTTAGCCTAAGTCAATGAAATAAGGATTACCTTAGCTTTATAAATAATCTGTTAAATCAGAGGTCCATACACACACAGAGAAATAAACACATTTTTCTTGCATTCTGGAAAAAAGCAGGCCAATGACACTCACAGAGGGTGGGGTAACCTGATTTACAAGGAGAATGGTGGAAGCAGCAGCAGTAGGCAAAGGCCACCAGCTAAAGCTCAGCAGCAGCAAGGAGTGAGACACTCCTCTAAAGCCCTGGATAGCTCAAACATGGCTGTCAATCCACAGATAAACCCATCCCCATCTTGGAAGAGCATCTAAGACCATTGAGTCCAACCCTGCCCCCAGCACTGCCCAGGCCACCACTGACCCATGTCCCCAAGTGTCACATCCCCACAAGTTTTAAATCCCCCCAGGGATGGGGACTGCACCACTGCCCTGGGCAGCCTGTGGAAGAACAACCCCTTCCATGGAGAATTTTTCCCTAATATCCATTCTAAACCTACTCTTGTGCAACCTGAGGCTATTTGTTCTTGTTAGCTGTCAGATGTTTTCAGGCTTTCTGTGTTTGAAAACACAATTTGGACTTTACTTCTTTTTGGAGCATTACAGGACTCCTATCAGGTCTTCCTAGGATGCCTATGTGTGTTTTAGAGGGTGGAAAGGCTAGCTTGATCAACACACACCAGAAAGGTTACAGGGGAGGCCCTGGCACAGGGTGCCCAGAGCAGCTGTGGCTGCCCCTGGATCCCTGGCAGTGTCCCAGGCCAGGCTGGACAACCTGGGATAGTGGAAGGTGTCTCTGGCCATGGCAAAGGGTGGAATGGGATAACCTTAAAGGTCCCTTCCAACCCCAAACATTCTGTGATGCTGTGAACACAATTCACTTACAAGCAGCAAAATCTACCTCGGTATGATATTCTGGACACCCTCCATTTCTTGGGACTGGATCAGAGTTTGGAGGCATGTGCCTGCAAGGCTCTTCTACCTCATGAAACCATGATCAGCACTGGGAGAAGTCCTCTGAATTGTTTTAACTTGTAATGTATTATTCATATTGTACCCTTCAGAGATGGCAGGAGCGGGTTCTTTGGATTTCCAGGGCTTGTCACCCCATTGCTAGTCAAGAGCCTCAGGAAAAGGCTTTCCAATACTCCTCACAGTCACGAGGAATTAGTTACAGTAACTCACAGCTACTAGTCGAGACCACTAGAACATTCCATGTGAAAAGGGGAAAGAAGCAACACAGAAATTAAGATACATTGATAGATTTCCACCTTTTCCCCCCCTCCCATTTTCTGTTACTGCATTCACAGACTGAAATTTTTGTTCAGATCAATAACTGGATCTGCAGGCTGGTCCTTGGTAGGAAACTGCAGCACTATTTCTGCAACCATGGTTATCTTTGAAGACACAGATTTCAGAGATACTGTCATCAGCACCATCTAGTGCTGTGGAGACAAAATAATCAGTTAAAACCAAGCTGGAGATGCTTATGGTAGGGTGTAGCAAAACCGAGTTAAGTCCGGTGTTTGATCCAGAAGATACAGATAATTTCACAAAGAGGAAGAATTTGGAACAAAGAGGATTTCCAACTAATAGATTCTTCTACAAAATACATAAAGTATTTTGGCTGTAAAGGAAATGTAAATATAAACAAAAAAGTGGGATTGAGATTTTGGAAACCACATGTGTTCAATGCACGTGAAGAGGAAAATGAACATACAGTGGTACTCTGCAAGGAACCAGAATAGCAAAAAGTAAATTTATTCATTCCAAAAGAAATGTAGAGAACTGGGGAAAAGCAGAAAGGAAAATGGATAAATTATTTCTTTATATATCCCTTAAGTTTGTTTTTTTTTTAGTAATTAAGTGTACATAACTTAAGTAGAGTTTATGGCATAAGCAAGATCTTGGTGGCTGATTTCTAGTTCCAAAGCAGCAGTGCAGAGGCTTTTGTTGTCTTTCCCCTTGCAAAGTTCTGCTTTCCAGCCACAAACTCATGTCCTTCACACCATGCTTTGTGACAACTCTTTGTGGGACCACTGCCCACAAAACAGATATCCAGGTTAAAAAACCTCAACACAGTTCTCTCGTCCATGCATCAGTTATGCCTCTCCAAGGACCATCCCTTAGATAAGCACAAAGGCAGGACACGTGGCAGGATTTTTCATACTAAATTTTTCAAAATAAAAATGCCTAGAACTGCAAACTCAAAGAGCTCCACAAAAACACTACAGCTAAACACAGAAGAAAAAAAAATCAAGCCCAGATATTGTGATTAACTAATGGATTAGAATATTCCTAGGAAGTACTGTTGCCTCCTGAATTGGTGCAAAACTTCAGTTCCAAGTCATTTACTTATTATTATGCCTCTGTCTCTAGCTCTGAAAACCACCTTGATAAATATCAGACTAATTTTTGAAGTCTCAGCACAGAGTTAGTTACAACCCTCAAAAGCCATTTGTATGAAGTTTAGCTCGTAAATACCTTTCATCACCAACAAATGCAGCATTCTAAAGGAGCTGCTTGATCTTGCAGCAGTCATGTCTCCAGTGTCTGTAAGGTTATAGGCTTGATTTTGACTTCCAAGGCACGAATAATGCCATTTAAAAAAAGCAAAAATGCTTTACAACAAGGCTGTTCCCATCTTCACATCAAGGTACAAGGTCCAGAAGTGGAAGCTGAGACTGTCTCCCAAATTTCCCTCATGTGCCTTTATCAGACATCTGTTTTTGCCCAACTAGAAGTAAAGTTGAGATCAAACAGAAAAAATACATGCATTACGTGGTCACTGAGGGCAGTGTACACAGGCTGACAAGAACATGGATTTTTCTACTGGAATATTTGTCCTCTTTCATCCACTCTTCTCCATCAACTGTCAGGGAGGCTACAGAGCTCGACAGCCCTTCACTTCTACCCATTATGGACTTTTTGTAACAATAAAAAGCCATGTTCAGAACCATGAAAACATCTTGGTACCCCAACTCATCTTTCCCTCACAGAAGTACTTTAGCAAGCAAAACAGTAAGTTGGAGCAAGAGCAAGATGAAGTAACAGCTGGCATCTGTTAGGAAGATTAGGAATCACCAGCTGGCATTATCAGGAGAAATTCCTGCCTTTGAGGACGTGGGTCCCTGACACAGGGTGCCCAGAGAAGCTGCGTGCAGCTGGAAGTCTCCAGGTCCCTGGCAGCGTCCAAGGCCTGGCTGGATGGGCTTGGGGCAAACCTGGGACAGTGCAAAGTGTCCCTGACCAGAAACAGGGCGATCTTTAAAGGTCTTTGCAACCCACACCATTCTAAGATAACGTGATCTGTTACAGATCATCAAATCGCACCGGGGATGAGCTCAGCCAACACGGAAGACTCAAGGCTGAACAACAATCTCAAGGCCCTTTGGGTGTTTGTTTTTAAGGAATTAAAAACAACATTGGTTTCTTACCTCCCTTTACACAGCAGTTTTTAATTTAACTCAGGGCTGAACTTCAAAAAATAAAAAATTAATACAGACTAAATGGTAATGGTCGCTAATCCCAGTGAATTGATTAAGCGCTATTTGCACACACAGTAAAATGCAAACCAGTAATACATGAACTCAACAATTCCAAAAAGTCAACTCCACAAAGCCTGTAGATCAAAAAGGAAAAAAAAAGCCAATAAGGACACTCATTTATCAAGTGCTTCAAAAAGTCTAATTTACATCAGTTTGAAACAGCTCATAAAGTACACTTTCCACATTAAAAAAATGTATAAAATGCAGTTTTTGTAACAAAAAAATCGGAAAAAAAAGACGTGGAAATTAAAAATAGAAGTTGAAAGGAAATCCAAAGTTAGAATTTGCCTAAACCTTTTCTGAAAGCTTTGGACAATGAGAAGAAAAGGTAGCAGTGTACTTTATTTTAAGGAAGTAAATAGGATGCTCTGAAATTATGACATGCCAGTTGGTCCTGAGCATAATACTGGAACAGTGATTGTGAAACTCATTCCAAGGAGGATATCACCAGCACTGAAAAATATACTTTGTAGATGGTCATTCAATGAGACTGGAAGTAAAATAAAGTCCAATAGTACCCCTTCTTCAACAGGCTTCTACACATCATTTATATGACTTTGTTTCACAAAGTGGAGAATTTTCTTAATTAAGACAGTTGAATAATAAAAAGTAATATGGGATGCATTATATGAACTGAAGGTGAGACAACCCGACAATCTGAAAAATATTCTTCATAGGGCCAAAAATGAACATGTTCTTGGCTCATCCAAATACCAAAAGCTATTAAACATTTGATCAAGCTACCAAAATACTTTCAATATACAGACAGAATATATAAAGTGACTTATATTAATACACATCAATGGTAAAGAAATGCCAATGGCCTGAAGTTGTGCCAGGAAGGTTTAGGTTGGATATCAGGGAAAGGCTTTCCCCCAGAGGGTTCAGGCACTGCCCAGGCTCCCCAGGGAATGGGCACAGCCCCGAGGCTGCCAGAGCTCCAGGAGAGCTTGGACAGCACTGCCAGGAATGCCCAGGGTGGGATTGTTGGGGGGTCTGTGCAGGGACAGGGCTGGACTGGATGATCCTGGTGGGTCCCTTCCAACCTAAGAAATTCTGTGATTCTATGAAATACTACAGTTAAACTTCGCAAATGGCACAGTCATTACAGGACTGATAAACAAAGCAAAAAGGCATTTTAATTAAATTTTTCTTTACCTTTCAAGAAGCTGGATACAAAATAAATTTGCTTACATTTAATGCAGCAGGAAACAGTCCAATCTTCTCACTAAATATGAAGGATTTCACCCTCAGAGCAGCAACTAAGGACGACCAGACAGCAAACAGCTGCCTATAATGCAGCAAAGCTGCTGAAAGAGTACCTGCCTTTGGTTTTAACAGAAATATGGCCCTTCATGACAAGAAAGACACTGAGGGGCTGGAACATGTCCAGAGAAGGGAACAGAGCTGGGGAAGCAGCTGGAGCCAGGTGGGTGTTGGTCTCTTATTCCAGGTAACAAATGATAGGACAAGCAGAAATGGCTCAGGTTGTGCCAGGAGGTTTAGTTTGGATATTAAAGAAGTTTCTCCATGGAAACGGCTGTTCAACCCTGGCACAGCTGCCCAGGGCAGTGGTGGAGTCCCCATCCCTGGAGGGCTTTAAAACTCATCTGGATGCGGTACTTGGGGTCATGGGGCAGTGGTAAGCTGGGCACTGCTGGGGACAGGGTTGGACATAAACTTAGATGTCCTTCCCAAGCAAAAGAATTCCATAATTTTATGTCCAGTAAAGTTTTGCTGTGCAGCAACTGTCCCTGGCATCCTGCGTGAAAGATTTTGAAACAATTGTATGAAAATGTAAAGGCTCTAAACCAGAAAACATACTTCTCCATGAAATGCTTGTAAACTCATTTATTCAATGGATTTGAGAAAAGACGAAAGAGTGATTTGGTCAAAAAACCACAAATACGCAAATGGAGAAAGGAAGCTTGCTTACAGAAGACTCTGCAAGATATCAGAATAAAAAAAAGAGAGTTATCAAAACAGAAACTTAACTGCCACTACATGGGCACGGATCTCTCTTACAAAGGAGGCTGAAGCCAGGCTCAAGGTGCAATAAATTCCTGTTTGCACTGTCAAAGCAATGGCAGAGAGGGAAGGAAACCTGGGAGGAAAGAAGACAATCTCAATACCTAGGGTATGAGATGAGCTTAGAGTGATGGGGTGATGCAAAGAAAGAGATGGAAGCCTGAAAAAAATGGGCACTGATAGAAACGAACTGATGACATTAGCAGAGGAAAGTCAGATCGAGTTATATGACAGCAAGAAAGGTTAAGGATTGGACTGGATTTCTCACAATTCACATCACTACTGAGCTTCTAAAGGTGTATTTTAACTTATGTGAATATCTAGAAATATTCTGTATGTGCTGAGTAAAGAACTACCTGAGGACTAAAGCACCTCTGCATAGATTTTATTTGAAGTTTGGAAATTCAGATGTTCTGAATTTTTTCTGCTCACTGTCCTAGTTCAGAAGTGCTGCAAACAAACTGAACAGTACCCAAACACAAATCAGTATCTGGTCACGGAAAAAAACAGTTCCATGGATCAAAAAATTTGAGGATGAGTGCTCTCAAACAATTCAGCCATACTCCGTGCTGCTTTTTCTCTCTCTTCCTATATATATGCCAAATGTACTATTGTTCTCTATTTTAAAGACTTAAATATAAAGCCATGAACACCAAAACCTTGCTACACAAAAAATACTCATTTTAAACAAACGGATTTTACAACGCCACAATCATATTACAAAAAAGCTCCAAAAATATTTTCGAAATCTGACATCTAAAGTTAAAACCATACCTTGATTTCTGTATGTGAGGAACACTTCTTGGCTTTGACCTATTTTTTAAAAGGATTACAGCAAAAAAAAAAGTGTGTGCCGTGCCACAGGAACTGCAGACATGGATATGTGCCTGCACAGACGTCGCCAAGCAGACAACCTGAAATGCCCATCTGGTTGAATAAAGGTTTGTGAAGAGTCATACCAGACATCAGAACAAAACAAATGCACTGTGCTGCTCCACTTGGAATACAATAAATGCATTGTCCCAGAGACCTGTATGGGGGACAGGTTGTAAGCAAGTGCCTGTCTGTGGGCGATGGAGAAGTGCTCTGCGAGCACTTAAGGAACCCAGCACTGGAAAAAATCCATTTAGTACAAATAAATGCAGAGAAAAATCCCTAAGTCCCTTGTGCTCATGTCTGCTAAAGAGCCCTTGAGGCATTCTGCATTTGAATTATCCAAGCTACAATGGCACATAAATAGAAATAAAGAGAGACAATATCCATGGAGAACTCCAAGGCCTTTCCAGGGCAATTTACTCCATGGAGGGGCACTGCTCTTATTTATTAGAGCCCAACTCTGAAGCCTGGCAGACATTTAGGACCCCAGGAAACAGAACCTAACCAATTAAAATATTAAATAACAGAATAAACAGAAAGTAAGAACACACTTTATATCTTTCTTTCTAGTCTTGTCAAGTGAAACATGACTAAATTCTGCTGAATAAAGATTTGCTATATTTACTATAAGGTCCATCTGGCTTGTGGAGATAATGTGAAATAGAGAGACTGACAGTGTGCAGACTCCACAAACATCATAGATGTAAATAACATGGTTTGCATGGGCCACACTGATGGACAAAGAGTGTTCAAGTGATCAGAGAATGAAAAGAGCTCCCAGTGAATAAAAAATTCATGAGGGGTGTATTGCCATGTTCCAATTTTGCTGGCCACTGATCAGACTTTTTTCTGCTTTTCTGATCTTGTGCCTTCTTAATAATAAAAGTTTGTGCCCCCTTGGAATCAGCTGTGTGCTGCAGCTGGCAGCTATTGTCAGGGCAAATCCCAAAGTATAGAACCCCTGAGTGATTTGAGTTGAAATAGATCTTAAAGCTCCTCAGTCTCACCCCCTGTCATGGGCAGGGACATTTCCACTATCCCAGGTTGCTCCAAGCCCCATCCAACCTGGCCTTGGACATTGCCAGGGATCCAGGGGCAGCTTCTCTGGGCACCCTGTGCCAGGGCCTCACCCTCCCTTCTAAATAAAGAATTTCTTCCTAATATTCAATCTGAACCTCCCCTCTGTCTGTTTAAAGCTTTCCTGTCAGTATCTGCCCATGTAAAAAGTCGTTCTCCCGAGCTGATCTCTGGCATCACAAATGGTTTAAATGCAGCCTGGGTAAGAAAACTGTTTCTATCCCATCTCCCTGTTAAGCAGCAAACATAAAAGGCCACTCTTTTAATTCTATAATCCGAAACTTGATCCTAATAAATTATATACTTCAAGACATCTTCGTGACAAAACGTCTCATTAATTTTAAAGAGTAGCCTTTTATCTGCCACTGGTTACATTTGAGCAGAGATCTGTAAGTCACGTGCTATAAAGCCATATCAAATTCTGCCTCACAGAGGACAACATTATTACTTAGAATATTGTTATATTAAGTGGAAAAAACAAGAAGTCACCATACCCTTGTAGGTATGTAAGCAAAATCTGAAACAACTTGGAACAATTAAGGGAGGCTTTGCATTAACGAACAGGATTTCCTGCTGAAATGGAGTTAGAAAGACAATGACACTAGAAACAACATGGAAGAAAGGAATTTGATGTGGCAAGACAGAAGTAAATATTTACAAAATAAGCCAAGAGTTTAATTTCCAGAGACCAGGAAATGTATTTTTCAACTGAAGGCATAAATTGTTCGGCATCTCATGGCCACTTTCCAGCCAATGTTGGGAAATGGATGCTCGTATAGCTAGAGAAGTAAAAGGAACAGAAAGCAGTAAATTCCTTCCCCTGTAGCTTGGTACAGATCGTTTCATTCCCCTTTTGTCAGGCATGCCAAAAAACATCCTTGTAATTCCACTTACAGGGCAGAGGCGGGCAAGGACCTAACTCTAGGTTGTATTGAAGTAGAAACTCAATAAGCAGACTGTGATTTACCAAGGACTGAATTCCTGCACGCAAATCCTACAGAACATGATGATTTTGACTTGACAGGGCAGTGCTTTGCTGAGCACCATCTCTCTCCTGTGCTTTTCAAGAGAGTGGCAAGTGGGAAACTAAATTCTGAAAGGCTGAAAGCTAGGAGAGAAAAATGAGTGCAGTCCAGTACAAACAGAGTATGTTTGCAAAGCTCAGATTAAATACAAGGGTTTTTCTGAGCTTAAAATCCTCAAACCTGTTTTAGGTATCTCAAGGTATGCATGTAATTCCTTTCAATGATCCCTGTGTTTGTCCTGTTACTATTTTATAAGAATATCAAATGGGCAGAGCCCACAGTATTTCCTTTTTATCTGCTTGCTCCTAATTCAACAGGATAAGTGTCTCATAGCTGCTGAGAGATGACATTTGCCTTGAATGAGGGCAAAACTCTGTGGGTGAGAGAGGAAATTGCTGGAGAAAGCATCCTGAGCAAAACTCTCACCCAAAACCCCAACAACTGACTCCTGACAAAGAAGTAACAACATGAAAATTAGAAAGACAATGCTGTCATGCAACCTAAGGTCCAAATCTCTGTCCTTTGAGCAGCTTGGATTTGGCACAGCTTTGCTCAAACACACTGGCTGTGAAGCACATTTGTACTTGTATGCATTTGGGTACGTGCTACACTTGGAAAGAGAACTGCTGTGGCCTCTGAACTCATTCTGACAGGAAATAACCTGGGTCCACTTCAGGAGGTAACAGACTCATTCTGCAGGCAGAAGGTCAGAGGGTTGGTGTGTTGCTAACAGACCTCTTTCTTTCAAGATTTAAGCAGAACATGAGTCTGGAACCCTGGTTCTGTACCCAGAGCCCTCACAGTGCTCACCTCTGGCACCACCCTGTCCTTATACAGCCCCGTGGGCTCAGCAAGAGTTTGGCTTTTCAGTGCCCTGGCATGGTTACAGAGAATTAATTGTTCATTGCAACCTCCTCTGAAACTTGGAAATAATATCACAGAGGCATAGAATGTTTGGGTTGGAAGGGACCTTAAAGCCCATCCCATTCCACCTCCTGCCATGGGCAGGGACACCTTCCACTGTCCCAGGCTGCTCCAAGCCCTGTCCAGCCTGGCCTTGGACACTCCCACAGATCCAGGGGCAGCCACAGCTGCTCTGGGCACCCTGTGCCAGGGCCTGCCCACCCTCACACACAGCAATTCCTTCCCCAGATCCCAGCTGGCCCTGCCCTCTGGCCCCGGGAAGCCATTCCCTGTGTCCTGTCCCTGCAGGCCTTGTCCCCAGTCCCTGTGCAGCTCTCCTGGAGCCCCTTGAGGCCCTGGCAGGGGCTGGGAGCTCTCCCTGGAGCCTTCTCTTGTGCAGGCTTTGACCTAAAACTTGAGTTTCAGTGTCAAAGCAGAACAAGAAACAAGCCCCTAGGAAGACCCATCATATGCTGCAGACAGAGAATACTGTTTTTGTCTTATGCCTTTGTCTCCTTTCCCCCTCCTTTCTCTCAGTCCCTGTCCCAAAGGTGTCTTTGATGTGCTTGCTATGCAGGAAGGAGTTTATTCCTTTCCTCATGGACTGACCTTCTCTTTGGGCAGGTGTCCTTCTGATCACATCTTTCTCCCTCCACAGTGATCCTGTTAGTTGGCATGGAAAGCCTCTGGCTGGCCCTCCCTCATCACTACAGTTTGTTTGGTCACTCTACTGACATAAAACCCCTTAAATTTTAACAAACTGGAAACTTTTTTCTTTTAAAGAAATAAAGAAAATCAGTTGGAGCAATCAACTTTACAGTAAATTCCAATTGCTCAGGACACTACAGAAATGATCAAAAATTCAAACCTGACATAGTTGTCACAGCTAAGGTGTTCTCCCAAGCACAACTTTGGATGCAAGAATTCTCTTTTACATAACAATGTAACATTTCTAATCTTCCAATGGCCCATAAAGGAAAAAAAAAATTGAAAGACAACACATTTATATCTGTGGATAACTTCCATAACTGTTCATAGTGGGTAGCAATATTTTCTTCCAAAATCCCTATCTAGAAATAATTTGCATTTTCACTCTGAACAGTCGTGAACCACTGAGAACTTTTATGAGTACCACAGGCTCTAAAAAGTACAGTTATTAAGGAAATGAGCATTTTGTCTTCTGGATAAAGTTGGATGGCTTGTGTTCAGTGTGCCTGAGGTCACACAAAGAATAAAGACAATGTAAAAAACAGTGAATAACCCCACATTCCGAACAAAGCACAATGAACAATCACTTAATTAAAGATTGTGTTTCACTTTTGAAACAATTATGGTGAATTGAAACTTCTCATAAAAACTTAATCTATTACTTCCTGAACTTTGAGTCAAATTTCAATATTGATGAAGTCAATTTTTAATGTAAAAACTACATAAAGAATAATATATTGGGTGTATTATCACCTCCTTCAATGGAGTACCTCCATCCATATCATGTTAGTGATTCTGACTCAAATATCTCATTCTACTGAATTTGCAGACATAAAAAAATACATAGTTTGAGCAGCACTACTATAAAGCCAACGCTGGAGCTGAATTTTGATCACTCCCCCTACACGTTCACCAGGAATTTCACACAGAATGTTCAATCTTGGTACACAAACTGCAATTTCTAAGACAATTGTCTTCAAACCAGTAGATACAGAATTTAAATTTTCAAATTTTGCTCACACATTCCTTTCTGAATAAATCATATCAGGTATGAAATACCTCTGAAGGAATAGAGAAGAGGACTTTAGCTATGACACTTGATCATGAACTCAAAATTCACACTATGATATCTGGTATCACATTATCCAGACAGGCTCGAGCAGTGCCCCAAGGGAACCCCGTGAGGTTTAACAAGGCCAAGTGCTGGAGCTGCACCCGGGTCAGGGCGACCCCCGGGATCAATCCAGGCTGGGGATGAGCAGAGGGAGCAGCCCTGGGAGAAGGAGCTGGGGGTGCTGTGGGTGAGAGCTGGACCTGCCCCAGCCTGAACCCCCCGTGCCCTGGGCTGATCCCCCAGCGTGGGCAGCAGGGGAGGGGGATTCTGCCCCTGTGCCCCTGTGCTCAGGGCAGAGCCCACCTGCAGAGCTGCCCCAGCCCTGGCTCCAACAGCACAAGGACCTGGAGCTGCTGCAGCCACTCCAGAGGAGGCCACGGAGATGCTGCCAGGGCTGGAGCCCCTCTGCTCTGGAGCCAGCCTGGGACACCTGGGGCTCTTCACCTGCACAAGAGAAGGCTCCAGGGAGAGCTCCCAGCCCCTGCCAGGGCCTCAAGGGGCTCCAGGAGAGCTGCACAGGGACTGGGGACAAGGCCTGCAGGGACAGGACACAGGGAATGGCTTCCCAGGGCCAGAGGGCAGGGCCAGCTGGGATCTGGGGAAGGAATTGCTGTGTGTGAGGGTGGGCAGGCCCTGGCACAGGGTGCCCAGAGCAGCTGTGGCTGCCCCTGGATCCCTGGCAGTGTCCAAGGCCAGGCTGGACAGGGCTTGGAGCCACCTGGGACAGTGGAAGATGTCTCTGCCCATGGCAGGGGGTTGAAGGAGCTTTAAGGTCCCTTCCAACCCAAACCACTCTGGGATCCTACGAATAAGTGTATGCACCTACATAAAACACCTTCAGCTTCCTCCCAGAGTGGTATTTATTGGAAATACTTCTCCTCTGCAAACAGCACTGATTCACAGACACATATACTTTCAAAGAGATGAAATGCTTAAACATTTTCAGAAGGACATGAAGGTATACCAATACTGGAAAAAAGGACAAATGCAATAAAAACACAGAATAATGTCAAATAATGTAACGTATGAAGTGTTTTTCAATACAGGACCAAGATTAAATTTAATATCTATTACTAAACCCATCCTGTAATAACACAGTATTTGAAAAATAAGTATCTCAAATAAAAATTGTTTACATCCTTCACTGTAATGTCAACATCATCCCCTTTGTTGCATTTCTGTGAATTTCGGTTCTTAGAAACAAACCTGCAAAAGGCAGCCTGTCATAACTAAACCACTTTTCAAAGGGAAATTGAGGTTAAAATAGATAGGAAATTAAAGATAGGTATTTTCATCCTGAAAAATACTGCATCATCGAAAGAAAACATTTATCAAAAATATTAAATTTTTTGTAAAGGGATGTTAACATCCAGTCAGAATTCACCAGCATTGAATGGTGAACAAAACAAGGGATAATGAAGCATTTCATAAGAGTGCAATTCGCTATGGAAAAAGCTACAGTTAATGACCTACACGGAGGTTAACTTGGCTTTAGGAAGCCCCAGCCTGCCCTTGCCCAGTTCAGTGTAAGTGCTGTGCCAACATTCTGAGAAATCGGCCCACGGCATTTTCTTAACTTGTGTTATTTAACATTTCCCTTCATTTATTTCTCTCTTCTTGGTAGCTCCAGCCTCTCAACAACACCCATGTCCTTTCCTATGTATGCCTGAGGGATAATGCCAGGGCCTTTCACCTGCTTCGTTTTCCATGAATCTTTATTATGAACAGTAAAGCTGACCTCCCTAACATCACATCCTAAATTCACAGTGTTTACTCATTTTTCTCCCCCTTGTTCTACAGCTCGTAAGAAAAAAACAAACCAAACAAAATTTCAACAAACAAAAACAAAACACACAACAAACAGAAAAACAAGAAAAGAAAGTGGGGGGAACACTGTGAAGCATTGCTGGAAGGATTTAAAAGATCTGTGACTAAAAGAATGTGAAACTTTGGGACATGGGTTAGTGGTGACCTTGGCAGTGCTGGGCAATGGTTGATTTTTTTAGAGGGATTTTCCAGCCTAAATTATTCCATTAAATGTAGAGCAAAGACGCCTATGAAGGTTAAAACAAAACTCCAGGGAGCAGAATATAGGTACCAAGAACATACCATGGTCTCCAGCATGTACAAAAGCATTTAGAAATGCACGACAGGCAGCTTGAAATGCTCTGAACTACTCATGATTGCAGGAAGATGACAATCCTGGAACGGATAATCTGGAAGCCTTTAAGGAAGGAAAAATGTTCGGAGCACTGAACTCTCCCAGCTTTTGTCTCCATCACCACCACTGTTCTCCCAAACAAACATGTGTGATCAAAATCACTGTAGCTCACTGCAGGAAAAGACCTGCCAGCATCCCGAAGGATCCCCAGCTCGCATCCTCCCCTCATCTTTTATAAAAATACTTTCCATATCTAGCAAAAGTCACATCTTACCCAAGTTTCACAATCCAACCTTGACAGAGCTGAAATGCAATCCTGTTTCTCCACTCTGGTCTGCCTGTCAGTGTTTTTAATTTTACTCTTCAGTGAAAAAGGTGTTACAGACAGTACCAATGAGATCTAGAAATGTTACATAGGCGTGAATAGACCTCATTAAGAAAAAGCAGATTTTATTTAGGTAAAGCTTTAAAGCCATTGTTCATTACTTTTCAGTAGGAAAAATGTCATTATTTCCCACATACACTCTCATCTGAAATTACCTTACCCACTACTGAACCTGTCATTCTGCAGAGAGATTATTTTATTACCTTCAGACATCCTCAAGTCTCAGCATTGGTGGGACAACTAGCACAGATTTGATTTAATGATTTATTTCAGCATTCTTGCAGTTGTGCAATATTTTTCCATCTTAAAAACGAACATGATAGCTTTTAAGTCCCAGTCCTCCAAGCTGCACAGTAATTAAATTTACATTGTCTTCAATTTATTTGGAAATTAACCTCCTTCCCACAGAGAAAGAGGTTGTGCTTTACCTCCCACTCAGTTTTATAAATCTTATTCTGCTGTGTAATTCTTTCTGCCTCTATCAATCCAAAAATCCTCCTAAATTCCAAAACATCGCCCTCCCCAAAATGTACTTTTTAAAAAGACACATTTCTGTGATGTTCCAGGTCATTCTCTGTTTTTCCCAAAGTTAAGACAATACTTCCAGGAACTGACTTCATGAGGATAAAGCAAACACTAACAAATTTCATATTCTAAACTGTACAAAAACCAAGTACAACCGTCATGGGTTGGGATGCAAATTCCACTCCCACTTGGGAAACAAATGCTAGGCCATAGGATCAAATATAAATTGTATTTCAATGGGATATTCAGAAGAGACACAGTAAGACTCTTTCTGGGCATGTACAAACATTGTTCTGAACTTCAATTTACCCTGGTGACAGAATCAAAGAATCACAGAATCATTCAGGGTGGGAAAAAACCTCTGAGATCACAGAGTCCAACCTGTGACCAATCCCCACTGTGTCACCAGCCCAGAGCACTGAGGGCCACGTCCAGGCCTTCCTGGGACATCCTCAGGGATGGGGAATCCAAACCTTCCTAAGAAAACTTCCAATTCCTGACCACCCTTTCCATGGGGAAATTTCTCCTGAGGTCCACCCTCAGTCTCCCCTGGCCCAACCTTGAGGCCGTTCCCTTTCCTCCTGTCCCTGTTCCCTCGGAGCAGAGCCTGACTCCCCCGGCTGTCCCCTCCTGTCAGGGAGTTGTGCAGAGCCACAAGGTCCCCCCTGAGCCTCCTTTTCTCCAGGTTGAGCCCCTTTCTCAGCTCCCTCAGCCTCTCCTGGGGCTCCAGCCCCTTCCCCAGCTCCCTTCCCTGCCCTGGACACGCTCTAGCCCCTCGGGGTCTCTCTTGTCCTGAAGGGCCCAGAGCTGTCCCCAGCACTGGAGGTGTCTCAGCAGTGCTGGCACAGATCACAGATGAGTTTTCCCAACCCTGGTGGCGTAATCTGAAATCTTAATGCAAGGCCAAATCCATCCCGGATACTGAAGCAATTTGTAAATGTGAACAACTACACAGACAGTATAAAGACTCTCAAAGATAAAATCAAGATAATCATGGTATTTTACAATTAAGCCAAGCTGTAACACAGTGATGAAGTAGAGACTAGATAAATGGACAGGGAGGTGGACAGAAACCTGGCTAAACTCAAGGGGTCAGAGAGCTACAGTCAGCAGTACAAATTCCAGCTGGAGCCCAGCCATAAGTGGTACACACCATGTGTTGATTCCACACCCGGAGGAGGCCACGGAGCTGCTGCCAGGGCTGGAGCCCCTCTACTCTGGAGCCAGCCTGGGACACCTGGGGCTCTTCACCTGCACAAGAGAAGGCTCCAGGGAGAGCTCCCAGCCCCTGCCAGGGCCTCAAGGGGCTCCGGGAGAGCTGCACAGGGACTGGGGACAAGGCCTGCAGGGACAGGACACAGGGAATGGCTTCCCAGGGCCAGAGGGCAGGGCCAGCTGGGATCTGGGGAAGGAATTGCTGTGTGTGAGGGTGGGCAGGCCCTGGCACAGGGTGCCCAGAGCAGCTGTGGCTGCCCCTGGATCCCTGGCAGTGTCCAAGGCCAGGCTGGACAGGGCTTGGAGCAGCCTGGGCTAGAGGAAGGTGTCCTTGCCCACGGCAGTAGTGTAGAACAAGATGGATTTTAAAGACAGCTTCCTACATTTCTGGGATTCTGGGACTAGTGTTTTCCAGCATCTCCACTAATTGCCCAGCTGGTGGGGCAGGCTGCAGCCTTGGCAAGCTTGCAGGTGATACAGAACTGGGAGAAGCAGCTGATGCACATGACATTTGTGTTGCTAGAGGGACAAGGACAGGCTGGATAAACTCCCCAGGAGAAACCTCGTGAAGCTATGAAGGGCTGTATCAGTTCCTGGGTGTTGAGGGCTGACCAGACACAGAGCAGCTTTGCAGCAAGGGCCCCTGGGTTCATGGGGAAGATGGAACTGAAGGCACACCAGTGACTGACCCTCACAGCAAAGAAAGCCCTGGGGACCTTGGGCTGCATGGCAGACCATGGTCAGCCCACAGAAAAGGTGATCCCCCCTCTCTGCTCAGCACTGGGAGGCCTGACCTGAAGCACCAGGCTCCCAGCAGCAGGGACATGCACACACTGCAGCAGGTCCAGCAAAGCACCGTAAAGATGATGAAGGGACTGGAGAGTCTGACATGCAAAGAGAAGCTGAGAGACCTGTGATTAGCCTGGGGAAGAAAAGGCTCACGAGGGTCTCAGAACACACAGGTATCTGATAGATGATGAGGTGGTGTTAGGTCATAGGTAGGAGTTGATGATCTTAAAGGTCTTTTCCAACCTAGATTTCCAACCCAGACGATTTTGTGATTGTGTGATTATGCTGGGAAGGTCTAGATATGATGAAGCCAGACACACTGGTGCCCAGAGAAAGGACAAAAGGAAATGGGCACAAATTGAAATACAGGAAATAGCATTTAACCGTATGAGAAAAACCACAAGTTACTCAGAGAGCCTGTGCAGTCACCATCCTTGGAGATATTAAACATCAATTGGATGTAGCCTTGGGCATACAGCTCTTGGTCACTCTGCTCTTGGACATGACAATCTCCAAAGATGCTTCCTAACCAGGCACTTTGATGAATTCCCTGAAATCACTGAGCACAAACATTGAGCATAACTCAATAAACAACAAAATGCAAAGAAAACTGCCTGCTGAGAACGAATACCAAGTCAGTGTAGAAACCTGTAAAGCCACAACTGCACTACAAAGCACCCTGGGAAATACAGAAAAGATACTTCAGGGTAAAATCCTGCAGTAGCAAGAGGATCGCTTGTTGATTAATTACAAGAATGCAGCATCAGAAAGATCTGATTTTATTTATTAGGTTGGGAGTTTTTTATAATCACCGATTTTTAATTTTTGCTGAGTGAATGTCAGACTGAAAGCAAGAACTTGCATCTTTTTCACTCTGGTGACAAGGAAAACATCTATGCTGAGTTCCCTTGAAAGTCTTCTACAAAACTGAGGAGTAATCACTGAATTTTCACCAACTGGAAGTCAAAAACCCTGTCACACTTCTGCTGACAGATCTGTTAGAGGTGCTTTACCGTATCCTATCTATAAAACTAAATTTTCCTCATTTATAATACAGAATACAGGCAAAACGTAATACTGCACATTATGCACCCAGAAGTATTTAAGGTAACCAAGAGCACAAGGCAGAAACATTACATGGGAACTTTAAAATCTTTCATTAGTTACATGTATTGAACCAGTTTTCGGCTAGGCTGACGCCCCAGAAAACTTTTCCAGCAGAAGAAAAGCCAAACGCTAATCACTGTCCTGGAGGTTACACTGGGGCTGCAGCATTAGTCATCTTTGGAAACCAGTTGTGGTTGTTCCTATTTTCCTCTCCCACTGCTTTTTCTGATCTGTGGCTGCTGCAGTGGGAGCATTCTCATCAATGTTTTCTCATAAATTCAGCTTACAAACACGAAAGAACAAAACCACTTAAGAATAGCTCACAGCTCTCACCCCCTACATCCTGCTGCAGAGTAGGGATCCAAAAACTCCTTACACAACTTAAATCAATCCTTTGGAGGATTGGAATAAAGGGCGGACTAAATCTTCCCCCCAAGCCTCTCTCTGCATTTCTTGGTCAAATAGGCTGTGGTGAGGAAGGGCGATACCAGAATGTAAGAAGACATAACAGTTCTTGTTTTCAGATGTTCTCAATAGAAGCCGGAAATGAAAAGAACAGAAGGAGCCGTTCTTACAGTGTTATTAATTCTGCAAATCTGGAATGGTTTGGGACACTTAGGTCAGGATGAATGGATCCAGATCCCGTTTCCAATTTTTCAGGCATTACACCTTCAATAAGCAGGTCAGCAATGACCCCTGTTCCCTCCATTCAGCTTCTTTCCTCCCATCCTGTTCCAGCCACGTGGGGATCCAGGCCAGGTCTGCAGGACCCGGCAGCTCGGGGGCTCTGCTCCTGTAGTGATGTGCCTGTGTCCCCTCACTGGTGGCACCTGCCTCTTTGGTGGAGAATCACTGATTCAGATTCAACAGCTGGGCAGCTGGGAGACTACCCAAAACTACTTCAGAAGGAGAACCATGAGGATGATCCTTCTAATCATTTATACTGTTAATCAAATAATTTAATTTTTTTTAAAACCGAAACTAATTAAACTTTCCAATCTCATGGTATCCACAGTTGCAGGTAATTAGAAGAATAGAAACTCTCAGGTATTTCCACTAAGCACGTCTGCCCTATGGCTCCTGTGCAGAACATCTCTGCAGCATCTATCACAAAATCTGCTTTGAGACAATTTGGGAGCACTGGAATAAACCCTGGGTTTCATTACATAAGGTTTATCTCCTGGACTCAACTTTTAAACTACACCAGCAGACCGCCCAGATATCCTTCTCATGCACAACATGCCACTAACCAAATTATGTTTCAAGTGAAAGCCTCCTGTGAACCTCCGAGTATGTAGTGAGGTTCTCTCATTTTTAACTGCACTGTTGATTCTTGGTGTTATTGTTTAAAAATAACTGCTGAACTAAAATTTTATCTATTTTATGAAGTGGGACACGTTGCATCCAACCTTAAAAACATAAAATTTTAAACCTCTTGTCCTCTACATTAACAAGATTAATTTCTTGCTGCTTCTGCTCTTCAGAGTCCTTGATCAAAATTTAAAATTTCCTTCATCACCATTGTTCATATGCATGATTTGAATCCCTTATGCTCATCCATCTCTGTCTCCAGGAGACACCTGCAAAGATGTTTGCTGCACTGTTCTTCCTGTGAATTATTTGTTACTCAAGGTTTGCAAAGTTCTTTGAAATATTTTAGTACTGAGGTTACTGCCCAGTTCTGGGTAGACACTGAGATCTCTCTCAGGAGACCCATGTATGTGGTTTAAGCATTTAATTCTCAACTGGTATCGAGATGTAGATACTCCTACTTAAAAAGGGAAAAAAATATATACATTCTGATGCTTCAGGCTTTCTGGCTGGAACATCTTAATCAAAATTCTCAATTGTGACAACTCTAGCTGCACTCAATACTTTCTTTAATTTGACTAATTGGAAGATATTTTGAATCAGTAACGTACGCTAGTTATTTTCTAAGTGAATAATGTTCTATATATAGGCAATAATTAAATATTTTACTAAGCTGCTTTCACTAGTCAACGTTCATGCAATGCTGTTTGGGAAATCAAAACAGACACGAGTGCATCACCTAGATGAAGAAAGCCAAGAACAGCTGCAGGGCACTCCCTGCTGCCAGTGGCAGTCACTTAAGGAAGCTGCTGGAGAGGTGCAACCAGGGAAGTTAGTTACAGAGGGGCTGGATCTCAGCAAGGTTTTTAGTCTAAGGATAAAACTGGCCGAGATGAACATAAATTGTTCCTCCTTTCAGCTATAAGCTGTTTCAGTATATTCAGACTGACACGCATTTTGTTAGCATTCTCCTGAACTCTTCAGGCAAGTTTTGGCATTTTTCTCCTTTTACTCCCAAAACAATAGTCTATTTACATACTTACCAAAGAATAAGACACCCTCCCAATGCTGATTAAATGCCAGACGTTACGTAGGAATGCAAAACCCCCGGACTCTGAACATACTGCTACAATGGAAATGTGTGAAAGTAATTTTGTTCCAGTTTCATCTCATGGGAATGTGGGCTCATAAGCATCCAATTAAAAATAATTCTGACTGATCGAGATGTGTTTTAGCTTCACATGCTAATGTGGTAGAATGTGTCTAGAACATGCCTGTGATAGATTTTTTACCAGGGTGGGAGGAATAAGGATTATTATAGAGAAAGAATATCACTCTTGCAATTTTTCCCCTTTCAATTTCATTCTTTGTACATGAGAATGTAGAGTTTTGGCAACCTGTGCTGTTTTGTACTATTTGGGTCAAACCACCTGGGGAACCTGAGAAGATATCATTTTTAATGGGAAGATTCCAAATCAAAATGCAGCCTTTTAAAGCAATCTGTAAGGCAAACAAATGAACAAAATCCTGCATGGCAATCTGCCTGTAGCTTTCATTTTTTTATGCCAAAAGAAGCCACTTTGATCCACTCATCTGATACAAGCCATAGGAATTCCCTCAGCTACTTCCTCCTTCAAGTCCAATAGCTTTGGCTGGACTTGGGCGTATCTTTTAGCAGAACATCCAATCTCATTTAAAAATTCCAACCCAGGGAAATCCAGAGGCCTTGTTAAACTATTCCAGTGACTCATACACCATGTAAAAAAAGATGGACCAGTCTCAGCTGGGTTTGCTTTCCAGCTACTGGAGTGCATTGTACTTTTGCATCGAATCACAGAACACCCTGAGCTGGAAGGGACCCACCAGGGTCATCCAGTCCAGCTCCTGTCCCTGCACAGACACCCCAACAATCCCACCCTGGGCACCCCTGGCAGTGCTGTCCAAGCTCTCCTGGAGCTCTGGCAGCCTCGGGGCTGTGCCCATTCCCTGGGGAGTCTGGGCAGAGCCTGAACCCTCTGGGGGAAAGCCTTTCCCTGATACCCAACCTAAACCTCCCCTGACATACCTTATTAAAGAGCCCCCTTATTGAAGGATTTATTTACCTTTAATCTTCCAAATAATTTAAGGAGTAAACTCATAAAAATGCCAGAGTACTTCTGATTTCTTTCAAAGTCAACCTGGACCTTTTATCTTGTAGGATGATCTATGTGTGGAACTCCACCAGCTTTATGAAAATATACCTTGCTTTCATCAAGCTTAGACAATTACGTTTTTATATCAGCAATCTCTCCCCTTCACTGATCACTCCTTCCCTAAAAACTGTTTTTGATAGTTAATTTTAAATAGGGCAGAACTTAACAAATCAATGCAGAGGGTTTCCAGTAGACAAGCACCCACTCCATAAACATCCAGTTAAACTGTATTTGAGACCTGCAAGACAGGCAGTTCTTCGACCAATGAATACCCACAGCATTGATTCTGTATCTCACTGGTTTCTTAATCATTATGCTGTGGAGTACAAAGATAAATAATCTGTAATAGAATTATTTATAAACAATTCTGCTCTGCCAAGTCACTCAATGTTGAGTGTAAAATGATCCTTCCATAACAAACAACTCCAAGCCTTCAATAAAATTATGAGCAGCTGACTAAAAATCACAATCACAAAGCAATAAAATATTAAATTATGTTCATTCAACAGACCTCTGACCTTTTTTTTTTTTAATTCTTTTTTTTTTCCCCAAAGAAAAATGATTAAATGAACTGGATTTAGGGGAAATGATCCACACCAACGCAACAGCCAGAAAAAAAAGCCTCATCTCCTGAGCCGTGCCCCCAGCTCAGGAGCTGAGCCCCACAAACCATCTTGCGTGGAAGCTCAGAGAACAGAGTTTCCATAGAAATTTACAGGCCACTCTAGAGAAATCTCAGGATATGGGTATTAACAAACCAGCCTGAATCCTTGAAGAAATATTAATGCAGTTTGATTGTCTTTTTTCCTTTGTCGATTTTCACATGTTCTTGGTTCTGTTTACTTAAGTGACTTAATTAAATTCTGTCAGCTGTTCCATGGTCTGCCTAAGACTGAATTTTAAAATACACCATAACCGCTGAACTCAATGATTATTGGTTGACTATTACAGCAACTCGCAGCACTGGGCAGGCATTGAAAATAAAAAGTAAAACTATGCATATTAAACCCAGTGGGAAAAAGACAACCTTTGAGACTTCAGGTTTAACACCAGTAATGGGAGCAGTTCGAATTTACCAGTGGCACAACATTAAGACAAAAAAATTTGTTCATTGCCCCAAAATCTACCATTTCCAACTCTGACATTAAAGGCTGGAGAAATTACGCCATATGTTTCAATAACAAGAAAAAACTTCCCAGCCCACCCATAATGATACTCTCTGATAATGCAATGACATTGCACCCCTGAGTGAGCAGAGATCACTGAAGGGTGTTTGGGGGAACACAAAGGAAAAAGAGAAGGAAAAACATCATTGCTCAAATGCCAGCTTTGGAAGCAAAATGTATAATCTTATTTAAATATCCTGGAAAAAAAGAATGTTTTTACTCAATATTGTCAGAAAAAACCCCAAGTTTGTTTATTTTTGAAAAGTGCTTAAATCTACCAATTTTTTACATGTATTGGAGAAATAAATTTTTCTTTAGGGAAAAATATTTTAAGCTATGCTATCTACCATTCCAAAAATAGTTTGCTCTAGTGATAAATGAAGTGGAACTTGCTCTTGCCTGTGACAGGTCCAGATTCTGTCATCTCCATTACTCTACTTTTAATCCTATGACAAATGTGGGGCCATTTATAAAAGCTCTCACAGGTTAAGCTCACAGTGAAGTAAGGACCAATGTTTGTCCTGTCCCTGGAAGTGTTCCAGGCCAGGCTGGACAGAGCTTGGAGCAATCTGGGATAGTGGATGGTGTCCCTGGTCTCTGGAAGGGGGTGGAATGGGATGAGCTTTAGGGCCCCTTCCAAACCAAAGCATTTAACCATTCTAAGCAAGGCTGATGTATTGACTATTTTACTTACACTAACTTAGGGCGAGTTTTTTAACTAACTGCCTAAAAACTCAACGGCAACAAATGCTCAGGACTGTCAGAGAAATAAGAATTCACATTTGTCAAGCCCCATTTGAAAGAATATTAATTGCTGCTTATCTCCACATAGCACTGATCCATGCAAAAGCCATTTAAGGTTCAATAATACACGTCTGCCTCATGTTCTTCCCCACCTCCCCTTCACGGACTAAAGTCAAAGAAAATATGTCAGAGTTGCCTGTGTTTTAGCTGTTCTTGAGGATGACACCTAGACACCCTTCCTGCATTGTCAGGTCAGTAATCCATACCAGGACACAGGACTGGGATCCAGTCCCTACACCCCAGCACAGCCCACACTCCAAGGAAAAAGAAGATGGAAACTAGGTAATAAATTCAAGTTGGTTTTAAGCATCAGGTTGCGGCAACAGAACTATTGTTAGTGAGTTTGCAGCATTTCTCAAAGCTAACCTCCAAGGCCCTGATCCCACTAAGGGAACATGTCCTTAAATTAACATAATTGCATAATTCCATTGACTCTGATGGCAGGGGAGAAGGATGGCTGCAAAGCTCATTCTCCATCCGCTTCAGACAATGTGCCAGAACACTTCTGAAAGGGAGCATTATGATCTTATGAGTTACATTTTGCTGTTTAAACAAACCTAGCATTAAGTAATAAAAGATAAGCAAAAAAGGGAAACTGCATGTCAATTAGGTATCATATTTCTTGGTCATTTTTATCTGGGAAAAAAAATCCCTAATTTAAATTAATCCATAATAAATTTTACCTCTGCTACTTTAAGACACATTTACCCAATTTACAAGGCTCAACAAAACTGTATTTCCGGCTTTCATACACAGTGTCAAGCTTGCTATGAAACTAAAACTGTCCATAATTTGTTCAGCATCCTAGAACTAATCACTGCTTGTTAGCTGCCTCTTTGCTAGTACATGCACTAAGCCATTCTGGCTTCAAAAGCAGTTTTCCTGAGCTTGACTGCAACCCAAAAAGGTTTAAAACAAAATGGGAACACACACGAGCATTAAAACATCACACGATGAATATGAAATGCAAAAGGAAACAGTAGAAGTGGCAAACATATCTCACATCACAAAGCACAGTTGCTGCAATAAAACATACATAGCACACTCACAACAGAATTATTAGACATTAGGAATTTCATATTACAAACCCAGGCTCAATATTTATGCTATGCTAATGCTGCACATAATAAAATGGTATTGTATCCACTATGTTTCTAGAATTTGCAAGAGGCTGAAAGCAACACTGGCCCTAAATCCCAATGAAAGCTGCCTGGAAAACTGGTGCTGTAGGCTTCCTCCCTATGGGATAACAAAACATGTGCTGTTCTGCATTTCCTCCTCCCTGCTTTAACCAGTGTTGGCTGTCCAGTAAGTGTGGGCTGTGTGACACATCAACACCAGGTTCTTACAATCACGGTACACTGAAAATCTCAGGAACACAGAAAGGTTTGGGTTGGAAAGGACCTGAAGGACCACTTTTAACCACACTACTGCCATGGGCAGGGACACCCTCCACTGTCCCAGGCTGCTTGCAAGTGCTACACAACCTTGGATATTTCCAGGGATGCAGGGGCAGCCACAGCTGCTCTGGGCACCCTGTGCCAGGGCCTCCCCACCCTCACACACAGCAATTCCTTCCCCAGATCCCAGCTGGCCCTGCCCTCTGGCCCTGGGAAGCCATTCCCTGTGTCCTGTCCCTGCAGGCCTTGTCCCCAGTCCCTGTGCAGCTCTCCTGGAGCCCCTTGAGGCCCTGGCAGGGGCTGGGAGCTCTCCCTGGAGCCTTCTCTTGTGCAGGTGAAGAGCCCCAGGTGTCCCAGGCTGGCTCCAGAGCAGAGGGGCTCCAGCCCTGGCAGCATCTCCGTGGCCTCCTCTGGAGTGGCTGCAGCAGCTCCAGGTCCTTGTGCTGTTGGAGCCAGGGCTGGGGCAGCTCTGCAGGTGGGCTCTGCCCTGAGCACAGGGGCACAGGGGCAGAATCCCCCTCCCCTGCTGCCCACACAGCTTTTGAACGTGTTTAATCCAAACATTAATATATTTTCACACAAAATCTACCAAAATAGCAATGAAAACTGTAATTCTTTGGTAAGTACAAAGACAGGCAACACCATCTGTGGGTATCAGGGCATTGTTAGAGACCTGATGCTCAGGGCCAAATTTTATATTCTTTGCCAGGAATATGGATGGGGGGTGGTGATTTATAAATCACCATACTTAATTATCCTCTGCCTTCAGTAATTTATAAATTCCATCTCTTCTCTAAACAGGCCGACCACACAATAAAACACTGTAGTACTTATTACAGGATGGATGCCTGAATCCACACAGAAAACTTTTGACACCTCAATTATGCTGTTGTATTCAATGCTACTTACAGACTCAGACAGGCAAATTTCCTGAGTGCACAACCTCTCTAATCATCCAATATCAAAACAACAATAGCAAATTAGCCATAAAAAACTGCTACCTCTATATTTTTACAGCAGCAATTTCTATTTCAAATCCTCTGTTCTCCTCTAGCCTCAGAAAAAAAAAATAACCTGCAGTGAAAATCTGAGATTTTACAATCTCCCAGATTGATGTACTCTAGTATATCTCAACTGATGCATAAGCCCCATTTCAGAAAGTGATACCAGTAAAAAATTTCTCCATCCGTTTTGGTATGGGGAGTAACTAAATGAATGTTTTTGCTCTAAAACCTTCACAAGCTTGCTACATGAAAATACATACAGTGTTATCAGTGCTTATTTTCATCCACAGAACACCTGAAAGATGCAATATACATGGAGAAGCACTCTCAATGATGATTTTGTCAGCTTAATGTGTAGTGCTGTTGCTGTACAGAATTACCAAAATTTCATGGAAACAAGCTGGGAGAATTACACCATTTCTTTTACATTTTCAGGATATCATTCCTACATGTAAAACATTACATCTTAAAGAAGACTGTAGTGTAGACTGCACTTATTATTAGTATTCATTTTTAAATAAGCCTTTGAAATCTCAGGCTTTTGACTACTTTAATACCATATCCCTGTTCCAAATTAATCTGGAGAATGCCTCTGGGACAGCTAGATTTTCATCTCCTGTTGAGATCTTCAGAGTAATTCTCCATCATTATGTACTACTATAAATTTTTTCTTTCGTACAAAAAGAGCTATTTCAGCTTGCATGCTGTATTTTCTTCCCTTGACAATCAAGCTGGTTTTACTTATGTTTACTGTGTGGTCTCTTGCTATTGTATGCTGGCTTTGCTGGGAAGCTGCATTTCCACCCTGGATGCTTTCCATGTTCTGATCAATTTTGTCACGCAATTTTTTCCTTGTTTTCCCAAAGCTTCTAGGATCTAGCTTAATATATTTAATTACCCACAGCATCAACAATGAAATTGTAAAACTTGAATTTTTACTTGGAGTAAACAGCTAAGAGAAATCCTTTGGGTATGGCAAGTAGGACTTGCTTATAAATTCAACCCTTTTACAGTTTCTGTAAAGCATCCATAATTCTCTATCACAAACAAGGATTTGGGGCTGATGGATTCTCATCACTCTTATTCTGCATAATTAAAAGTGATCAGGCATACAAAAAAAGAGAGAGATCTTTCTTAAATGTCCCAAGTAACAACCAACAGAAGAGGAAATGGACTCAACATGTGTCAGGGGAGGTTTAGGTTGGATATTGGGAAAAATTTCTTAACCCCAATGGCAGCCAGGCACTGTCACAGCTGCCCAGGGCAGTGGTGAGTCCCCATCCCTGGAGGGATTTAGACACCGTGTGGATGTGGCACTTGGGGACAGGGGTCAGTGGTTGCCTTGGCAGTGCTGGGAAATGGTTGGACTTGATGATCTTGGAGAGTTTTTCCAGCATAAACAATCCTGTGATTAACTGCCACGAAAACTTCCTGAACTTGAGGCAATAGCACTATCATTTCTATTCTTGAAAAGCAAATTATATAGCCAACATTACAAATAAAACAATGGGTGTCAAGGAAGTATTAGGCACTTGCATGTAAGACAACTTAAATCTCTGCACCAGTTCCAAACAAACTATGCAACTGCAATGGAAGGTTTGTGAATCACAGCTCACGTTCTTATGCCAAGGCTTTGGAAATGGATTAAAATACTTAAACATAAAAAGCATCTAAACTTCCAAAGGCTAAAGAATTTGTATTCTGAATTTAAAAAGACAAGCCCAAACCATTACTAGACTCTCATTTCTAACACACTTTTTAGAATATACATCAAGGATGCCATAAAGACACAAACCATCCCCTTTAGAAATAAAAATCATCCATCAGTTAACTGAAAACATGCACAGATCAGTCACAGGGCATGCAGCATGCAGTAAATGGAGAGCAGAGGTTAATAACCTGGAAGCATAGGATCTGAGAATGTGAGAACAAGTTAAAGACAAGAGTTCCTCTCCATTGTCACTGAGGGTCGAGAAGCAATGCTGCAGCGTAGAGCAGTGGGAGTGGGGGAAATACAGTTTGTCCAAGACATACACATATCTCCGCAAGTGGCGGCAGGTATAACTGAAAGACAAGGGTAGAGGGAGACAAAACAGAAAAAAGAGGTGTTTTCCTTTAAGAAAGCTAAGTCACGGTTTAACATCCCTGGCTTTTGTGCCAAGAGCCAACGGAAGATGCCAAGAAAGCAATGGAGCGGTTTGACATAAAACAACAGTTTCAAGAAACAGAGGGATCTGTTTGCCCCTGTGCCCACACACTGGTTCTGTCACTGCTGCATGGGGAATTTGCCAGGTCTCATTAGACACAAGAATTTGGGCTTCTTTTGGGTGTGTGTGTGTCATTTCTCTCCCTCCTCCCCCCCCTTTTTTTTCCCTCAGTATCATCTTAAGAAAAGTTACATCCCTCTCTCAAGATGCCTAAAAATTATAAAAGCAGGAGACTGACCCCTGGTTTATGAAAGTTACCTTTTAAAAAAACCTAAGAACGTTCACAAAATTTTGCCACCTTTCATGAAAACTGACAGTTGACTTAAAGGGAAAAAAATCACACAGAATCATTGCTCAGTGTGAACTGCGCTTGCAGCCTGGGATTTCAGTGGTAGAACATTCCTGTATTTAATTCTAGTTGTTCAAATGTGATGCTTAACCATAACAGTTACTCAATTAAGACCTGGGCAGCTTTTCCACGAAGAACTACAGTCACTTCTATGAAGTAACTATAGAGCAAGCAATAAACATTTAAAATTGATATTAAGCAACCCTGAATGCACCTGAGTAAGAGATATATTGCCTTTGCCTATGCACAGGATATCCTCCCATTCATAATGGAAAGGAGAATAAATTCATTAGCGTAGTTCACCTGCAACGAACTGCATCACTGGAAAGTTTGGAGGCAAATAGAAAATACAACCTCGACCAGGGTTTATTACAGGGTTTGTACAGAAAATACTTCACTGCATAATGGTGCATAGCCCAGGGTGTGCTGAGTAAGATGATGTGATGTGATGATGTGACTCAGTGATCTTACAGCTGGACCTGGTAATCCTGGAGATCCTCTCCAACCTTAGTGATCCTGTGATTATAAGTTGTCCAGTTTAACCAGCCCAATATACTGAGGGATAAAAATGTCAGCTCATGGTGGTGTCACCAGGCTCTGATGTCCTTGACTGCAGCCAGGGGACATGGCTTTCTCCAGGACAGATGTGCCCATGGAGTGCTAAACTGGAAAGGTTTCCCATGGAGATTTATGAAACCAACTCTTCTTTACTGACTTTGGCAAGAACTAAAAACAACTGAACCCTAGGCTCCAGCATTCTCACCAAATCAAAAACTCGCATTGTTTGATGGCTTCATAGGTGGAAAATTGGCCCAGGGGTTATACACCCAACCACCTGCATTTTACAGGCCAGTCTCTCTCTAAACCCCTACCTGACGTGGTCACATGTGGCTGAAACACTCTTTCCTGAGACAAAAGCATATGTTTACCCTGGGCAAGACACAGGTCAAAAAGGAGTGCCATCAACAGCTAATGGGTGCAATCAGTGGGGCTCTAAGCCCAAGACTATATCAAAACCAACACCTCCCTCTGCTTTGCTTTGAACACCATTCACTATTGGGTTAAATCAGTCCTGTCTTTGCTCTGGAAGTTTAAGAACACAAAATCCCTTTTGGCACTTCATTTGCAGGTATGATAATTTTCAGGAGATGAAGAAGGTTCAAGGATGCAATTTCCTAAGCTTTCATGCCTTTTCTATGTTCCTGACCACAGCAAGTTGTGAGCAATTCTATTCCTTCCACATGCCAGGGATGGAGAAGATAAAGGATTTACAGGGTCCCACACTAAAGAAAACCCTCAACCCACAAGTCTGCCCTTCCAGCTACCAGAGAGGCTACATGTTTTTTTCCAAAACTAGAATAAAGAGTATAATTTAGAATGATGATGTTTAGATGATTTAAAAGATCCACCATTACCATTTACTGTATTTAACCAGTAACTATTTAACCAGGCCTCGTACTAGAAAACTCCTTCCAGCCTTTCAATCTTGTTGGATTTATCAAGAAATTCAACAGGTCTTCCATTATAGAATCTCAGGATGGTTTGGGTTGGAAGGGACCTTAAAGCTCATCCCATTCCATCCCCTGCCGTGGGCAGGGACACCTTCCACTGTCCCACGTTGCTCCAAGCCCTGTCCAGCCTGGCCTTGGACACTGCCAGGGATCCAGAGGCAGCCACAGCTGCTCTGGGCACCCTGTGCCAGGGCCTGCCCACCCTCACACACAGCAATTCCTTCCCCAGATCCCAGCTGGCCCTGCCCTCTGGCCCTGGGAAGCCATTCCCTGTGTCCTGTCCCTGCAGGCCTTGTCCCCAGTCCCTGTGCAGCTCTCCTGGAGCCCCTTGAGGCCCTGGCAGGGGCTGGGAGCTCTCCCTGGAGTCTTCTCTTGTGCAGGTGAAGAGCCCCAGGTGTCCCAGGCTGGCTCCACAGGTAAAGTGACAGCAATTGTCTTTGACCCCTGTCAACATTCTCCACAGATGGGAAGAACAAGACTTGATCCCATAATCACCATCAGGATCTTTAGGCTTAACTGACCAACTGGGTGAGGCCACAGCATGCACTGGAAGAGGAGAAGTTTCCCCAAACCATCACCCAGAGGTTCTGGAGACACACACAGGGTGACACAGCGCCAGCAGAAAGTAGGCCATTCCTATTTTTAAAGCTGAACTTGTCTACGGAAAAGTTTGACGTTAAACCCACACCAAGAGCAATGCAATCCCATAATTCCATGGCTGTTCATAGCCACTTTCACCAGCAGAACTTATATCATATTGAAGACTAAGCATTTCTGTTATTAAATCCTCTGGAGTAAATCAGAATAAAATCAAGGCTTAAGAGCAGAGTTCCTTTAAGGCCATGTACATTAAGAGACATTGACATCAATTTTCACTGACTACTAGTGAGTTTGAAATAAGCTTATTTGATCCAACAGAAATGGCGCTTCTGCCTACATCTACTTTTACATGTTACTGAAATTTTTGTTTTCTGCATGGTTTATGGGGCACATTTCTTTTAGTTTATAGCAAAAGGCGATCTTCAACCACAGTGTAGTACTGAAATTTTTGAAGAAGTACTACTGCAAAAAAATAAAGACAATCATATTTGATTTATGGTGTGTCTCTGTGTGAGCGTGTGTGCTATTCAGGTATCCTGTTTACCTGGAGAACAAAACTGCAGCTCACACTGAACTAAAATCCCGCTTCAAAAGACTGTAATCCCCTGGTACAAAAAGCCATCAGATCAACATTTTGAATTCTGATACAACAACATGACAGTGTCCATTTCTACAAGCTAAAAGGTAGTGTGCCTTGTTATGCAGCTCTCTCAGGGAAATTAGGGTGGACTTGAGTTATCCCAATCAAAAAAAAAAAAGTCACAATTCATATGTAACAGTAAGGTACCACTCTCTTCATTTATGGTAATGAAAATAATAAAACTCCTCTCTTGACTTCTCACTACGTAAAAATACACAGCAACATCCAATAGAAGTTTAAATTTATGAAAAGAAATTCATATGCTCCATTAAAATTTCAAGTTATTAATGTTCTTTGTCTTTAACAGCCATGAAAGCCACAGAACTCAAAACTTTCAGATCCAAAGCAACAGAGGTCAGCATCAGTATTTTGGAGACTAAAGTGTCAGGATCCTTTCTGTCTGGTAGTTCCCCACGTCTCATACTGGATCAGCTGGGACTGCCTGTGATTGCAGAATATCAGCTGGATGGAAATATAACATTGAAACCCAACAACACCTCTAAGATAAGAGAAAATGCTCAAAACTGACAGGCATCATGGCAAAGCACCAAATTCAGTCTTTAGAAAGTCAGGAAGCAGCATTTAGAAGGCTCCAAGGATTAAAATCCATAGGTATTTTTATAGGTTTCTTGTTTTTCATTTTCTCTGCTACACACGGAGGGTGGAGAACTGAAAGAGACAAAACTTGAACAAAACACCAAAACCACCATAAAAAATGCTCATTTGCTAACCATCAGTAATGTGAATTTTGGAATAAAATTATATCTGAAGTAATTTGATACTCAAAGAGACAGCAGAGAGAACCTGACATCTATGAAGAAGCCTGTCAGGAAGCCTGACACTCAAGAATTTTTTCTGCTCTTGTTCCTGGCATCTCTTAGTGATTCCTTCCCTGATCCTGGCACTGTCTAATCTTGCCAGGCAGCTAGTATAAATTGAGAGGGCAGGGAGGAAGCTGCAGTATTGGCTGGCAAATGAAAAAAGGAGAAAAAAAAATAGAAAAAGAAAAGAACCCAAAAAACCCCACATTAGTCAGCCATATCAACCTTTGAGAAAAATTAAAATTAAAAAAGTGAATTTGCTCAAAGAGATAATTGTAATTGGTCCTGCTTTTAACTGTCCCCAACTTCTAAGCTGTCTTTTCCCCTGCCACCCTGCAAGGGCGGCCCATTCTCATCAAGAGGTGTGGCTTCAGGTGGCTGCTGTGAGAATACTCTCACCCATTTATCCCAATCTTCTGCAGTCCAGGAGCTCTGGTCCTCTGCCTGAGAGCTTTTTAAATTTGTCTGAACCAGAATTAGTTAAAATGAAGGCTGAGACCCTTTACTGTACTCACTGTTCACTGCCTCGCTCAGGCACATGTAGGGGAAACATGTAATTCCTACACATATATAAAAATTAACCCAGTATATCTACATTTATTTGCAATTAAGTGCAGATCTGGTGAACGCAAAGAAACATTTTCTTTCCTTTTTCTTACCCCAATCAGTAAAGGTATTATGATGACACCAGTTAAATGAGAGTATCAAAGACGTGCTTTAAAATCTACAGGAGTTTCATGTGGAGAGCCAGAGGGAAGGTCGAGGTCTCCATGTGAATAGAATATTTTCAGTAGGCAGAGACCTACAGTGACTTTCTAGCCCATCTGCATGACCAGTTCAGGGAAGACCAAGTTAAAGCATGCTAAAGCACTGCCACCGGGTACCCAAAGAAGCTGTGGCTGCCCCTGGATCCCTGGAAGTGTCCAAGGCCAGGTTGGATGGGGCTTGGATCAACATGGGATAGTGGAAGGTGTCCCTGCCCATGGCAGGGGGTTGAAATGATATAAGACTAACAATCCCTTCCAACCCAAACCATTCTGGGATTCCATGATGGACCACTTCTCTAGGAAGGCCGTTCCAGGGTTTAACCACCCTCTTAGTAATGAAGTGCTTCCTAATGTCCACTCTGAACCCTCCCAGGGCAGTTTTGAACCATTCCCAAACATCCCATCACTAAATCCCAGGGAGCAGAGGTGACTCCCTTCCTCAGGAAGCTGCTGCAGGGAGCAATGAGGTTGTGCCCCAGCCTCCTTCTGTCCAAACTAGGCCAGCCAGACTCTTCAGCTGCTCCTCACATTCCTTCCAGCCCTTCCACCAGCTTTGTTGCCCTTTTTCCGGATGCATGCAAGGATTTTCACATCATTCTCAGATGGTGTGTCCAGAACTGCCCACAGTGCCTGGAATGACACTGCAACAACGCTGAGCAAAGTGGGACAATCACCTCCACTGACCAACTGGTCTTGCTGTATTTGATGCATGCCAGGATGCAGTTTTCCCTCTGGGAATGCCAGGGCACAGAAGGATGTCACAGCTTCCTGCAGCTTTAGTTATCCCCCTGATCATCTGGAAGCCCTCCAAGCACCTTGTGTGAAACCAGCAAATAGTCAAAACCAACAAATGAATAAGACTTTGCTAAAGATCCTTCTGAAGTTTCTCTGAACATTCCAACATGCTAACTGGTCACTGCAACTATTTTCGTTTAGGTGACCATATGACTTCCAATATTTAACTCAAACTCCACATTAATTCAAAAAGTGTACGTAAGGCTACAGCCACAGACTAAACACCTAGCAAGAATAAGAATTTGAAAATAAGAACTGTGGAAATTCATTATATGTTTACATTCATTTTTTCATCTAAAATTTAAGACTTGAACAAGACGACAGCACTAAGCAAAACACGCAAAGCCACTTACAACCTTATTTGCTTAAACTAGAAAGCTGATATTTTCTCTAGTGAAATCAACTGTTATTTTTAAATATTTAAAAGGCAAAAATATAAACAGCACCAAGCCAACATCTTAACAATACAGAAAGGAAGCAAATTGGGCAGAGTATAGAAAACTGGTATAAAACCAGCGTTCACTAACCCCTCTACAAATACAATCTAGGCTGAAACAGAATATACAGGATTCAAAAGAAAAATTCCCAGTGTTAATGTTTAAGTAATTGTAATTCATAATCTTCCTCTTGGCGCATGCCAGATTTTATGAGAGCTATAAATCTTTAACATTATTGGGAAAAAGAAAGGTCTTGAAGACATACATGCCATGTGTATTAGCTCAGAGAAACTAGATTAATCTGCAGCAATAAAAAAAGCCAATTCTACTAAGCCTGATTAAATATTTAGGTCATATTGTTTCTGCGGCAGAATTTGAAAAATGCACGGCAAATAACATCTTTCCCTGAGCTTGAAGACTTAATCACTGTATTTTCAAAAAGGCAGCTATGCTACAACACAACTCTACAGGAAGGCCAATATGGAAGCCTTTGAAAGAAAAATAAATGAAAGTATAAGCTAATTAAACTAGTACATGTTAGTCAACACAGCAAACCACCTCTGTACAGGTGGGCAGAACGTCACGACACGCAGCGAACGTTTTATTACTGTTCATGTTTGATAACTTGTGTTCTAGGAAGTCCTATTAGTCACCACTCCTCTGTTCCCAAAGACAAACCCAACCAAAATACATTCTGTACTCAGACACCAAATAAATGATAACAACAACTTATTAGATCATCCACTCCATGAGAACTGACTTCTACTCTGCCTGAAATATCACCAATTAATGTTATTTCATAAGGCAGAAAGAGCTGAAAGGCAAAACATCTCCCTGCCTATCTCAAGGTTGGACAGGGCTTGGAGCAATCTGGTCTATTGGAAGGTGCCCCTGCCCAGGCAGGAGGGTTGGAATGAGATAATTTTTAAGATCCCATGGCTCAGTCTAGGATTCTGTGATTCCTGCACCAGTAAAATACATCATATACCTCATGCAAAAATAGAATTTTGGATTGAACTTTCATTTCTGTTTAGTACACTGCCACTGATGACACGATAAACTATGGTACTGATGAACCACAGCAGAAATGTAACTATTTGCTTTCAGTACCAAGAATGTTTTGAAAGATGAACATGCCCATGTTCATGGAAAGATGTTCTGGGCTTCTTTGGGGTGAGTTTCTGCCACTGTGGTGTTAGCACAGTTAAACTGCTTAAGAAATTCCTCCTTTTTCATACAGTTTAAGTATTTTTTGAATTATTATTCTTGCATTAGTCATAATTAAGATGAAAGAGACCTTAGGAGGTCTCTAGTCCTTCTGCTCACAGCAGGGTTAAAACTGTATCAACACCTGAGCAGGGGTTTATCTGGTTGAGTCTCAGGAGCCTCCAGGGAGAGAGCCTCTACAACCTCCCTGTGCTGCTGTGCCAATTCTGCCACGACCATGAAAAATCACGTTCCTCCCTCAGCCTGGAACCTCCTGACCATTCTCCCTCACCTTCTTGCCATACCCTTCTGTACAAAAAGCCTGGCGTCATCTCTCCAGCAGCCTTCTCACACACATGAGAAGGTTGCTCACCCTTTCTGCTGAACCTCCTGCTGTAGCCTTGCCCCAAAGCCTTCTCTCCTCCAGGCTAAACAAGCCCAGTGCCCTCAGCCCACCTTCCCACCCCTGTTCCCAGCCACCATGCAGCCCCTCAAGGAACCCTCTCCAGTCTGGCAGCCTCTCTGCTAAGTCTAGAGGCCCAAAGTCTGGATGCAGTTTTCTAGAAGTGATCTAACACAGTGGTCTTGCACAGGCATGAGTCAACACGCATGGCACTCTTGGATGTGCTTTACCAGGTCCTGTGGACATGGATACATCAGTTCTCAAGTAATCCTGACTTGATCCTTTTCCACTGCTGGCACTTTCCTTCCTCCCTGATCCCCACCTAATGTCCTCTTCTAAGCAACATTCTCACAGATTTCTAAAAATACTTAATTCCTGCAGGCCTTCTTTTCAGATACAAGTATCCCTAAATTTATATCTTACATCATAAAGTGATGACAAGATTTTAAATTACATTACTGCAAAACAGCAGTTTGGCGGTGAAGGGTCACCGTGGGGTTAAAGGTGCCATAACAGCACAGAAAAGGATGAAAATTATTTAAATGCTTAAGAAGCGATTATTTGTGATAATGTGTCACAGATGTAAGTTCCCATGCCCTGAAGCAACCCCCTGTCACAGCACTGGCCAAATGTACACGACAGGCTTATGAGAGGAGTATTATCTTCATGCATGAAAGTATTTATAGTGAAGGAGGGCAAGGAAATGAAAGCCAAACAAGTTCTGGAGATGCCTGATAGACTGAAAACAAAACGAGAAATATATGAGATTCTTCTACAGAAAGGCCAAATTACTTCTGTACAGATGAAGTTCCATCGGAAAGAACAGAAGGATTTATATATTAAAAGCAGACAGAAATAACTGATGACCCATAAGCAAAAAGATATAAAAGAGCTCGGAGGAAGTGTCTGTTCAGTTCTGGTGTTTCAGACAAAGGCGAAGGCTTTAATCACCCAGATGCACTGGTTACTTGGAAGGCACATATCCCCAGCAGCTTAAGAGATGGTACTATGGGAATGTTGTTTTGGAAACCTCCTGTGCTTTTATCCTTTGGCTAGACACTTGTGATAATTCACAGGCTCTGCGTGGGATTACAGGGATGCTACAACACCCTCATTAACACAGGCATTTGCATCTCCGTCTGCCTGAACCTGGAAAATCCTGTGCCAGGAGACAGTGGCAGGAGAGGGGCTGGCACGCCAGGGCAGCTGAGACCCACTGCCCCACCCACCACCCACCC
>VZDJ01000351.1:1525339-1617976 GCA_008694505.1 Cyanoderma ruficeps
ATCCATCCATCCATCCATCCCAGCCCCTGCTAACTGGGGAACTTGGAGACAGACACCAGCACACAACTAACGAGTGACAGGAGCATGTCTCGACACAGCTTCATGGTAAATTTGTTTATTCATTACAAAACTAAGTGCACTTACTTTACCAAAAAGCCTGTTACCTCCTAAACTCGCTGAAGGCCATTACCATTAAAATAGGCTGAGTCATTCAATGGTTATAAAGACCTGTGCACATTAAAGTTGTTAAATCCTGATTCTTCTGCCTGCACCTATAGTTTCACCCTCCATTTACAAATGTCAGATGATTCAATGTGCAATACTCTTCGAGAGCCACAAAATTGCCAGTGAAAAAAACATGGTGCTAGGAAATACCTCAGCCTGAGCACTTAAGAGACTCAGAAATTTCATAAACCGTTACTTTCTATTCCCAAAATCCATTAGAAAGCCTATTTGAAAATCCTCACTGAAGTGTGGGGTCTGAATGAACTGAAAATTTCCATGTGTGGTGGAAAGGAAGGTTTTCAGGAGGCATTTGGAGGGCACTGACACAGGTCAGTTGGGTATTGCACAGCCCTGCTCCCCTCCCTGCAGCCTCTCCTCTCCTGACTGCACACAAGTGGAGAGGTACATTAGTTCACTGCAGTGCAGAGCTGGAAAAATACCAGACGTATATAATGACATCAGTTAAAATGTGAAATAAGCAGCAGCCTGACAAGGAAAAAAAATATAAATAATGCAATATTTTTGGCTACACTTTTGTTCCATAGTAATGTTTACTTAGAACTATTTTAGTTGTCAGATAAATCCTTAAAAGTTCATTATTCATTTATTTAGATCACAGTGCAGCGTTTTTTCCAAAGAGAAAATTTCTAAAAAGGAAAGAGTACACGTTGTATCAGAATAAAGTGTTAATGAGCCAAATACCCTGCCACTGGGGATAAATTACAGGTTCAAGCAAGTTTTTATCTTGAGTCACCTCTATTTCTGTTAAGGAACACTGTCCCATAAATATGTTCCATTCTAAACAAACTGAGAAGACAAGAACGCAGTTTCTAGGATTCTACTAGAATGGCAAGTAATAGTTTCTAAAAGACTATCAGAATTCCCTTGGCTTTTTAAATCTCAGAAAAGTCTAATCTAATCTTTTGGTTTTTTATAATACTGTAAAAGCTGTAAGGATCACATCTAGATATCTCTAAGGTCCCTTCCGACCCACACCATTCTATGACCCCCACATTAGACATCCAAATCCAAAATAACACAGTGGGACACAACCCAGCAAACATTTCAGTGGCCTAAACAATTTTTCCAGTTAAAAGAAATCAAAATTGCATTAGCAGAACTGGAATAATCCTACTTGCCTTCTCATTTTTGCTTCTTGTAGCCATTAAACACGCAGAAAATTTAAGTGAAATAACTCAGAACAACCCCAGTCTACTCTGCAAATTCTTATGTAAAAAAAATCTGTCACAAAAATAGCTATTTCTCTACAGGTTTCCTCAGGTATTTCTTCACCTCTATCAGAAGAGATTCACAAGATCAACAGTTTCCAGGTTCCACCAAAAAAGAAAAGTTTAATTCCCCAATCTGAACACTGTATCAAGTTAACTGTTTCCGAAGAACTTGTGTGGCACAGTAACTATGAATGGGCCATTCATAATAATTAAAGATGTCACAATTGGACCTTCTCCCTCCTAACTTCAGCTCCGTGTGACACATGTGACGCTCTGGATGCCCTGCAACAGGGATCAAGGCTTCCAAACACCTCAGTTCTATCCTGGTTTGAATCACACATGCTGCCAGGCAGCAACTTGCAGTTTGTAAGATTCTTTCTGGAATAGCACACAATTTTCTGGATGGTGGAAGACAAATGAGTTGTAGTAGTGTCTTGCCCCCCAAAAATGACAGAATCACCTTGCTGGTCGTTGCCTACAAGTCAGCAGAGGCACAAAAAGTAGTCCATGAAAGAGCAAATTACCTTGTACAAAGCTAGGCTTTCAGAGTGGTGCATATTTTGATACTAAACACCTTTTAAAGCCAAATCAGCAATCAAACTGTCACTTTTAAGGAGTCCCTTGGCCATTAACTACAGAGTAGAAGATAAGATACTTTAGCTGCTCTGCTCCATGTGAGAAGACCTTGAACAGAGAGAAGCAACTGCTTCCCCAGCAAGCCCTCCATGGCTCACACTGATCCAGTCTGTCCATCTGGGGAGACCCCATGACCCGTGAGCTGGGGGTCCTGGGCTGCAAACACTTCCAATGGCACGTGGGGCACTCAACTGCTCATGCCAGATGGGGGACGAGGGTATTACTGTCCTATCAGATGCCCACTCAGAATCCCCAGCAGGTTCAACCAGGCTTAAACCAAGTTCAATGATATTTCCATGTTGGAAACAGCTGATATCAGCCTAAAACCTCACCTCCATATGTTACACACAGGCAAAAACAGGCGAGCACACATGGGGTCCTCCTCTCGCTGTTGACAGAGCTAAAGCAGCATTTTAGTACATTTGACCACAACTACACCCAATTCTTAGTAACAAAGGATGCTTCTTTCCTCTTACAAATTAACTTCATTCTATTTACATCCCTAAGTCATGCCAGCAAGAGCTCATTTGCTACTAATATTCTCTTTTCCCTCGTCAGAATCATTGTTGTCTTCCCTTTTGTCACAGCTTTTCCTACTAATTGCAATGACACCTCCCAATTTTGGAATGGCTGATCAGCTTATAAGCTTCCCCACAGCTAATCTAGGTCAACAAGCTACTAATAAGGCCAGCATATGTTTCTTTTATTTAACGCTATTGAGATCTTTATAAATCGCTTCTGTCTCCCAATAAAAGGCACCCCAGGGATTCGAGACCCTCTGTAGGTTTGAGGAGTAACAGTGACAGAGCAGAGAATGAGGGGTATAAAAAGCACTGCACACAGAGTAGGGAGCCTGTGCCTGTGCATAGCTCGAGGGAGAGCAGGCAAAGCTGCCCAAGGTTTCACCAGGTGGCTCCAACAGTGTCTCCAGGTGTCCCACTGTGCACACAACCTTGGCTACTGCCAGCCCGCGAGTGAAAAGCAAACCTCGTGCTCAGGGGCTTGAGGTTGCTTGATCTTCCATTTCCACAGTGTCCTCTTTCAAACACGGCCTGATCATGAGAATGTCATGAAGATCCTTTATCTGAGAAGACATTAGTTTTCACTCTACTTGGAATGCTTAATAAAAATGGGATTACCACTTTTGCTGCACTGCATAGGGGTTAAAAAAACTAAATTTCATTATAAAGCAGTTTCTCAAAAACAGAATATAATTTTCTGATAGAATCACAGAATAGCTTGTGTTGTAAGGGGCTTTCAAGATCATCCCATTCCACCCCCTGCCATGGGCAGGGACACCTTCCACTATCCCAGGCTGCTCCAAGCCCTGTCCAACCTGGCTTTGGACATTTCCAGGGATCCAGGGGCAGCCACAGCTGCTCTGGGCACCCTGTGCCAGGGCCTGCCCACCCTCACACACAGCAATTCCTTCCCAAGATCCCATTTGGTCCTATCCTGTGGCACTGGGAAGCCATTTTATATCCAAGCTAGACAATAAATGCTTTCTTTTCTGAACAAAAATGTTACAAACTATTTCAAAGTTAAGAAGCACTAAATTGTCTTTGAGGATTTTAATTCTTACTTTTGAGGCAAAGTCAACCAGCCAGTTCTGCAGCCTTCCATTCTGAAGAGGATTTATTGCTAGAACCTGTATCTTACAGCACATGGTAAATACTACCCAAGTGAAGGATGGAGAGAAAAATCAATTTAGATTTTTCAAAGCAACAAATTCACCAGTCAAAGTATTGTATGGCAATGTAAGTGTGTTGGGATGAACAGGTCATCAGCTACTGCTTTAATGCAAACACAGAAAATTAAACAAGCTGGTTAAGTTGAAGACAAAATAACCTGAAGCCACATCCACAGAAAGATGCTCTTTGCCTGTTCACCTCAGTGACATGATGTCTGCATGAAAATAATCAGGGATAGGAATTACTAAAAGCTACCATTTCTATCAACAGGTTTCCCCAAAGCATGGAATTGGAGAGTAGGGCTGCGGGGCTTCCTGCACTGGCAGTGAAATTAACACAAGCCTGAGGTTAAAAATCACATTTAGAAAATTTACAAAATAGTCGTACTGTTGTGATAACTATCATTGAAATAATTTCTTTTTAGCACAACTCACATGTGATTCAAAAGAGGACAAAAAATTATCTTTTATTCTTGAACAGCTCAGTACTGTAGGTACTTGAGTTTCACTATCAGAAACCAGGGATTTTTGACTATTCCCCTCATGTTATTTGCAGAGGCAGATTTCACTGCTTTAGTGAAACTGTTCATTACTCTCAATTCCCTCTTCTCTTCTTTTCTTTTGCTTAAAAAAAGGAACAGGAAAGCTGATGCTCAGAGGGTTCTCTATTGAGCAGTACAAAGCTGATGCTTAGAGGGTTCAGTATGTAACAGCTCTGGCCACAAGGCACTAATTCCAAGAAGCTTCACCGTTTATTATGTTATAATTTAACCTGTGAAGTCTCTCAACGTCTGCTGCCGTGGGAGCAGGAGCAGTCTCTTTTCTCTGGGGCCTGCCATTGTGAACACTTCTCTGCTATGATTAAGAGATCAGTAAACTGAGATTTAATTTAATGGCCCAATTAAGAGATGAAGGTTTGAACCCTGATTGTAAAAACGTTGTCTATTGATCGTTCCTACAGTGCCCTTACAGGCTGCCCAAGCCCAGGCTCATGGTGTGCATGGTGTGATGCAAACCCGTGTGTTTCAAAACAACCCCAGAGCCGTGCAGCTCTAAGCAACATAAACCCCGTGTTCCAACAGTGCCAAAGGAGAAGGAATAAAGGAGGGTGGGACCAGTCTTCATGTTGTGTGTTAATAAATGTATAGGTTTTAAATCAATCACTGAACACCTTACTAGTGTTACCTTGCTTTTTGATTACTGAAAGATGACATTCCCGAAATTAAAGAGCTTTTCAAAATAAGATTTCCTAGTGTCAATGGGCTTCAACTCACAAATCTGGAACAATTTTAAGAAGTTTTTTATCTGAAAAACGGCTCTAATTTAACCCCAGCCATTATCCTGCTGTAAGAAAGATGCCGAAATGATGAGCTTAACAGAATTACTGCATACTCTATTCATCTAATTCTATTTGCTCAATTTAGACATCACAGTTGAAGTCTGAAATGCCAACCTAGCTCAAATCTTATAATTTAAAAATCACAACTCCTGTATGAGAAGAGGCACTTCTGTTCTACACCCGCATTTCCAAATCAGAATTAAATTAGAAAGCAAACAAGTTTAAAGCATTCATGCAACCTGGATTACACTTCAAAGTTTTTCCTCTTAAGAAGCGCCTTTGATTTTAAGAACTCCATCTCTCTAGTTCTTTGCTCCAACTATCCCATTGCTATTCTCCAATGAAAGAGGAAGCTCTCTGCTAAAGAGCTTCCCAAAAACACTACGGACATCAAAGAAAAGAGGCAGGAAAACAGAATGCTCACGGAGTCTGAAGTTGTGTGGGAGACAAATTTGTTTATCTTCCTATGTGAGCAGCCCAGAAAATTTTGAACCAGTAATTACATCTCATTATTGGCACTGCTAAATGATGTAACTAAGCAATTGGTAAATTTTAATTTCATCACATTCACACACTAACAATTTCGGATTTTTCAGTTCAGTGTGGCCTCTAACACACAGGTCAGATCACACAGATCTTGCTGCTCCGTAAGTAATTTTCTTCTTTGTTGAAACACAGTGATTCACGTAAATTTTTCTGAGCAGAGAACTGATCAAGAGCAACCCTGAGGAGAAGGAGCTGGGGGTGCTGTGGGTGAGAGCTGGACCTGCCCCAGCCTGAACCACCCGTGCCCTGGGCTGATCCCCCAGCGTGGGCAGCAGGGGAGGGGGATTCTGCCCCTGTGCCCCTGTGCTCAGGGCAGAGCCCACCTGCAGAGCTGCCCCAGCCCTGGCTCCAACAGCACAAGGACCTGGAGCTGCTGCAGCCACTCCAGAGGAGGCCACGGAGATGCTGCCAGGGCTGGAGCCCCTCTGCTCTGGAGCCAGCCTGGGACACCTGGGGCTCTTCACCTGCACAAGAGAAGGCTCCAGGGAGAGCTCCCAGCCCCTGCCAGGGCCTCAAGGGGCTCCAGGAGAGCTGCACAGGGACTGGGGACAAGGCCTGCAGGGACAGGACACAGGGAATGGCTTCCCAGGGCCAGAGGGCAGGGTTGTATTGGGTCTAAGGAAAAATTTTATTTACAATTGCTTTAAGGAAAATACTGGACAAGGTTTCGAGCAACCCAGTCTGGTGGAAGGTGTCCCTGTCCGTGGAATGGAAATTGGAATGAGATGGGCTTTAGGGCTATTCCCACGGAAACTATTGTGGGATCATATGAAATACATTGCAGTAGCAATACAACGTTCCTGTAGAAACTCACACATTGCAACTTAAAGGCAATTTTTAGTTCAGCATAAATGGGGCTTAAAAAGCACAGTTTAAAGTGACATCCTGTACTCTTTTCCCTAAACAACAGTCATAAACATTTTTACTCAGGAAAATCCCATCAGACTTCTGTAAGAGGAAACCATACCAAAGAAATTAAATTACTAACACAGAAAACCATAAAGCAAATAAATGGTTTGTTTGGGGAGCTGAAACTTCTCAAATACAGCAGCACATATCATCAAGGATAGCAATTTTCACAGTAGCTTAAGAAACACAACCAACCCTACAAAAAGATGAAGACTTTTCTGAAGAGTAAAAAGGGAATTCAGGGCTTCATTCTCCTCTCAGATGTGAGGAACTACAGCACTGCAGACAGATTTTACAAGCCCGGATGTTTAAGGACACTACTCACAACTTATTAAAAAAAAAAAAAGATTAAAACGTTTACAGCTGGTATGTAGGTCTCCAGCTTTGCTCTCCAAGCAGGTACAGCAGGGATCACAGCTTGTGATGACACTCAAGTACAACCTACTGCAGCCCACAGCGTGCACAAGTCACACAGGTCTCTGATCAGTACCCTTTAAAGCACACATTCTTCTCTAATTCCACTTGACTCCTACCAGCATCAGGAGAATTGACACAAACCTCTTTCCTCATGTCATTCCCTGAATCTCACTGAAACCTCTGTGACTACCAAATAAATTAACAAAAGTGCAACCAATAGAGCTCTTAGTGTCCCGCACAGCCCTGCACATGAGCAGCTGTGGTGATAACGCAGAAAAAAAGGAAAACTGGATGGTGTTTATAGCCCCATGAAGTAATTTAATGTTACAAGTCCACATCTAATCAGTGAGGTGCATGGCAACCTCTAGTGGCATATGCCTGCTTAGGAACCTAAAAACATTCCAACACATGAAGCTATAGGAAAAGCATTTGCCTGAACTGATCATTCCTCTTCCTGTCACTGATTTTATTAGAATGACACGAAGAGGAGATGCCAGAACACACCTGATCCAAGGAAGACCCTACAAGTGTTCCATACAGTACAGCAGTCAGGCGAGGTGCAGAAAAGCGAGATATCAGGAATGAAACCTCTGTCCAAACAGGTTAAAGGCATTAATACCAAGTGACTTGCAGTGTTAAGTGACAAACTCAATACCTGCCCTACTATGCAGGTACATTTAAATATGATTTTAAGATACTACAAAGAGCAGCACTTCACAGTGCAGAGCAGTACCACCCTCAGCAATCCGCTGATAAAAGTGCTCTGAGTAATTAAGCACAAACCCGAGGCAGCAGTGCACAGAGAATCTCAGAATCACAAAATATTCTGAGCTGGAAGGGACCCACAAGGATCACTGAGTCCAACTCTTCAATGAATGGCCCATACAGGGATCAGAGAAGGCGAGGATTTCAAAGCCAGGGCAATCTACAAAAGAGGACAGCCAACACTAAGTGGACCCTGGATCTTACTAGGAAACATTTATTACTTCTATTTTTAGCTCCCAGCAGCTGCTTGTGATAGATTTACACAAATCTGACAATTTTCATGCTTTGCTGGAACGTGATACAAATTACCCAACATTATGAAGTTGTATTTTACTGAGCTCTTAAGTGCACTACATTGAATATTCCCAGCTCATTCTTTCACAGAAAATAGTCTTCAGAATTTAAAACAATTGGCTGTCTCTGCTCAGAATAGGATTAGGAAAAAGCCTGCATGGAAATGGAATTAATTCTCACATTAAGGAAGGAGTCATTAGAGCATCTGGTGAGGTTTAAATTATGACTGTCTATTCAGTTGTATTGCTAAGCAGATTGTAAGTGTTTCAGAGCTACTTAATTTAGAAACCTATACTCCGAAATACTTTGTGTAATATAAAGTAGTATTTTGTTTTTCCTTTGCAGAAAACACTTCCTCATTAAGATGCTTGCACTCTGATTGTAAAGCAGAATAGGAGTACAAATACACATATTCTGCTTTGGCACCATGGGACAAAGCTGGGTCCATCACTGATGGCTAAATTTAATAATTGTGGATAACAGACTTCCTAAGGTAGAAAAAGGAAAGATCATATACAAGTCAAACACCAGCCCCTTAATAAATATGTGTATTTTGTACTGCTTTTCTTGGTAACTGACACTTCATAGCAAATCTAGTGTGTTTTGAAAGGCAATCAGGTTAAAATACTTCCTCCATCATGATTAAACCTGCCAAGGAACCCAGGGCTGTAAAGTTCCTGAAAAGAGAAGAAAATGCAGTAAAGTCTAATAGGAGACAGGCTGCTCCTGGAACTGGCTCTTCCTTCCAGCCTGCCCATGTCCTAGTCCCACAGGACACTTTACAACAGATTTTATTACATTTTTTAAGTAGTGTCTTTTGATTTATAAGCAATCATGATCGCAGTGACAAATTAAATTCCAGTCTTGGTGGTCAATTTTGCCTATTGTCCAGATGTACGGTTTTCTAACTCCAGAATAATATCCTCTTTCCCTAATACTCCCCTTGTTTTCCTGGTTCTGTTTCAAATCTAGAGTCACCTCCTTCATTACAATTTCCACTTAAAATAATATGGAGTGCCTGGCTACAACAAGACAGAAGCTTAAAAGCAACAGCATGGAATACCTTCAGACTATGTAAGAATGTCACAGCATACATAACGTAGATCTTATTGCCCTTTTTTTGATTCTTCAGTTCATGAGTATGACCATTCTCTCTACCAGGCAGAACAATACAGCTCCAACCCTGCTGGCAGCCAGTGGCTGGGAAAGCCAGCATCCTTCTCTCTGCTGTCCCACCAGACTAACGTCTCCAATTCTCCAAATGCACTGAGGACTCAGACTAATTTATAGGATCATAAGATAGAATTATAGAACCATTTAAGCTGGAAAAGCTCTTGAAGACCATCAAGTCCAAGCATTCCCCCAGCACTGCCCAAGGGCACCACTGACCCATGTCCCCAAGTGCCACACAGATTTTAAACACTTCCAGGGATGGGGACTCCAACAGCTGGACTTGATGATCTTCCACCCTGACAGAATTTCCTTTCCCTGTTTTCTGCTATTCACCCCTTTGCCTTCTTTCCACACACATGAGCAGAAAAAGTCTGTCTGCCTCCACTGAGAATATCACAGCTAAAAATCAAGCAGCAATGTTAAAGTCATGTTGTAACTATGCAGCTCGAGAGACGTGAGGAATAAAGCTCCCAAACGTTAGAGGATCCTGATAAAATGCTGCATGAATGAGTGAAAGAGAAATTCTTGGGTCTTGAGACTAGCAAGATAACTGCTTCCTGCCCCAAATATAACCAGAAGAACACATCTTACTCTGGGCTGCAGAAAGATGTAGGATAAAACAGAACAAGATCAGGACACAAGATTCTAAGAACAAGCTCTGAAGTGGCAAAGGAAGAATCACAGTAAGAACTAGACCAAGTTTTTGAGAGTCAGAGAAGTGCAGCTCACACCACACCAGGACCTCTGATTTCAGAACATTCATTTCAAATGCTTGAAAAACTCAGACTTCATGTCTATGGTTTGAAAAATGAGCACAGCAAATATTTAAGACAATGTCTGTGGCAAGTAAGGGGAAAATAGCTCCATTTCAAACTCTGAACCCTCTTTACTTCTGCCAAGGGTATGAAAAGAGGGCAAGTATCAGGCAGGTGAAAGGCACCAACACAATGCCTTCATTCTGGTAACCTGTCCCACTTCTACCACCACAACCATTTTCAAAGGAGAAGTGTCTTGGAGAGAATTAAATCCTCAAGAACAAGCTGTATGTCATGTTAACCCAGGCCCTGACAAAGTGTACAGGTACACAATTATTATTTTTGGCACGCAGTCTGTACCTGACAAGCCCTGTAACAATTTATTCCGGATCACATTAAAGAGGACCTTCCCAGTTTCCCTTGGAGCGTGGAGCAAGGCTGGCTGCCAAGATGAGAAGGATGCCTGGCGCAGGGTTACCTGCCTTCACAATGTGCTCTGCAGCACAGAAACACAATAGGAAGGACCAACTTCAATATCTGCTTCTTCAAAGTTATGGCCTTGTTTTAGAACCAGAGCAGATGTGACTATTGACTACTATACAGGATAATAAACTTTATCATTTGAAAAGCATAGAGCTAGGCTTTATTGCCTATATTTGCAGGGTATTGTCACAAAATGATCATTTAATTATGTCTGATTTAAAAAATAGACCTTTTGCCAAATATACAGGAAGAAATAGGCTGAAAATCCACGCTGTATAGTACTTGAGAACCACCACTCAGTGCATTTTTATAATAACTGAATACATGACTGAATTTGTAATTCACACAGATCCCTGAAAACCTTCTGTTTTGAAGGCAGCTATTAAGCTGTTCTGTTAAGAGGAGCAAAAGGCAGAAGTTTCTCAGTCATAGAAACTAGTATTTTTTCTGTCCATTCAGAGCAGGTTCAAATATAGAGCAAGTAAGAATTATTCCGGGATTATTTAGTTACTCAGTTATCATTTCTGCTGTTTAGTTCATTGGTATCTACTCGGGCACATAAAATTAATGTTTCTGTACTAATAAAGCATCCAAAATCCAAGTTTCTCTGCTCGTGAGTTTCAGTAAAGATGGTTTTCCAGCAGAGTCTTTATATTTACCTGATGATCCTCTGAGCAGCATACTGGTGAAGCGAGCGGAACTGTGCCGACATATTTGCTAAGGCTGCCAGACAATTTGTATGAAGGTATTTGTCCTGCCAGAAAGAAGAGGAAAGATAAAAAATCCAACACATCAAACTGTTCCTTGGGTACGCACTGACACCTCTTGCAGGAATCACTCAAAAGGCTGAGTAATATATGTTGTTTTAAAAGCACGGGCAGAAACGCAAAATGTACATACTTGGTGATGCTTGAACATGTTTTCTTAAAATAAAAGGCTTATAAAAGTAATTCTATACAGATTTCAGAGTCTATACATACATGTATGTATAGACATGTTTGTATTGGTCTTTCAATGTTTATTTACAATTGCATCACAGCTGTTACATATGCACAGACATTTCCCTCTTCTCTGCTTTTCTCTCTCTCCATCTTGTAGTCTTATCCTAAAACTTTCCACTTCACAACTCATCTCCCTATTGATTCTTTCACACCATCCCATATATCCCACAATTACAACTATATCATACTTCAGAGCACTGGTCCTCATTTCAAAATCCCTGAAACCATTTGACCAGATAAGCATTTTTCTGATGGCCCTTTCAAAGTCAAGGATTCTCACAGAATGAAACTTGTCCACTTATCCAATCCAAAAGGGATTAATTTCCCTATTCAAATCTGAAATATTCATTTACGTAACAGATTGTAAATACAACAAATATGTGCCAAATTTGTTCTCGTTGCTCCAGCTCTTTTTATCATAAAAGTAAAATCCTTAATTTTTCCAGTTTAAAATACATTTAATATTTAATGTAAAGAAGTCTGTGCCTTTAATTGTTGAAACTATTCAGAAATGCATGATACTATGTTCGTGTTTGCAAAAAAGGTAAAAAAACAAATCCTTGAAAAATGCACAAAATCAGTCTAGGTTATAAGGCTCTGAAGTTAAAGCAGTTTTGCTTTGCCAGAGCTCAAAATGATCTCCTGGCCCAGTCCCTCCTGTACTTCCTAAAATTAACAATAAATAGACCTGAAATTCCCACTTTTAAGTCATTCAGAGAGGCAAGCACTCTGTAAGGATGCATTTCTTCTCATGAAACTAAGGAACTGTTTCTTCTCAGCTGCAGATGAGCTTGATGCCTGAATGAAGGTCTTTAGAGAACCATACTGAACTGGGAGACAACACAGAAATTGTGTTACAAGTTCACAAACACTCAGTTAACACAGCTGATCTATTTTCCTCCCTCCTGCAAAACCAGATGCCAACTGGTTGCAACAGAATTAATAAAATCCCACTCCCTGTTTGAAGCTGAATTCAAGCTGCTGAGGTTAGGAATTCACATGGGCTCCACGTAACTCTTACCCTTGTCCGTGTCATGTTGTACTGGATGGTTCTTATCACAACCAGTATCAGAAGACTCCCAAGTGAGATCTCTGTTAGGACACGCTCAGCATACCAAGTGATGTTTTTCAGTATCTGCAAAAGAAAAAAAAAAATAAAAGAACAAGGCTCTCCAGCACCTCGGTCTGAATAAGAACATAGGAAGCCGTCTGAAATCTCACATTCCTTAAGACATGAAAATTAGTTTCCAGTCTCAAACGTAACTTAATTTTGGTACCCCAAAGCATAATTAAAACAAAATTAACAAAAAAAAAATGAAAGTCAGACCTCTGCAGCATTATCACCCAGTAGATCTCATCAACTTTAAGTCATATGGAAACACATCAAGTATAGAAAGATGATTACATTTGGCAGTTAGCTGACTTCTACGCACTGTGCCGCCACACTCATACATTTATTTCGATCTTATCCTTTACACTTTATAAAGTCTTCATTTATACTCAAGACACCTGAGTAATTCTGCCAATGCCTTGCCATTTTCCCTCATCACTGGCTGGGCAAGAGGCAGCACACAGGAGCTCTGGCTGATGGGCAAGAGCACACACACTGAAGGTTGGAGGCAGATCAACAGTGTGTTGGCTTCACACTGGAGCCTTTCCCTTGAAAAGTATGAAGTCTCTTCCCATAATACTTAGAGGAAATCCCCAGCTAGATTAGGAGCATTGTGTCTTTCACTGCCCTCCACTCTCAGGGTGGGCGAAGTTAACCACCACTTCAGAGTTCACTGCAGAACAAGAATCAATCTACTCTTTCCTTGTAGTCAGCCAGCCTACATGGAGGAAACACGTACAACCCAACACCCTGCCTTGAAGGACTGGTAAAAATGACTCAACAGGAACTGTCCTAAAAAACATGGAAAAGATCCTCTATAAATTCAGGGTTATTCTCGGTCAAAACATAAATATGTTTACCAAGGACAACTGCACACAAAGCTATCACTCTGTGTAACTTCAGAGAGAGAAGAGACACTGCAGGAGAGCTGGAGAGGGACTGGAGGGACAGGAGACAGGGGATGGCTTCCCAGTGGGATATTGGGAAGGAATTGCTGTGTGTGAGGGTGGGGAGGCCCTGGCACAGGGTGCCCAGAGCAGATACCCCATGATCCCTGGAATCGTCCAAGGCCAGGTTGGATGGACTTGGAGCAACCTGGAAGAGGTGTTCCGGCCCATGGCAGGGGGTGGAACCCCAAGATGAACCTTGAGGCCTCTTCCAACCCAAACTATTCTGTGAGTCCTTACCTCTGGAAACTCTTTCACAGTACAAGAAACATTTCAAATAGCATCCTTATTATGATTCATGTTAATTGGTAAGCTGATATGGTTTGAGATATAAATATAATTTTTTTTATTATACATTAAGAGACAAAATAAAGCTAAAATGAAGCCAGTGACTGTAACCTACAGATGAGAATAACACTATTTCATGGCAAAGGTGAGAAAACATCCCCAGGTACAGGCTGAGGTGTCATGGTTGATGGTAAACACCTTTTGCTAAAAGGATCAAAAAATCAGAACAGGTGGAAGACGGAAAGACTTGGGAGGTATTTAAGGGGAGAATGGTCAAGGCTGAGGAACAAGTAGGAAACATGAAATCACTACAAGAAAGGTTTCCACAAATAGCAGGCAATGCCTGGATGCAGAAACCAGTATAATTTCTGGTTATAACAAGTCACTAATACTATTTTAAGAGAAAGTGATGATGGTATAAATGAAAACAAGTCATCCAAGGAGTTTCAGTGAACAAGGACAACTAGTTGGGATGAACAACATAGATGATTAACAGGAAATGCCTGAAAGACAAAGCAAAATCTGCACATATTTTCACAAAAAAAAAAAAAAAGGCAACTGAAAATTTCAAAAGCGTATGTGTAAGTAATTAATGAATCACACGTACGAATTTCACTGCAAGAAGATACTGTGCTAGTGGAGAACTTGATCATCCCCAGGCTGCTAAGCATAAACATATGGTAAGATATAGCAAGTTCAAGGGTTACTTCACAAATGCAAAATGCTAAAGTAAGTGTAGACATCCATCCTGGTTGACTTAATTGTAATTTGTTAATAACAGTTTATTTATGACTGTGTGAATATACCTGTTCTCAAGAGAGGATTTTATATAAAGAAATAAATTAACCACTTTAACAAATATCTCAAGCTCAAATATCTCAAGCTCAGCACTGGAACCTTCCAGAAGAAAAACATATTGTTATTTGAAGAATACAGTATATGATCATTAAATAATGGTTACTCTCAGTAACACATAAATGTAGCAGGGATAAGATGTGGTCGCACATTTCATTTCCTGACTTATAAATGCTTATTGAAAATTTAACAGACTTTTTAAAAAACAAAATACAGCTATGAAAATGGATAGTATAAAATACTATGTTTTGACATGACACACTATGTAAATTGAAACCAATAGTACATAAAGGGACGTATTTCCTGATGATTATTGAAAAGAAATAATTTCACTCAATTTGCTCTGAAACGATACCCAAGAGTTTGGGGTTTTTCTTATTTTTTTGCCTCTTAGACAAAATACACTTATCCTGGCCAAAAACCCATCAACTTAACTGATTAAATTTCTAATAAGTTACTTTTTGTAGTCTCTGATTTATGAGTGAAATAGCAAAGCAACCTCCTCCCACAAATAAAACAATGCCCATGTTTCCTCCCACCCTCTTTGGTGCCATTTTGTGGGGCACATCTCTGCACTTCACTGACCAAAGTGGAAGTTCATGATTCCATGATTCACTCTGTGCTGGAACAGAGAGCAGATTCCATAACGTGCTCCCTCCTACAGGGTGTCCCAGTAGGACAAGAGGAATGGGACTGGGACAAGTAAAGTAGTCTCAAGTAGCACCTTGAGCACTCCAACATCTCCAGACACATCCTTCTCACCCACCCATGGATCTTTGTTGTATACAGAAGCCATCACCCTTCCTGCTTTCCCTTCTCGTAGCTTATTCCCACCTCCTCACCCTCCCAGATCCCATTCCTTCTCTCTCTTACCTGCTTCCACTCCCTTCACCCACACCTTGTCATTACAGAACCATGGAATGGTTTGTGTTAGAAGGACTTTAAAACTCAACCCACCTTCCACTATCCCAGGGTTGCTCCAAGCCCCATCCAACCTGGCCATGGACACTTCCATGGATGGGGCAGCCACAGCTGCTCTGGGAAATGTGTGCCACGGCCTCACCATCTTCACAGGGAAGAATTTCTTCTCAATATCCCATCTAACCCTGCCTTCTGTCAGGGTGAAGCCACTCTCCTTTGTCCTACTCTGCCCATCCCAGTCTCTCATCAAAAAGAAGCCTGACTTCACCTTCCTCAGCTTTTTGTCACTTTGTTCCTATCCTGCCTCTTTACTCATTTCTCTTCTCAGCATCCCAAAATCTTACCTACTTCTTGTTTAACTCTTGTCCCTTTTCCTCTGCTGCACCATCCCATGTTCCATGTACAGCCAGTCCCAGCCTGTTTCAAATTCCTCCCAACTGCTGTCACATCAGGGCTCCCACTCTTACACAATTTCTTCAACATGTGGATGTGGCACTTGGGGACATGGGTGGCCTTGGCAGCGCAGGGGGAATGGCTGGATTCGATGGCCTGGCAGGGCTTTTCCAAGCCAAACAGTTCTGTGTGGTTTCAACCCCTGCCAAGCGGCAGCAGAAACATCCCTGGGAGCACAGTCCCATCCCACAGGAACTGGGAGCTGCACTTGCACAAGGCGCAGCTCGTCCCTGCCTATCTCAGCTGATAACATGATCCCTGGGCAGGGGAGGATGCACACAGCCCAGATGGCTCTGGGAGCAGCAAAATGAGAATATTCAGTTTCCACAGACGTCAGGCCACCTCCGGCTACGTCTCTGCTGCGCAGATGGAAACAGACTGCTCCCTGTGCCCAGAGACTGGTAATTTGGTCACATTTAGCCATATTATCAGCAGCAGAGCCCTGGCACAAAGGCCACCTGCCAAATTTCAGATTCTTAATGCAAAACATGAAGGTACCAGGGCTCATTAAGTAACACGTTGACAGCTGTAAGCATGGACAAAGACATGTCAATGCTCTCCAGTCTCACCCCAGAAACCTTCAGTAGTTCTCCCTGAAACTCTGAAAACACCAACCTGGGAAAAATGACAGTTACTGAGAGAACTATTCCTTCAAATAGTACGCTACTCTTAAAAAAAAATAGACAAATTCACAGTTACAAAGTTACATACCAGAACCTGTTACCTCTCCTCCACACTGAGGAAAGCAACCTGAGCTGGTAGGCAGTGAAATGGCTATTTCAAAAACAACAACAGCAACCACCACCATCCATTTTGGGTTTCAAAGGTATGAAGCATGAAAATAACCTAAATTTCAAAATCATCTACCTAGAACCAGTGCCAATTTCAGTGGTTTGCAGTTAACATTATAAAGGGGAAAAAAAAAAAAGAAAAAGCTTAGTCCTGGGGTGGTCTTGCAAGAATAATTTTAGAAGAAATTAAAATGTTTGATTAATCATTCTTTTGAATACCAGGCTCTTGGATAGTTCCAACTCAGGGAGCACAAACTGCAGATGCAAAGAGCAGGAGCTCAGTTCTACATATACCAAGCAGCCAGAGTCTGTTTCCCACAACTTCGCTCATGAGATATTTTTTAACACACTAAAAATAAACACAGTTAAATCATGATTTACAGTCTATCACCATTTACTACAGCATAAAGTGCTACAGTAGCACGATAAGGTTACTGCTACATAAAATATTGTATCATGTTATTTTGATGTCTGATGTAATTTCATTTAGAATTTCATAAATCAGAGACAAAAGATCACCAATACTTGTCCCTCCTGGGAATTCTTACATTTATTTCTTTACTCTGCTATTACAATTATTGGTATTATTAGTGAAAGAAACTGAGTTCTGTGTGGTTACAGTGACCCAACTGCATTAAACCAATTGCAGGAACAGGACCTATGATTTTGATCATATTTTCCAGGCAGTTAAGACCACATTCATTTTAAATAAAAAATGCTTCAGCATCCTACAGCAGTCAAAAAGAGTTTCTGCGGTTTCCTGAGCTCCTCACCAGTTGGTATAAATACCAGATTTATAAAACATTGCTCACTAAAATTAATCCTAAAAATCAATAAATAAATTCGGGTTAAATGCCAAAAAGGAAAACAGCACATAAATGAACTGTACAGTCACGGTTCTTATAAGAACAGTACACAGAATACACATCACAGAGAAAAACATGTTGATCTAAAATACAGCACATCTTTTCTTCATCTTTGACCCAACTGATGGAGGAAAAAAATAATCCTGCTGTAACAGCTAAAATTTGCTATGTATTTGCATGCATGAAGCTTATGAAACTGATGCTACATGCTTACATTTTTCAGAAAGGCTTACATAGATTTTCTGACTCCCATCATTTTGCAGACCTGTAATACCCTCTTAGGCTTTAGGAGATGTGGAGTCAATATTTAAGAAAGTATGAGAAAGTACAAGAAAGTATGAGGCCAATTTTGGGCTTAATACTAGAGTTTTTGAACAGTAACTTGCTCATACATACTTGAAAACATCTATTTAATTAATTTAAAGACATGGGTGAGGAGAATGGATTTACAAGCATGACTTTGAAATTTTTTTCCCCTTACACTTATTTCCCTCCTTGGGATCCATAGGAATGTGCAGGAGAAGCTCAGATGGGCAGGCTCATGCACCTCCCATCACCCCTTTAAGAACCAAATCCAGCACCTCCCATCACCCCTTTAAGAACCAAATCCAGCACCTCCCATCACCCCTTTAAGAACCAAATCCAGCAAAAGTCTGGCCACACAGCGCTATCAAAAAATGGAACCAGGCACTGTGGAGCAGGAAAATGCAACCACAGTGCAAAAGAAAGAAGCAGTTAGTGAACACCTGAAGTAAAATCAAAAAAAAAAAAAAAATTGTGAAGAAAATGGAAGAAGCAAAGGCACGACTGAAAAAAAGATCAGTGCAGGGTAAAAGGAACAAGGTGGGGTTTGTGTTTTTTATTAAGATAGAAGTAGTAAACCAATATCCACATTGCAAGCAAACACTACAACTCTGTTGGCAGGGCTAGCTGAAAGGCAGGATAAACCGGACAAGGAAACCTGATTTATGTTTTCATTCCACAGCTGGATCCTCATTAAGGAGTTTTAGGGAAATCTTCCACTTTTACTCATCCAGTAAGGAATTTATTGAAAAACCGTGTGTAAAGCCTCTAAAATGAATGAAGAGTGATAGGGGAAGAGACTGAGGTAGGAATGACACCTTGTCTGCTGATTTCCAACTCTCAACAAGCCCAATTTATGAGAGAGGATAAATGACTCAGTGACACGGAATCCAAAATTACACATCACACTCGTACACCTCTGGTGCACATGTACAGGTTCAAGGCACACAAAGTTGAAGGCAGGAAAAAGCTTCGAGAAAATATTTCAGTCACCTGCATGCTTACTATAGGTGCTCCTAAAAGCTGCTTCCAAAAAGGTATTCCCAGAAAACTGCATTTAAATCATTCTCCTCCTGCTTTCTACATACAGAACTATACTAAATAATCTGAGATTTCAGAGAAAAAATACTGCTTGGGACCGAGAAAAAATGCCAGCTCCCTCCAAAATAGGCTGGAAATTCACCTGGGAGAGAGTTCTGTTCAGGAGCCTTGAAACTCGCCTTCAGCACTTTGTATTTCAATAATTTCACAAAGATAATAATTCACAAAGATAACCATTTCCCCAAAAGAGAATTTCTGTGTCCCAGTCAAAAAATTAAATTAAATCAGTGCAAATATCTCATGCAGTATCATGGTTTTAGAAGCTGGGAAACCAGGACATAATTGTCCGAGGTATTCTCTTGCACAGATGGTCAAGGTCCATCAAAGCTAGTAAAAATTTGGATCCTGTTATATGGACAACATAAAATAGAAATTAATCTAACAGAGAGACAGAAAAAGAAGTGCCAAGTAAGGAAGTAACATTTAGTATGGAAAATACAACTCCAGCTAAAGGCTGCATCAAACTAGTTAAGCAAAGTTTTTCAAGAGAAATAAAAAAGGTTTCCTGTTTTTTTTCCTCTCTTCTAGGCCCTCCACTTCCACGGCAAACATTCAGCACCTTTGAGGCAGCCTGCCCAGCTATTACTAGGCTAATTTGTAACAGGGAACACCAAACAAGACAGAAAAGGAGATTATTTGCAGCAGTTTCTCTACAGGAGAGAGTGTGTTTGTTCATTTCACTTGGGAAAAGTTTTGAAGTCAGCCCTCAGGTTCCTTCTTCTTACAAAAGGAAGATGTATATGCCATCAAATTTGGATGAGCTCATACAGCCTCTGCTGAGGGAACAGATTTGCCAATGTGACTTCTTAGAAGTAAATATTTAGATTATTTTTAGAGCTGAAGGATTATTTACCAAAACAGCAACTCACCACTTCGTGAATGGATCGGTTGAAGCCATCATCCTCAGTGAGGATCAGCAAAATGATAAGGGCCATGTAAACATGGTGTGAATTCCTTTCTTCAACGTGATACAGAATCTCGAGAATTGGCAGAACCTGCAGGGAAGGAAAAATGAATGCATTAGTTTAGTCTTCAAATGCCTCAAGACACTAAACAGAGGAGGTTCTAAAGGTCTGAGGTATTGCCCTGCCCTTGACAATTCATAGCAATTCCTCCCTCTTGAAACAACCACCCCTGAGCAGTGACATGGAGTGTCCAAACACCTTCCATCTGCTTCATTTTGTCTCACAGGAGAGTCTAAACAAGTGCTTTCTTGTGGTTAGAAACGGAATTTCAATCCCTAATAAATGAGATTCCCAGCTGTACCAGTTACCATAATCTCCAAATGCTTCAGTCCTCTTCTCTACACTACGGGGAAAAGAGAACTGTTAAAGGTTTTCACCAGTCCAAGCAGGAAAACAGTTGTGTCTACCCATCTGTGCTACCACAAGCCTGCTCTGAAAAGCCTTTTCTCATCAAACCTAGCCAAGCACATCGAAGCTGAGGTGAACAGAGGCATTTTGAGACGTGAAAGTTAAATCCCATTTTGATGTGTGAAGATAATACCAGAAAAAAAAACAGTTTGGGTTTTTGGGTTGGGTTAAGACTAGAAGAGGCCTGTTTTTTCAATTTTAGACAACATGCAGCCAAAGAGAACTGACTGATCATCATGATCAGAGTTCAGCCCAAGGTCTTGCAACATTTCCACCAGGAACAGCTTAAGCCAAAGCCTTGCAATAATAACAAAAATGAGATTTCATTGCAACAGCAAGCATACCTGAATGCTAGTCTAAAGTTAATCCAGATGCAAACGCTGTCTCTCTACCAAATGAAAATTAGCTTTCTACTGCCTCAGTACAACGTGGCTTCCCTGGGCTGCAGAAATAGGCCGAAATCACAAAAAGCCCTGGAAAAAGGAACTGGAGAAAGCCCTCAGTTCCAAGAAGCTTCTAGACACCTAAAAACTTGCTGTTTTTCAAAACAGGCCAAATGCAGCTGGATGAATCATGTGAAATCTATTCTGGTGAGCAGCCAGGACACCAGTGCTTCACAAGCCTCTGAAGTTACCAAAATGTTCTCTTACAGTCAACCATCCTTGAAACAGTTGGGACATACTAAACCAGTTTCTATTAGAATGAAATGAGATTGATCTAAGTGCTGCAGGCCACAAAACCTTTTGACACATGCTTTGGTCAGGGTCAAGACAAAATGACAACAGAAACAGAGGGAGAATATACTTACAGCAATATTTTTATTAATATTTATAAATGAATATTAAAAAAATATATATATTTTAAATTACATGTTGCCAACATCCTTCCCTTGCCATTTCAAAGTGTCTTTCAAAAACCTCTCTCCCCAGTGAAAACTAGAGTACCATCTTTGTGTTTTCTGAATGTCAGCCTTGAGCAAAGACCAGGTTTTCCCTACAACTTCTAATTAGCATATAGGAAAAAAAAATTGTCCTTTTCCTTGGACGAGGAGAAAGACAGACAAACATCCCTGCTTTAGTCCACCATTCAAAAACATGCATGCTGCTTTGCACTGTAAAAGCTCTGTCATTTCCAGGGCCAAGAGTTATTACAATAAGCTGGATAGAGCTGGAAGCAACATAAAACTAATGAAGAATTGCATTTAAAACTGGACTTTGCAGGGAGAACAACAAAAGGCTTGCTGAAGGTAACCACTGGAACAACTTCTTAGTTTTCTAGACAGATCCCAGATGGAAGCACAGAATGGTTTGGGTTGGAAGGGACCTTTAAAGATAATTGTGATTCAGTCTGGTTGTGTTAAACCATACAAACCACTCTGGCAAAACATATTTCTTCAGAGCAGCCCAAAATATCTCCTCTGTCTATGCACATTAATACTAATTGTAAGTGAAAAAGTCCACTCATATCCTCAAGTGCTCCAAGTCCTACAAGTGTGTCACTACAAACTACATCTAAAAACACATATTGAGACATTACAGCCATTCCCCTACAAGCCAAACATGTTAAAGTGCTGTTACTAAAGCTCCATACTTGCTACTGAAGAGTAGTCTGGCACTCCAGATCATGACAATCAGTCCTCCTGTCCCAAACAAACCCCTGCTGCTTCCAAAACCTCCACTCCTTTGGCACATTTCCCTCTGCACTCCTCTCCCAGGCTTTGCACCATCTACACAACTGGACAAAACTCAGGGAGGAAAATGGCAACTTAATTCTCTCCTCTGTGCCATTTCCAGATGGAACAGAACAAATCTGTGTACACTTTCCATAATCCTTCCTCCTTGCAACACTTCTTCCTTTGTGTATTGATAGCTGAGGTGTACAGATACCTTTAGGACACGTATTAACTCTTCCCAAAACAAAAACTAGTTAACAAGTCACCACCTCTATAAAAAAGTTACAGTATAAGATTCAATTAAAACTCCAATCATATGAAAATATAAAATTAGAAACACTCTTGGAGATGCCTGGGAGGAGTCTTGGGTGGAGCCTGGAGGAGACAGCTTTTTTCAAAAGAAGAAGACATTTAGGTAGTTCCCTTGGAGAATCTGGGGCTGAAAACCTGGGTCTCAGGTCTCTAGAAGAATTCAAAGAATCCTGGGAGATGCCTGGAAGGAGTCCCAAGTGAATCTTGGAAGCAAGAACTACTACGTAAAGAGCAAAAACATCTCAGGTAACTTGTCTGAAGGAGTCCAGGGCTGCTGCCTGGGACCACAGATGTCTCAAATAAAAGTGGAAACTGCAGGAGATGCCGGGAGGAGTCTGAGGAGGATTCTGGAAGAGACAGATTCTTCCAAAAGAGAAGAATCTTCTCAGTTAATGTTTTAGTTATATTAAAATTTACCTAGGCTTTCAACCAAAATACATTTCTACACCTCTATGCTGCATACATACATTTATTTATACATACTTTTATACCTATCTTCTTACACAACGGTTTTATCCTACCCTATGTTGAGAAGACAGCCACCACTTCTTTTCTATTGCTGACCCTTTCCTCACAGTCATCACACTACCTCTACTGCACCACTACTAACACTCCTCCCTCAGGAGCAGCTTTTAACTGGCAAGAAACAGCCACCATTAAAAAGTTACTTTTAATCCCCAAAACAAGTAGCAGGTAAAAAGAGACAGTGAAAATTGCAGGTGCTATATCCAGTCCAGGGTTGGTTTCCCTGGTAAAGTTTAAAAATACATTGTCTTTGGTAATCAAAATACAAGCAGCAACCTGCTTAAGACCAATTTATACTACAGGAAGAAAACACTGCTGCACCATCAGCTGATATAAACACATCATCATGTATGTTATTTCATTCCAGCCATGTCGAGCAGAAACAAAATCTCAACTCAGCAGCCAAAGCAAACACATCCAATAGCTGATTTCTTACACGCAGAAATCTCACTGGTATATTTACTTGCAATAGTGGTGCTTATTGCTCTTTCAAACAGAAGAAGGCTCAACAGTCTTTCCCATCCACAGACCAGAACACTACGCTTATCAAAAAACGTGCTAACTGCCCTCTATTTCACCTATCCCACCACTTTCCAGAGGATCCCTGCAATCACTTTGAAAAGAACAGCAAAACACTAGATGTAAACTTCTCTAACAGAAGAACCTCTAGCATCAGATATTTAATGCAGTTATTTTAGAAAACGAAGTCATAAAGGACACACAAAAATCCTATTCATTTTCCCAAGCAGAATTATAATAAGATCAAAAAAGGTTCTTTATTAATAATAAAACACAAAGCCCAACAGAAGGTGAAGGCAGTTAGCTATAACTGGCAGGGGGAGATTCATACAAATGAGGAAGTGAGCTGAGACAATATCTGCTATACCAGCTAAGAAAAACAAACTGTTTTAATTTACAAGTTAAACTGAAGTTGAAAAAGAGCAGAGACACATTTCAAAAATCCTTATGAAATGTTACAGAGCACCTTCTGGTGATGCTCCCTGGGCACAGAAAGGGAGACAAATTAAAGCAGGGGAAAACACAACATATGGGATGCACTGAGTGCAGTGAAACAGGAACAACCTGCAAAACCCCTTAAAGTTCAGGATGAGCTCTGAGCTGCCTGTGGACGTGATGTCTCACACAGCACCTATATAACTTACAGCTCACTCATCCAAATCCCTCTGTACAAAGAGGCTACTGATTTACACCCCATGCCTCCAAAAGGTCCCCCACCCTCTTTCAAAGATCATTTTGACTCTGAATTAATGACCTTACTGTTTTTCTCCTGCATCTCCAGATGGTGGGAATCTTTAGTTCTTACCACCCTTCTCTGCAAGCGGAGAGTCCTGTTTTTTCAAGGATTCCCCTTTATGAAGGCACATACACACCCTTGTGCTCCCCAAGCTCTTCTCTGACCAGCTAGAGATAGCTTCTTAGGCCTCTCACAGTGTCATTGTTAATTTTAAAGCAAAAAACTTCCCATGCTTCTCAACACTGATCCATTTTTCAGTATTTCATGAAGTCTGGAAGTACACCACCAGAATAAGCACACAGTGTATCAGCACCACTCCTGCCATACAGGGAAGACTAGCCAGCTCCAGTACTTCAATTCCCTTGATTTCATTTTCAGGTCTAAGACTGGACCTTTTTCATCACTGGACTGTAGTTAGAAGGTCATGATTTCTTCGTCCAGTAGCCCTCCTAGCCCTCCCAATTCTTTTCGAGTCTGGCTCAACTTGACTCACTGAGCACTTAAAACTGCTCTTCTCAGTTAGTTGCTGCTTATCCTTATCTACTGGGCCAACAAAAACAAGAGGATTGGACAAAGATGTCAGTAACTTGTCAGTACAGATCACAAAGAAGCAGCACAAAGAGCAAAATAAGACCATTTTGAAATGTTGGTATTGAAAAAGAAATCAAAACACCCACAAAAACATACTGTTGACTTTTCAGTGATGCTTTTCTGAATTTTTCAGCTTTTCCCGTGAAGTGTTTAAAGTTGCTGATAATTTCTGGGATTTTTTGACTATTTTTTTTAGATGATAATATATGAAAATATCCAACACTGCTGAGATTCTGAGTACCTGCATCTTGACTTGTTTTGACAGATGCACCACACTGTTTTTCTGGAAGCTTTACAGTGTACCAGACACCATAATTATAAAACAATGCACACACCTAATATTCACTTGTCTAGAGCAACCTGGGATAGTGGAAGACTATCCCTGCACATGGAGGGGTTGGAACAAGACGGGTTTCAAGGTCCCTTCCAACCCAAACTATCCTGGGATTGTATTCTGTGATTCTAAAGATACCACAAATTGTTATGGTTAGCAGCTGCTAACTTGTCATATCACACACTAGCAGCCCCAAAAATTATACATGACCATTTGTTCACAGAATTCATGCAAAATGACTCAGCCCTTGCCTACATAATCTGCAGTGGACACAGGAGTTCAGGCTTGAATCAATTCAGCATCAACCATCTCACCCCAGTTTGCCAACAGTGGCGTCTATCAACTCCGATTTTAGCAATACATCTGCTAGAACTTGGACTGAAACCAAACTCACTCCATATCTGCCATCAAACGAGCAAGGGATCTAATTACCTGGCAAGATTTCAAATATTAAAATGGAAAAGGGTCCTCTATTCCGTTACCAATTCCCCAAGACAGCCATTATCTTATTAAAGGAATGCTTTTTAATAAGTAAGATTTGTTGAAGTGGTTTGTGACATTACTAAAGTGGGGAGCATAAGCTCATTTATAACCTACAAAAACCATACCAGGTGTCTGTTATATTGGCCATTAACCACAATCCTATTTAAGCGGCTAAAAAGGCACTACAGTTGTATTTCTATAAAATCTGTGAGCTGCTCCTTGAGGAGTTTCAGTCTTAGGTCAACCCTGTAAGACATTTGGCATGTTAGTCCAGTTACAGCTCATTTTGTTAAATATAACTCCTGAAAGCACAGAGCGGGCTTGTGCAAATTTTTGGCCTGAATATCCAAAAGAGATAATTAAAATAATGAATGGAATGGTATCTGCTACCAGTTTCTCCACACCATGATGAGAAGTGGGCAGGTTTGTAACGACAGCTGCACAGAGAAAGAGGGAATCCAAGATGGTCTCGTAGCTTTGCCACTACCACCTTTGACTGCAGCGACGTGTTTAGCACCACACTCCTGAGATGGCATAACAAAAATGAGTGACCCAGAACCTACTGCTCCCACTGCAGAACAGAGGCCACTGGCAGCTGGCGACACCCAAGGCTGCAGGGCCAATCCCTCATGATGAGGAAGATCAAAGGAGGCAGAGCAAGACTCACCAGATTTTCTATGTCTGTCCGTGCCAACACGTAGGTCCGCACGTTGCTGTTCTGATGCAGAAGCATGTACAAGAGAAGAGTGGCTTGATCAGATTTCTGCTGCTCACATAAAGCTGTGTATAAACTGTTAAAGTTGATCTGGAAAGCGTGTGGATTTGATGACGAAAAAGCAGTGTTATCTGAAATAAGGAAATAAAAGAAAATTTTTAAGAAATACATTTATCATTCGGTCATTTGTTAATTGTATAAAATCTCTGGGGGAAATATTTAATACACCAGAGAAAGGAGGAAACAAAAATCACCCATGACTCTTACCACTAATGGTCATGAACCATAATAGAGTCTCATAAAGCTTTGGTTGTGCCAAAAAGCTGAGGCTGTCCTCCCATATGAGCTTAAGTAAGATCTCGGTACCTGCACAAAACATTCACCTTTTTTCGTAAAACAATTTTGTCCCTCCCTATGGCTTCCACTGCTAGGAAGGAATGTGATCCCATGAGCTGCTGGAAGGGGGGCAGCCACAAGGTCTTCTCCGGAATCAATATATCAACAATTAACTTACAAACCCTGCACATCAAACTAACAGGTTTAGTTCTCTGGCATTAAGGCAGAGCATCTCCCATCCATCCCTTTCCTGGCATGAAGGGTGGAAGTATGCATAGGCCAAGATTACTGTGGTATCTCAGTGAAACATAGGTGTCAGGACTTTAGAGGTGTGTGGTGGGGAATTTGGTGGGTTAAGTGATGTAAAACATCACATCACATTGCCTGACATCCCTCAAAGTAACAGCAGCATAATCACAATATACTCTGTGCCAGGGCTGGAAGTGAAAATAAAACAGATTTCTGTTCACAGAACCTTTATTAGATTCAATAAAAATGTCCATCTGCACAGGTCTCTAAGGTCTAGAAATTCCCTGTGGAAACAGAAAAGGCTAGTATTTCCAGGGAGCTTTTGAAAAAGATGGAGAGTGGAAGAATTTTTAGATGGGCAAATAGCCATAGGACAAGGGGGAAGAAGAAAGAGAACATATTTAGGTGAGAGATCAGGAAGAAATTCTTCCCTGTGAGGGTGATGAGGCTCAAGTTGCCCAGAGAAGCTGTGACTGCCCCATCCCTGGCAGAGTCCAAGGCAGGCTGGACAGGGCTTGGAGCAACCTGGGATAGTGGAAGTGTCCATGCCCATGGCAGGAGAGTTGAAACTGGGTGATCTTGAAGGTCCTTTCCAATCCAAACCACACTGTGGTTCTATGATTTTAAGCCCATATTCTCACTGAAGTTTGCTAAGCAGCTTTCAGCACAGAAGAGCATGGCAGTCGTCACGTATTTTGAACAACATTTCCACCCACTTTGGATGGAAAAAGTGCTTGGAATTGCTGCAGGAGCCCTGCAGGAGCCCTGGCTGCTACTGGTTTTGTGGGGCCCAGCAGACAGCGTGCCGGGGAGCCACCACTCCTCCTGGCCAGGGCAAGGGGGGACAGCTCCAGGCATTGAGCTGGAGGCAGCAGGAGGCCCTGGAGCAAACAGGATTCCTGCCTGCAGGAGGTGGGAACCACATGGAGATGCAGCCCCATGGTGATGGAAACACTGCCTGTCCAATAACCACGCACCCACGGGTGCAGGAGAGACTCCAACCTGGCCTTCCTCAACTACTGACCATGACTATGGGACAGCTGGGTTAAAACCTTCCTGCTTAGGGCAGGAATTGCCCTTCAGGAGGGAAAACCAGGATGTAGACAGCAAAATCGGAACAATTCAGTCCTTGGTGCCACAGGTCATTAGCTGAGGAGCTCGCCTAGGCTTTGCAGCTTCACTTCTGTGGATGTCTAAGCTGTGCCACTGGGATTCATAGCATTTCATTATCAGTTTTATTAAAGGATACTAAAAAATCCAGGAAAATAAAAATCTAAACAGAATTGAAGAAACTTACCAGCAACATCAGCACATCCTGTATTATTCTGCAGAACATTAAACTGATCAACAGAAAAATTAAACTATTCTAGACCACGTACAAAAAAAACCCTATCCTGAATTCTTCTAGTTTTGTCCCAAATAAATTATAGAAATTATTTTAACAAAAATGCCAATTTTCCTTTTATAGTATATATTATGACAGCAACCAGGCTCTTTTTTTTCACATTGCTTTTCTCTTACAAGAGCCTTAGAATGTTCACAGAAATAAAATTTTAGCTCAATTATGAGTATTGCTAGTGGGAACAAGTTTCTGGGAAACAATAAGTCATTCTATCAACACACACATGTAGAGAAAATACAGGTTTTCATGCTGCATTTGACACAAAATAAGTTCTTTCAAAATTTTATAGTGATATATATATAATGTGCTCTACTGAAATACATTACTGGCTAGCGACAGCATGAAACAAAGTCAACCAAAATGCAACATTAAAGGAAGCTTGCAGTTTAAAGACAGGACAAAACAAAAACTTTTATCAACAGTTTGATCTCAACCACCTGTAAATGGCACCCAATAAATCAAAGAAGCATGTTAGGACTCAGAATTCTTCTTATGAGAACAATCCTCCACCTCCACAACCCAATAAATTTTCCTAGGTAATGGTGAATTAATTTAGAGCTCAACCTGGTTAAAACTTAATGGATAAAGGAATACAAAAACTCCCCAGAAGAAAGGGCATAACTCAGGATATTACTGTGGCTTCACAGGTTGTCACACAGCTCCTGAGCTCTGTGCACAGTGCCAACTTGCAGGAAGGCAATGAAAGGTAAAACCACATGGCTCAGACACAGAGATTTAAGAATGGATAAAGTACCCTTGGAAAACGGTGGGGTCCCCATCCTGCAGGGATTTAAAAGCCGTGTGGACGTGGCACTAGGGGACATGGGGTAGGGGTGGCACTGGCAGTGCTGGGGAATGGCTGGACTTGGAGGGCTTTTCCAAGCTAAATGATCCTGTGATGCCATGGAAGGCACAGGCTGTGTACTGAGCTACCTGGATAGCACAAGCCGTGTTAGGGCATTCCCATGTCCCAGACAAGACCCTCAGAGTCAGTGCCACATGGCACCTGTAGTTACTGAGACACAGACTGGAACCTGCCTTCTCAAAATCCATACAAGCACCAACACCACCCTGAAACCTCCCAAACACACAAAACTCATGGAAGTGTTTATGTTAAACATCTTTTTCTTACATTTGAAATACAAGAATACAATCAGCCAACCCAGGTAGCAATTTAATTATTTACCTTCTCTCTAAGGACCATGACTCCAGGACAAAAAGTGCTACAAATTTTTAGGGGACTCCCGCAGACTCTTGGATAACCAATCTACTTATAGGTTAGTTTTATGCACATTTTACGAAATTACAGAGTCACAGAATCATCAAGGTCAGTAGAAACCTTCAAGAACTTCCAGCCCAGGAAGTAAGCTGGACCAGGATTATGAAGCTTTCTAGTACTTCTCAAGTCAGAAGGATAAAGTATGTCTGTCCCCAATATTAAGTTACAGCAGCTGAGGAACTCCATCTCAAAATTCCCAGATAAAAAAGTGTTACTACTGCACTTCCATGGGTGTTCTGGAAAGACAACAAATCTTGGAATGAGAACCTCTAAGCGCTCACAGCATCTTAAAACTGTGTTTCACCAGTTGAGGCTCAGAAGTAAGGGCAGACACAAACCTTGTGTGTTCTTGAAGGACATGATGGCTTGCCTGTAGGGGTTTGGGGTGTCTGGAGCATCAGTCAGGTTGGCCAGGACCAGCAGCAGCAACAGGCTCTGGCTGGCCAGCGGGGAGCACTGCTCCGGCTGCGCCGACGCCTTGCTGCCCACCCCGCCCAGCGTGAACACCGTCCACAGGCCAGCTGCAGGGAAAAAAAACAACAAATGACAGGTTTGATCATATTTAAATACACAAGGCTATTTAGAGAGTAGGTTTAGATTAGATATTGGAACAAAATCCTTCCCTGTGACGGTGGGGAGGCCCTGGAACAGAGTGCCCAGAGCAGCTGTGGCTGCCCCATCCGTGGCAGTGTCCCAAGCCAGGCTGGACAGGGCTCGGAGCACCCTGGGATAGTGGAAGGTGTCCCTGCCCACGGCAGAGGTTTGGAATTGAATGGTCTTTAAGGTACTTCCAGCCAAGCCATTCTGTGATTCCACAACTGTACACTGTGGATGTACAGGCTCCAGTAGTAAGGCATACTGTATAAAACCAATGTAATGTCCCCAAAGGCTGCTTGAAAAATCTTGCATTATCACAGTGCTTAAACTTTGATGATTTGGCCTCAAATGCAGAGTCATTTTCACTCTTACAGGACTAAACAGAATTAATTCCAATACTAAACTACTGCATCTGAAACTCCTGTTCCTAATTACAGCAGTGTTGGTGAAACCGGATGACCAGCTACATGCCCAAATACTGATTAGAGGAGAAGGAGAATCAGAGGAAGACTAAAGGACTCCCCTCATCCTTCTCCAGAAAGTCCATTAGTCCTCATACCCTTGCCACTGCTCATGGGACTGTATTACAGCACTGAAAAAAAACTAAGAAAAGCACCAAAACTGAAAAAGAGATGCTGCAGACTCAGCATTACCGGAGTACAAAGTCAGAGGAAAGGACAAAACCTCTATGTTTATCACGTCTGGGCTCTTGATACATTCATTCCAAGGGGATAAGAACCAGCCCCTCCCAATAACACAGTATTAGGTTCGTCCCCAAATGCCTGCCTAGCAGTTAATTTTTTTGAGTGTATCTTGAAATTTTATGGCAGAGACTAAGCATTTCATCAAATTATTCATTTAACAGGTCAAAGATTTGAGTTATACAGGAAAAAATATAGTAAGTTCTATTTAAAAAAGGTAAATCCTTATTTCCTCTTTTAATTAATGCCTAAATCAAAAAATAATCACAACACACGTTCTTAAAGAAAACAGAAAAACCAAGAAAGTTTAGTTTCCAGTCTTCTAGTCTGCAAGGTCCAAGGTGTAAATATAAAAACCTGTAAGCCATTTGAATGCAAAACATTAAAGTATAACCGAGTGAAAGAATTTCAAGTATTCTTAGCCCTTCAAAATTTCAAGCCATCCAATGAGTATTTTTCTCCAAACATAATTATAGAGTCAGATTATGTAACAAACCAATGCTCCCTCATTAGGACAATTGCAGGGCAATTACTGCCATGTCATGGGCAAGGGGACTAATGCCACTCAGTGTTAAGCAGCTTGAGAGATTTCTTATAATAAAAAGTACTATAACGGCAGCATTCTTAGCAAAAATTTCATGTTACATTAATAACCCTTTATCACCACGTTTTTCATCCACTGTTATTATCAGAATGAATGATGCTGACGATCAAGTTCCTAAGCTCACATGAGTTAACCCAGGGGTAACATGCAAAGAAATTATTTTAAAAACCCTGAAACAACTGTACATTTATCATCACATGTTAAATAAACTAAAATTCATAAAATTTCCTTTCTTAAAACTTTAGTGTAGTTCTTGTTTTTAATTTTCCACCACCCCATCCTTCCGTGGCTGCCATCTGACATTACTATGCCTTTCCTCAATAGTTAGGAAAAGAGGGATATGGCCAAAACACCAGGGATAAATCTGAATCTTCCACCAGGGTCACTATGTCCAAGAAAATCTGCACATTAATATGTGACCCAAGCAACCTCCTGAAGTTCTCTCATGTGTTGGCAAGTCCTCCAGAAAACCAATCCCATGTAACAGGCTCATAACATTCCTCTCAGTTGCAAGGGCAGTGTCACATTAGGTGCTAAGTATTGGCTGATGCTTCCAACACACTCAAGGTAAAAACATTTTAAAGGAAAACATTATTTCTGATCATAAACATCAGTTTAAACTGCTAAATAGGTAAAGAGCCTGGAAGCACAGAGGGAGAGGAACTTTCTAGCTGTATGTAGCAGTATGTTCACAATATTTGAAATACTACTTTGTTAAACCTGATTTTATATTTATGTATATTTCACAATTACAAGACCATATTTAACTTCTTTAACACGACAAAGTAATTTATGCTGCACTCCCTTAGAAGCTTTCCTTACTATACTCTTTTCAGATCTGAAGCTAACAGAAAACATAAAAGAATAAACATTGCTAAAGTGTGGACAGCATAATATTTCATGTCCTGCTTCTTCAGAACATCACAGGAAAAAAACAAAAAAAACCAACAAAACCCAGAATAAAAGGAAGAAAATTCCATGTTTAAAAGGGATGAAGGCCAGGTTGGACAGGGCTTAGAGAAACCTGAGATAGTGGACAGTGTCCCTGCCCATGGCAGGGGTCAGAACCAGATGCGCTTTGAAATCTCTTCCAACCCAAATCATCCTAGGATTCCGTGATTCCATGAAAATTCCTGTTTAAGCCAACAGGATAGCCACAGATGGCTGCAACAGTACTGGTTCTGCCTGGCATCATTACAGGCATGAAGAGAAATTTGCCCAAATGCTTCAACATATAGATGATGGAGCTCCTGGAGCGGGTCTGATGGAGAGTGACACATACACTGAAGGGCCTGGAGCATCTCCCTGCCCAGGAAAGGCTGAGGGACCTGGGATTGCTCCACCTTGAGAGGAGCTGACAGGGGCCCTCAGCCCCAGGTGTCCCTGTGAGCAGGGAGGGTCAGAGCAGGGCCAGGCTCTGCCCCAGGCCCAGCAGTGGCACCAGAGGAACGGGCAGGGACTGAACTCAGGAATTCCCCCTGCACAGGAGGCACAACTTCTGCCCTGAACAGAGACCAGGGAGGGGTGGAGTATCCCTCACCAGGGATATTCCAGAGCCCTCCGGACACAATCCTGTGCCCTGTGCTCTGGGATGGCCCTGCAGGAGCAGGGAGGTGGGGTCAGATGTTCCATGTGGGCCCTTCCAGCCTGACCAGCTCTGGGATTCACTGATACAACTTTATTTCTTGACTCAGTCCCACATGGAGCCACACTGCTAGAAGTTTCGTCAATTGGAGAAGATTCTGCCAATTATTTCTGGAAAATACTCAAATACTTTAATAAGGAACTGACTGCTTTTACTTCTAAAACCAGTTAACAGATTCATTTTTGCCCTTCTCTTCCACCAAACTGGCCACAACAGATTTTCTTCTCCTGTTCATACAATGCTATGTAAGGCAGAACAAGAAAAGCAGGTCATAAGAGCAAAGTATGTTATTTTGCAACAGAGAAGGCTGAGAATTTTCTGTAAGATGGCTGGAAACACAGTTTACAGCCACGAAAACAAACTCAGGACTTTAATCTAGTTTGACAGTCTGTGAAACAACATTTAATGGCAAACTGAAGTTACGATACAGTCATCAAAATAGAACTTTCTTTCACCTGACTGTTTGATATAAACACAACTCTGCAGAAATCTCAGCCTAATGCCTGGTCTCTGTTACACAATGAGATACAAGTAAGGTTCATGTTTGTACCTACTCTGAAAAAGTTTAATCCCACTTATTTATAGTTTCACAAGAATAATAAGAATCTTAAGAGTTTGACTTCAAAGACATTTTGAAACCAAGAGTGCAGAAGGTACTCCAAAAACTCACTACATTCATATAAAGCATCACAACCTACAGCCATCAACTTCTAACACTGTCCACCATTATTTTAAGTCAGCAGATCAACCGACTGTGAGCTGTAATTGATTTTTGAGCTCTCCTGGATTAGTTATTAAACTAGTTGCAATTCTTCTGCAAAACGTATTATTCACCTTTCAACCTTCAGTGTCAAGGCTCAGAAGACAAACTCCCTGACTTCTCCTGCTGGACAGAGCATTAAATTAATGATGAGGAAATTGGAGTTACTTATTTCCAAGTTTCTTTCTAGGAAATTAGTATTGTTTGGGTTTTTTTTAATCTAACAGTAGCTCCAAAATTCAATTAAAGTAATCACTGAACTTCAACCTTTCCTTTGAACATCCTTCATTGCGTTTAAATATAGGCATTAAATTGCAATTAATATTGGTAAAGCCTCTTTGAATACGGTCCTGTCTCTCCTCACTGGAGCTTGGTAAGAGGGCAGATCCTTCCCTCATTCCCCAACACGTAATCCACATCCTCCCAAACATATTTAGCATTCTCCTAATGAGTTTTTTATTACTTTTGAAAGTATTTTGCCGAGGCCATCAACTTGAGGTGCTGCCCCAGGCTGCTTTTGAGACTAAATAGGATAAAATAAGAGTTTTAGTAGACATGAAGATCTTCAAAAGGTCTCTTGATCTTCCCCTGTCATTTTGACATTTCCAAAACAACAATCCTGCTCCCTTGTTGCAAAAATGGAAAGAACACAAATAGATGAGGCTAGAGAAGTTGGCAAAGCCAGTGTTAAAAATCAGAAAGATAACTCAACCACAACGAGAAAAGCCCAAAACAGAACAGATCTAACTTATGGTTAGTAATACATCCACATCCTAGCTCCACATTCTGCTTTCCTATTTCTGAAACTTTCAGCATCCAGAAGATTGTCCAATGTTGCAAAGGCATCTAACACATCACTAAATAGAGATGATGAAGGATTAAAGCAAAAGTGATTTTCATTGCATCTAATTGATACCATCATGTAGTTCCTCCACCAAAACCAGTAAATAACATATTATTTAAAAACATTACAATTATTGTTTAATTCTTATTACAGTCAAGCAGCAGCACTGGGAACTTGAGTGTTGTTTTTTTAACGCTTATTATGTGTGTCACATTTCTTAAGTCAATTCAATAGTTCTCACACTGTGGTCTGATGAACACTTTCTGGTGGCCCACGGAGAGCTGGCAGTTCATGTTGTGCTGGCTCTTGTCCTTGTTTCCAGCTGCTACATTGTGTTAGAAGAAAGCTAAAAATACATAAATACTTTCCTACGATTACTTTTCCATGCAAGCAATTTCTCAAGTTGCCACGGGGATGTTATGTGATAATGAATGGGAGAGGAAAAAGAGGTCCACGGAATCATGAACGGGGATCATCAGTGAGGCAACTGCTGCATCAGGGGCATTTTATACTTCATAAAGCACATCTTCAACATCTCAGATCTTTAGTTAAGGAAATCAAATTGCAAATTGTGAGGAACCCAGGGCACACTTGCTTAAAAGACTATAAAAACAGCAGCTACATTAATTTTAGGGAAGTCACACTGCAGATTTGGGAGGATTCATTACAGAAAAAAACTAGCAAAGATGAAGTATAGGAAATATGGAATCATTTTTACACAGTTTATGAACCTGCATGTTAAATATTCCACTCCCAAGCAACATTAAACTCAACTGAAACACACACAAACTAAAACCTGTGACTGAAAAAGCCAATCTGGTGACTGTAGACTTTTTTACCAGGGAAGTTATAAAAACTCAGAAGCACAAAAATGGCTGTCCTAAATACTACAACAACTTTTTAATTGCAGTAACCTTTTCAACTGACACAAGTTCTCATAAATGTTAGGTTTTTGCAACATTTCACCCGGCATGGTAATACAAATGGCAAAAGTAACAATTTTTAATTTTCAGCAATATTTTTCATGGTTTTCATTGTCCAGCATTGGACTAACAGCATTAACCCAAACTAGCTTGAGACATAGGAGAAGTTCTACAAACAGCTATAAACGAATAGTGTCTGGATGTCACACAGTCTAGCAAAAAAATTTTGTATTTTTAATACTGGTAGGCTAGCTGCTCTCTAAGTCATCAGCAGGCTGCAGCAAGAATTCACGCGTGGGAGAGACTAAATTTAAAAGCCTTTTGAGACTACAGCTAAGTACCAGTCCATCTTGACTCTATTCCTTGTCTGGAATACAGGAATTACACATGATGTGTATCAGACTAAACGTATGATCACTTGGAACTGCACGCTCAGGCTTAAAATCCCATTGAACTACCACTGAGTCCTTAGTGCAAGGTCGAAGTCACACAATTTACACAGATGATTGCCATGGCTTTATTTCAGGTGCTGTTATATTTCAGCTGCTTTACTACTACATTTAAAGTATTTAATTCCTAAATACTACAGGAAAGTGACTGAAATGCTATAGAAAGATTAAGTGCATGTTTTAGATTACTTCTTTAAACGTTAAAAAAGAATTATAGAAGTGATTTAAAAACCAAGTTATTTTCTTCTCAACAAATCACTGCAACAGAACAACTGCTCTATATTTCACAGGTTTCAACTGGCTCATTGAAATACATGACTGAGTATGACTTAATTGTTTGAGGGTTTTCACACCTAATAACACTATTGTAAAGGAGACCAGTATTTCATCCTCCCTGCCAAGAACAGCAGAAGGTAGTTGTTTCTGTGGAGCCAAGCTCTGCAACACCAGCTCCCTGCCTGCCCCACTCCTGGTCACAGCCTCTCCAGGAACAGCCAAGCTCATGTCTCTGTGTACACACACACACTTCAAATACATCCCAGGCACTCGACTTTTTGATGTCACCACTGCTCCCAGCGCTACAGCAGGACAGGAAAGCCACAGGGAATGGCTGGGGTGGAGGAGCCACTGGAAAAAAAGACAGCCCAGGAAATCTCCACATAAACCATCCAAAGCTAGAGAAGCACTGATGAGTCTGAGGTGCCCGGGGCTGTGATGTCATTAACACATTCTGGAAGCAGTTTTTCAGGAAATGAATCATAGAAGCAAGTGAAATGCAAAGATGTATTAGGTAACTGTGTCCATCCCCTATCCATGCAACAGTGTTCCCTCCAGTACAGCTTGTTATTCTATCCAGTCTAATTTTAAGGGACTAGTAATGGAGCTTGAACCACATCCTTTGGGAAGTGTGTTCCATAATCTAATAAACCTCAATGTTAAGATTTTTTTCCTAATATTCAGCTGAACATTACTTTGTTCAGCTTCATCTACTTACTCCTTCAAGTGGTTCTATGTAATACCATAAAACATTTCTGCCCCAGTTCAATGTTTACAGCTCTTAAATAAAAGGCATAGTCAGGTCTCCTTTGTTGCCCAGCCAAATTACATACACACATTTTTCTTTCCTTTCTTTTAAAGTCTTTTCCAGTTTGCCTCCTGCAATTAATCCCAGCTCCAATACTTTGCACGTCCTTTCAAATGTCATGGAACCGAAAAAGATTGCAAACGCTAAATTGCACAGATTGATAAATAAGCATATCCCTCATTTCACTGCAAAAACAGTGTTTATTTCATTTTAAACCATTCATCTTCCTTCCATCTCAGGAGATCTTTACTGCGAAATCTGAAATGATCAAGCTTTCCTTGGGGCAGGAACCCTATCTATTGCATTATTACTCTTTTTCTTGTTTTGAACTTGAAAATAAGGAGACAATCATCTTCTCCCAGGACCATGAAGCTCAGCTGCTGACTTGCATCCTCATAAAAGCTTTTCACAGCACAGAGTAATCAGAAATGTATAATGACACCCACAAAAAAAAGTATTTAATCTGAAAAACTATAAAAACATTCAAAAGCCAACTCAAAACCTGTAAACTCAGGGAAATCTCATTACCTGTAACTATATATATTATTAACACCTGGACTTGATGATCTTCAAGGTCTTTCCCAAACTTGATAATTCCATGAGTCTATGATACATTTAACATTTCCAGATGAGGTCTACCTCTCTTACTTGCCCAGAGATGCTGAAGCACGGAATAGCTTTGTTAGCTGGAAATCCCTGATGATATTTTTATTATATGTAACTGGAGTATGAGTAGTAGACATACCCAGAGACAGACACCTTGAAGAATTAAGTAAAGCAAATTACATAACACACTTCTGAATAAAAAGACCAAATAAGGCTGGGAATAACTCTAATAAACCATTAATTCACTTTCAGAAATATATTAATAATAACTGTAAGAAGGAGAACATTTTAAGCAAGGAATCTTCACATTTTTATTAGCCCAACTCCTGGCCTGTTGCTGGCAACAACTATTTCAAATCCTTTGGACAGAAGTGATACAATTTCTGAGATGGAACAATATTCCTGCTGCACATTTGAAGACTGTCCAGTATAACTGAAGCTGCAAATATGACCACAATATCAAGAAAAAATAAATAAAGGTTTCATGGTATTATACAAGAGCACAATACCACAGTATTATGACTACTTGGAACCCAGGAAACTAAGTGCAAGCTTGAAGAGAGTGAGAGAGAGGAAAACTAATGAGAAATGTGGGAAAAACTGCAAATCCACCCAATGTTGAATTTAATTTTAGAGGAATTGTCTGACTCAACCATCTATCAACCTTGGAACAGCAAACCTCAGGCCAACAACAAGTTCACATAGACACAAAACAGGAGTTGTTGGATGGTGGGGTTTTGGGGCTTGTTTTGGTTTTGGTTATTTTGGTGGGGTTTTGAGGTAAGAAGGTTAGTTTTACGAGGGGTTTTGTTCAGGCTTTTATTTTTTAATAATTATTTATTCAATTATTTTTGGCTTCAATGGAAAACTCCTCTGGCTTTCACAGAGGGTACCATCCCAGTACTTTATTGTTCTTGTCAGAATGCAAGGGAACACAGTGAATGTCTATAATTCAACCCCAACTGTGGAACTTCCAGCAACGTCTTCTGTTGACTCTATCAGGCAGAAACAAACACGGAAACATGTTACAAAACAACCATCTTGGCAGTATTATTTTTAAATAGTGCTAATCAGGGTATCGGTATTAACTAATGCTTTTGATGCAGGACCCTCAGGAGAACTCCATCCTCACACATAGCAGGGAAGGGGGAAGAAGAAATCCAGACAACCAATGAAAGAAATGACCTGCAAAGTTGCTAGACAGGTCAAGGCATCCAAGAAATTACTTTTCCAGAGCAGTTAGATGTTTATATCAGTTAGTGAGTTCAGCGCACTGCTCCTGTTGGCTTCTTGTGACTGCGGGCACTCAGTTCACCTGTTTCTTGAGGCACGAGAGGAACAAGGAACAGCTAGCACAGCAAAGACAGCACAGACCTGCTGTTCCCCTCCAGACCTAAGTTTCACTCCTCCAAACTTGTGAAGCACCTCACCACTGGTGCAGTACCTGCAGTAATTTCAGCCAGCTTATCTATCAGCCTTCAGGAGAGCATTCAAAAACAATAAAACTCTTAATATAGGCACAGCGGAAAAACTCGGAGTTACTTAGCTTAGGAATTCTCTGGCTGCCACCCTTATTCCTGAGAAGATCTGCTCACACTCCTTGGGAGTCTGCCACCTCTCCGCAGAGCAATGGGCACATTCTTTTTTAATCCAGCTTGTCCCTGTTTTTCCTTTAAGAGGTAACATTTTGTTTTTATTGTGTGAGATAACTTCTTCCTCTACACCACCTGCCCCTCCAAGGACAAGGAAAACTCTAAGAGTTAATTCTCTTGCTTGAAACCTGGTCCACCAGCAGCTGAATGGAGCAGGGAAAGTCCCCCCTGGATCCTGGAACAGGCTCAGGGACCTCATGAGGGGTGCTGCATTCTGAGCCTCACTAGCACAACACTCTGTGGAACTCACTTCATGAAAACTCAACATTCAGACAATTCTGCTGCCAGTTTTTCAACAAGCTTCTGCTCAATGTATGCAAACTGAAAGTTTTGGGACCTTGTAACTTGGCCAGATTTAGTAAGCTTTAAGAGGGATTGTAAATGGCACATCTCTATCCACAACTTCACTCCTCTAAGCCCCGCTTCCCAAATCTCAAGAGCCTGTTCCAAGGCATGAAGGCTCTAAAACTCCTCAATAAAACAGATGTAAGAATTCAGCATTGGTTAAGCAACATTTTTCCCTAACCTCATTCTCAGAAACAGCGGAACTGTTTTCAATTAAAGCAGTGCCAAAAAATAATTTTTAAAAAAAAAATCTTAAAAAAAGAGCCTAAGGAAGATACTCAGCATGAAAAGTTTCATGACAAACAACTGAAGTCTGAAAAAAAATTATGAGCAATTGAAAATTGGATTTCACTACAGAAAGTGCTCTATAAGCTTATCTTGAGGCATCAATACCAGCTCCAGCCATATGAACATTATTAAAGTGGCAGTTTTAATGATGAAGCGTCGAGGAAAGCAGCAGTGCTGAGGAATGAAGTCCTACCCCCAGAACAAGCGTGCCACAGGCAAAACTTTTCATTATCTTGACTAGCAGAAAATGCCTCCTCAGCTGAAAGAACCCAGTGTCCCTGCTCCCTCTCAGAGCAGGGCGTGAGCTCCTGCCAAGGCTGACGAGCTGTTTTATGTCAGCACCTGCCCTTTGGCTCCGCTCTCGGCACTGACATCAGCTGCAGCGGCATCAGACGGGAACACGTTCCTGTCACCAGACACCACGGCTGGAGCCACACCAACAACACGGGGCTGAACTCAAGGAACGCTGTCTGAAGCCCTCTCATGGATCCAACACCAAATGAATTCCCTCTCTTTTGGGTCGATGGCCAGCGTGGAGGGGATGGTGTAGGGAAAAGTTCTGGTGTGTCAAATTTATTGACTACAAAAACAGAACACTATGGGGGGAGAAAAAGGCTGACTAAGTATTAGTGACTCTGCCTGTGTATTTTTTCCCAGCAGAAACTGATAGTTAACACTGAAATTATACAGAAACATGTGCTAGCACTCATCAATTTTACTATTAAAGACTAAAATTACATATATAGTATTGAGAAAGTTTTCACTCCAAATACTGATTTGCCAATTTATGGAATTAATTACATAAAGATTTGCATTTATATGAAAAAATATATTTAGAGTCGCTTTATTTTTTCTCTAGCACGCACGTTCAGTTCCATAATATTTCATCTTCAGTGCCCAAAAATGTTTTTACCACAGGGTAAGGGATTCCTCCGGGCTTTTCCGGTTCCTAAGCATTTTGCAATAGTGCCAAGCCATAAAGGGAAAAGAAGTTTGCTCTCTGGGAGCAGTTAGGAAATAGCGAGGACAAGCCATGCCTGCCTCTCTGCCATCACCTACAATGGGGCTATGCTCGTGCCTGAGTAAGATGAATTAATAACACTTTTAAATATAACATACAAAGCAAATCTCATTCTGTATGAGATGAATCAAGGAGTTAAAAAAGCAAATTTGAGCAGCACAAACTGCCCTTGAGAACCACCTCCAGATTTCCATGTAGATCCCACTTGTGTGGAAGTTGTCTGGGAGTCCCAAAGTACCCCAGGCAAGCCCTATGATGCAGGAAAGCTTTGGAGGCCTCCATCATCAGCAGTCGCCCTCTGAGCAGAGACACCCTTTTTAGGCTACCACATTTTGAGTAGATAATTTGAATACTGTAGTATTTCTCATAAAAAACATTTCTGCTATCCCAAGCATTCACAGCAGCACACAATGATTTTGTTGGAAAGGCACCTTCAAGATCATCTCATTCCAACTTCCCTGCCATGGGCAGGGACAACTTCCACTGTCCCAGGCTGCTCCCAGCCCTGTCCAGCCTGGCCTTGGACACTTCCAGGGATCCAGGGGCAGCCACAGCTGCTCTGGGCACCCTGTGCCAGGGCCTGCCCACCCTCACACACAGCAATTCCTTCCCCAGATCCCAGCTGGCCCTGCCCTCTGGCCCTGGGAAGCCATTCCCTGTATCCTGTCCCTGCAGGCCTTGTCACCAGTCCCTGTGCAGCTCTCCTGGAGCCCCTTGAGGCCCTGGCAGGGGCTGGGAGCTCTCCCTGGAGCCATCTCTCCTCCAGGATGAAAACTCACTCCACATTCCCACAACAATTACTCAGTAAACTTTAAGGAAAATCACAAATGCCATCAAACTGCACGGCACAAGCTGACAGCAGGGCCTTGTGAGCAAGCCTTTTGCAAAACAATTACAATTAGCAAGACAAGACAATGAGAAACACCTATGTGCTGTATTTACATCTTATAAAATCACCTGAAATTGTTTGGTAAGTGGGAATCCTATGCACATTATCACATGCAAACAGCATGTTTCATTAACCTTGAAGCAAGGCCCAGACGTTAAAACATGAGGATAAAGATCAGGACAGTGGAATTTTATTCCCAGCTGCAATGTCAACTGATTGTGTAATTTTAGCCAAGCTTCAAGCATGTTATTTCCTCTTTTTCCCCTATCTATAAAAATGAGAATTTTCTACTTAATAAGGGCCTTTACATCCTGATGCCCTTGGCCTGAATGTGCATTGTTCCTGAGCTGATGTCCCAATTTCCTAAGAGATCTCTGACCCACTGAAGAGAGTCAGAGCAGATTATATACACACTGGGACTGATTACACACTCACTGTGTATTTACATACAACTAGCTAATGACATAGATATATAGAACATATCCAATTATACAGATATAATTATATAGATGTATAAAAAGACAGATCTTCACTTGACAGATCCTCTCAGAATGACAATTGCTGAGAGAAGCAGTTCAATAAATACAAACTACTGAGGCTGAAAATAGAAGCCAGCAGTGAATTAGATGGATAAACCTGAGGCCAAACTTGAAATTATGCAAGCCAAAACAGTTTTCCTAGGAATATTTTCATATTTTGTATTATTTCTACACACACATTTGCTGTAATGTATTTACATATGTCGTATTTGTATACGCTGTATATACATCTTATAAAACCACTTGAAATTTGTCAAGTGGGAATCTCACAAATTATCACATGCAAACAGTATGACTCCTAACTAAATGTCACATTGATATAATATATTCTAGATTTAAGAAACAATTTATTCTCATATGTAACTTATAAGTTTCATTTTTATATCTCTAGGTATTTTGACATACCTAAATGGTATATTGACATACCTAAATGGTATATTTTTGTGTAAATACACTAAATATATAGATAAAGTACAGTGTACAATTCTTATATTAGTAAATATAAGAATGTTTATATTTTTCTGTATAGTCTGTGTTTTATTTGTATTTTATAGTTTTTCTGTTATACTTATATACACATCCACACACAGAACTAGCGAGTACCAAATAACTGTCAAATGCTGTGGTGTCTACAACATCTCCCGTTCTTGGCAGAATTAATTTGATCCAGATTTACCTTCCAGCAGTGACTAAACTCTGCTGAAACATCCCATATATCTACTTTCCTTTCTCCTGCAGACAAGAAAAAAGTCTTTGTTCCAAGGCCATGATGTGGCTGCCCCATCCTTGGAAGTGTGCAAGACCAGGCTGGATGGATCTCTGAGCAACCTGATCTAGGGGAAGGTGTCCCTGCCCATGGCAGGAGGGTGGAACAAAATTGTTCTAAGGTCTCTTCCAAACCAAGCCTTTACAGGATTCTACAGTTCCATAGTTTGATTTTAATCCTGAAAACAAAAATCCCCACCAGTCTCCCACACAGATTTGTCCACAATTCATAATTCAAGTACTTTAACTATAAAACATTCAGAGGATTCTTCCAGTTTCCAAGCTTCTTATCAAAGCGGAATTTATTTTCCTAGTTAGCAATTTCAGGATAGCACTTATCCTAAAGATTAAGAAACAGGTAAGGAAACAGGTTCAGCTTATGAATTCCTAGGTTGCAAGAAGACAACTCAAGTCACCACATCAGAGTGTAGAGGGGATGTCTCTGTTAGAGGCCCTGAACAGACAAAAAAGCACCATGACTCAACGGCAAAGAAAGGAGGCTGCTAAATGTAAAAAGATTAAGTCTTTTCCAAATCGGGAAAAAAAAAGGTATATAAGCTTTGGCAAGTTCAATGCTAAACCAGCCTGAGTTGAGCCAAATGTAATTCAGGAACAGCCTGCTAAAGGTATAAAAATCAACAGTAAAAGCTTTTCCAAACAATCTGACAGCTCCTCAAAGAGGCCAACAAGCCATGTAGGCCTTTAGGGAGCACCCTGGGAAGGTCAGGCTCTGGCAAATCAGCTACTCTGGGTGCATTTCCCAACACTTTCTGCACACTCCATCAACAGATGCGATGCATGACCAGCAAAAGCAGCAACTGCTGTGGTGTCCTCCCTTGGCAACAGGTCCCCTCCAGCAGCTGAAGGCTCTGCAGAAGCCCAGAAGGTGAGGGGCTAACGTGTATGTCCCAAACACCAACACCTGGATGGCTGTGGAGCCAGCCAAGAACCAAGATCAGTTGTTGGGAATAACAGTCAAGGGTTATTGGTAAGAATAGGCATGAGAAAGACCAGGGTGTAGCTGCAGAAGGGGCCATATGGAAGAAGTGCAGCACTGTTCTAGAACAAACCCCTTCTTCCTTNCCTCCCCCTCCTCTTCCCCTTCCCTCCACCCCCCTTTCTCTTCCTTTTCACTCTACTCCTTTATCCAAAATCCACCACCATGTGCTTAACACACCCCAATTTCCACACCAAGAGTGTAATTCATTAAGAAAGCTTCCTAAACTTTCATGGACCCTCTGACTTTTGTCTTTCCTTCTGACCCCAAACATCTGGGTTCTCCCTTCCCCTGAAGTGTCAGACATCACAGGCCCAACAGGAGGCTGCCTTTGGAGTAACCACCTTCAAATGAAGGATCGGGATAAGATTCAGGGGGAAATTGAGATTTTTTTTTAAAGAAACGTAGTGTTTCTGCATTGTCCCACAAGATTCAACACCCACACCAGGACCACATGAAAATTTCACACCTAAGAATCCTCGCCACAGCTACAACTGCAGGTAAGCCAAACTTCTCTTGCTCATGTTTAAGGAATTAAAAAAAGCATCAGCAGTTACAGAAGCATCTGATTCCCCACAAAGGAATATTCCAATGTAGTTATAGCGGTAAAAGCTCCAGTTCTAACTCAAACATCTAAAATCAGCATGAATTTGAGAAAACATGCCTTACACATTCAAGCAGAGTCTACAGACTTGGTTAACTAGTTATTAATTATCACTTGAAACAAGCCCAAAAGAAAAAAACCAAAAGAACACAAAATAAGATATTGCTTAATTAATATACTTCTAAGCAAACACGACATCAATTTGTTTGAGGAAAGCATGAATTAAAGAACTCCAAAATACATTCAGAACAAATTGGGAAAAAAAAAATGTACAATATATCAACTATGCCATTCCAAGCTTTTATTTCCTCCCACACCTCTCACAGAGACACAAGAGTTTAATGATAAGACACCCCCCCACACACACAATTGCAATTCATGGATCGTGGACCACTTTTAATTTTAGTTGAAAGGATTTGGCACTCCATCAGATTATAAAGTTCCTTCCTACGTTTGTGGAAGGACACAATGACGGCTCCACTACGGACACCACGCTCCATGAAGAATTCTGTCTAGCACAATGCCCATATTAACCAGACAGAACTATACATTTTAATTTATACAGTCATTACTTCTTTTCAAAGCATGCCTCCTAAGGCAGAAAAAGTGACAATACAAAGGGATTGATTTGTACATAAGGTGAAATGATTATTTAGTACTTACTTTCCATCTTCAGTAATTGCATTGTGCTTGTTTCAAGTATGTGCCAAACCACAGTGAAAATCTAATTTAAAATTAATTAATTGGAGAACTCTACATACATGCCGAAGCTGACTTCCACAAAGCTTCTATCCTTTAAAAATTGACTTCTGCAATTTGCAAATATGCCAGTTCTTGACATACCAATAGGATGCTGGAATGACTTAAAAAATTACTCCAAATATTTGAGCATGACATGAGTTTCAGCAGACTGGTGGTGGCTGTGGTGGGGCGAGAGAGTGCAAAACACAGAAGGGAAAAAAAAGATGCTATTAAAAAGACAGGAAGAGAAACACTGTAAGAGTGATTGAGAACACATTATTTTCCAATACACAAACTGCAAAAGCTCATAAGGTTATTTTTCCTTCTTCCAATGAAAATACTAAGAAGCCAAATGGCAAAGATAAACGTTTTCTATTTAGCAAGGACAAAAATTTCCCAAGCAGCTACATATTATATGACAAATCATTATCCTGACTAGACAAGCTACATAAGATTATGTTTAAAACATTCTAGTTGACTACTCCAGAAAATAATTATTAAATTTTATTCTCCATACATTGCTCAAAGTAAGTTTACCTTCAGTTCTAAAAAACTTTTATAAGTCAACAGAGTGCACCAAGGGAACAGCAAAACTGTAGAAGAGGGGGCAGGAGTAACAGTTTACTACTTATTTTCTTCCTATCACTTGATGCACTGATACAGCGAACTTCCACGGTCCCACGAGAGCCCATATTAAACATAAAGTATTTTCTATTCATAAAGCAGCACCAGCCTAAATGGCAAACACACCCAGACCAGCCACACACAATAGCTTTCCCTGCATTTGCTCGTTTTAATGCTGCAATTAAATCACTCGGCTCTACTGAGTGCTGTCACCAGGACTTTGCTTTGTGACTGCTACAGCAGTTTGAAATTGTTTGTTTGGGAAATGGTACAACTTTTGCAAAGCTTCGGAGTGTTTTCGAACCCAGGATAGGGAAGGCAAATATATCTCAGAAAAGGAAAAATTTATATAAATCTTCATTAATAAGCAATTTGAACCAATACTGCAATTATAACAAAAAAATGCACTGACAGCAGCCACAGCATGTTAAATGATTGTAGAAAAATTAAACAGAACATTGGGCAAGAATGGGAACGTGGCTAATGAGCACATTTTCCATCTAGGCTAAGACTATTTCAGGACAACTCTCTTAATTACAAAAATGTAAAATGCTGCACTTCCAACTGCATAAAGCCTTTACATAACAAGCAGTTCTCTAACCTAGATTACATGTGATTCCTGTCCAGAAACAACAGTGACAACAATTAGAGGCTCTATAGCTTCTGTCCATCTCCCAGGTTGCTTGCATCAAGCACCTTGAAGGTGATGTTGTGCAGCAAATCCTGAATTTAACTTTTAACAGAAAAGACAGCACACAAAACCCCCGAAGAGAAAAACAGGAGAGGAAGTCAAGGAGGGGAAAAAAGCCTGAAACCACTGAAGGTTTCTCCACAGTGAAGTCAGATTATCTTTAAGCATGCTGCAAACTCCACTTGATGATCACCAAACTATTACTGAGATTGGCTGAAACAGCAAACTTGCCACTGGAACTTTTGTGCAATCTTACATTTGATTTTGGGAGCAGATGCTCCAGGTGCTGTTGCTTCTGGAAATGCCAACAGAAGAACACCTTGCCGTCTCACACTTCTTGGTCACAAGACAATTTAAAGAGGTTGACTAGAAGTCATCCTGAAAGCTTTCATCTGATTCATTCCACAAAATACTTGGCAACAGGGAAGTTCACGAAGAATCACAAGTAAGGTCAGATTTAATAGCAATGAACTCCCCTATTTAGTCAAGAAAGGGATTGTACCTGCTTGGTATAGTCCTAAACTAGTCATTTTTCTTTAAAAGATTCTCCTTCATCAGGTGGGCTTTTTAATTTACAAAAACTACTCAAGATTTCACAGATCATCAAATCACTGTGGTTGGAAAGATCTCTAAGGTCAAGTCCAACCATAGATTTGCTACTCTCCATTTTTCTTGAGACTAAATGATTGGATCATTGAGGAAACTTAGAAAAAAGTTATCTTCCTGTATGGAGATACAGATAGAATCACAGAATGGTTTGAGTTGGAAGGGATCTCCAGTTCCACCCCTGCCACTAGACCAGATTGCTGCAAGCCCTATCCAACCTGGTTTTGGACACTTCCAGAGGGGGGCAGACACATATTAACACTCAGAATGGCTCACCATGAAGACCAGCCATTCTGTTTCTCTTCCCAGAAAGCTAACAGCTTTTGAGGACAGAACTTATTTCCAATATCCAAAATTTCCACCAAATTAGATTCCTCAGTGAACACAGAACTTTGTGGTAAGTCTGAACTAGTGTCTGAAAAGCTCTGAGGTCAGTCACACACGTTTTGACAAAATGCTGTGCATCCATGTCTAGGTCTCCATATTGTTGTGTGGAAAAGCAGCACTCAGATCAGCAGGACAAGGAGTGGCTTTCCTTCATTCCCAGCGCCTGAAGGGTCTCTTGGGCCAACGAGCCTACACAACTTCAACCACGTACTAATACCAAGAAGTCCAAAATTATTGTTCAAGACACTTGAAATTTCGATTTATCTGACCTTGAGACTGCAGGCCAATTAACCAATTACTAGAAAGGGGAATTTCTACTTTTAATTTTTGCTCCAGGACATTGCAGGTGATAAGACTTGTAGTCAGCTGTTCTACTGATCAGATGTTTGGAATGGATATTTGGGAACAAGCCCTCCTGCCAGAATTTAGCATATATTCCATACTAGGACATAAGGCTTCCGAGAAAATCTGCTGGATGAAGAGAATACACCTGGTTTTAGCAGTGTACTTACAGATTTACAGCTACTTTTTCTCCAAGGAGAGCCCTTCCAACCCAAAGAAATCTTCATTCCATTACACAGTACAGGTGGTGTTTCTGGTTAGATACATGCAGTTATACAAATCATTTTTGGACTAGTTACTAGGTATCAGAAGTATGATGTCAAATTCTGTCAATCAGAACTGTCACAGGCATTCAAGCTGCTGTGCATGACTGTTACCACCATCAAGATCATACACAGTTTATTTATATATCCTAGCAAGTAGCCTTAATACAATTTATTGTTAAACTCATTACAGTTTTAAAATTGACTATTACTATATTATTTTCCAGACATGTTTTTATAGCACTTGTTCTTTGATAACTTCATAGGTTCTAAAATGTAAGTTTCCTGTATAGGTAATTTCTTACGAATATCACCATACCTGGATTGCCCTGTGTCCTGGGTTTTGGAGCCTAGATGGTATCCAATGCAGCTCCAAATACTATATTTCAAAAATAATACAGTTCTCTGTTGAGTAAAACTGGGGGTTTTTGGCTTGTTTTGCTCCTCTTGCCCCACTTTTCTGTGAAACATCACTTAACACAAAAGACCCAAGTGTTTGTTGCTGACCACAGAAACTAAAGTTCTTCATGATGTTATTTAAATAACTAGATGTAAAGAAATTCTAAAACGACATCTTATGGCTTTAGGTCTTTCATCTGAAAGGCCTGGAAGTGGCTGGGGACATTCTATTTCAACACTCCCACCAGACATCAATGTGCTCTGCGTGTGCTGTACCACGTGACATGCCTGGTTTGCAACTGCAATGCTGCACCATCTCCCTCCTTCAAATGGTTAAGTATTTTAACTGTGCACTTTTTCTAACTGTGGTTTTCTGATTGTTGTCAGCATAAACTGAAAACCCAACACAGTTCACCCAGTATTATAGCAAAAATTAAATGCTCCTCTGTTTCCTCCATCACTATGAATTCAGAGCATGATCAGGAACTTCAAAGTTCCTTGGAGCACTTTGTACCACTGCTAAAACTAACAGGTGGAAGGTTTAGGGTCTCATCTGAGGATTTCCTCTGAAGCTACTGGGATTCTGTACAGGCACACAATGTCTCTGTGCATAACCAGACCCCAGAACCACACACTGCAAAGCTATAAATACACATCCTCTGCCACGTAGAGGAACATGAACACTGTTACACCACACAATCTGCCATCATCATCTACAAAATAATTCTTTACTTAGGAAGAAATTCTGGCCTGTGAGGGTGGGCAGGCCCTGGCACAGGGTGCCCACAGCAGCTGTGGCTGCCCCTGGATCCCGGGAAGTGTCTAAGGCCAGGCTGGACAAGGCTTGGAGCACCCTGGGACAGTGGAAGGTGTCCCTGCCCACGGCAGGGGTGGCACTTTAAGGTCCCTTCCAACACAAACTACTCTCTGTGATTTAATGATTCATGGCAGTCCTGGGGGTTTGCTCTCTTCCCAAAAAATGGTACAGATTCTGATTTGTTTACACAAAACCTTCAGAAGTATTCAGAGAGTAATGTAAGACCAGCTTATGCACTTAGAAAAACTTACTCTTTAGACATGCAGCCTGTAGTAAAATTTGTGTTTAAGAGCTTTGCCAGTCCAAAAGAAAAGTTTTCAAGCCTGATAACTGCAATGCAGGATCTTCCTTGAGAACATGGAGAAAAAGAACAACGAAGATGGTTCTCAACAAACTATTCACTTCCCTCTTATTCTACAGGTTAACCTTCTCCCCACTTTTTTTTGAATCTCACTACACAAAGCAATGTATTCAGGCAGACATTACTTGGGTGGAACAGTAAGAACTAGTTGTGAAAGAGGTATTTCTTGCCTCCAAAGTCCTAGTTCATTCAAGCCCTAATTCAGATCTGCTGAAAACTAGTTTGTTCTAAAGGCTTAAATTAATCTATAAATCCACCTTTCCCCAAAGGTTCAAGCCTAGCTCTATGACAGACATCACAGAATGGCTTGGGTTGGAAGGGAGCTTGAAGACCAGCTCATGCCACCCTCCTGACATGTTTTGTGTGAATTAAGATCAACAGGAAAGTAAAAACTCTCAGTTCAGCCTGAGAGTACAGGCCTATGTATTTATCAGCTACAGAGTCTCATACTGCTGAACAAAAATCCAAAACATTAGCTGGAATGCTATGGAATTCAGTCTTTTAACAATTACAAGAAATTATTCCAGAGTCAGACTCATTCTGAAATTTTTCATTTAGACATAAAATATTATCCTGTTCCTGACCACAATTCTCTTATGAAACCTAGTTTTAAATTTATTACCTACCCAATTCAGCACAAGAGTGACAAGGTCTCAACTCTGTCATTATTAATATCCACAAAAGGAATACAGGGTTTGGATCCCAGCCAAGGAAAATCTGTCCATTGTACTGCAGCGTTTCTACCAGTAATAAGCCTACCTCAAGCCTCCCAAAATGCTCAAAAATTAAGGGGGAAAAAGAGCAGTGCTTGGCACAAATACTGGAAGAAATACTATCTGGAGATCTAGACAGGACAAATGAAAGCATTTGCTTACCATGCTAAATAAAAATAACGTGTGAGAGCCTATCAGACCAACTTGCTCTCCCTTTGGCATAAGCAAGCCCCTAATGACAGTCTAACAAAGGAAGTTTTTTACCATGAACTCTTGGATATACATTCACATCAGGAATGGCTTTACATCATAACAGCCATTTACATGTAAGCAACAGCCTTCCTGCCAGCCAGCCAAGCTGTACCACAGTTAAAGATGTCATCCTCCTATCTAAAGCTATTTCACCTTCCCAGCTCCACACCATCCCCATTCTTTGTCTTACAGGACAGAAACAGAAGCTGGAAAGGACCAGGAGACAATATGGGACACTCAGGCAGTAAGAGATTTGCTTCTGTGCTTGCCTCTCCAGCCTCTCATCTATCTAGTCCTTCCCTTTACTTTACACAGCACATAATTTTAAAATGTTTAGTTTCATTAAACTCCAACATTTGATGAAAGATAAAATGAATAGAGCTGCACTCCAGCTATGGTGCTGGTAACATTTGTTCCCTCCAGCCCTCCACCCAGTCAGCCTGCACAGAGCAGCATGTCACTTCAGCCTGAGCCATGTCCCCTCACCTGTAACAATCACCATCACCCAGACATCAACTGACAGAGCCTGGCAGCACAGCTCTGGGCTTCATGTATATTCAAAATCCAAATAAAAATATAATCACTTAGAATCAAACAAAAAATTCACACTTTCCTGTAAGGATACTAACTGAATTTCCATGTAATGCAGAAATTTATTTTTCAATAATGGAAATCCATTCTTTTCAACCGGGATGTCTATTCCTAGGTGCCACATTCTTTTCTTGTTAATAGTATTTTTCTTTCCCCAAAGTGAGTCACTCTGGAAAATGCCATTCGCTTAAAAGAGAAAAATTGACAAACAACCCCAAGTGTCACAAAAATGAATGTTCATGTTCAGTGCTACAACTACCACATACCAATAACTTAAACCTCAATCACGAAAGTACCAAATTACTCAACAATAGTAACTGGCCTCAGGACAAGGAAATAAAACTTAAATCTGCAACTGTGAAAATAGTTTCTACTAATACACTGCTAAGCACATGATCTGTTTGGCTTTGCTCTGCTTTGGCTGGGAAGTCTTTCGCAGAAAGACGGAAAAAGTTTTTGATGGCTTATTCAAAAGGAAAAATAGCCATTTATCAGGTTATATAAAAATCCCATACTTGTGTTGGAAACTACAGTTTGGCAGAACACACGCAATTACCACTGGGTCTTCTAGAACATTAGGTAAAAAATAACGATGGTATAATCGCATTAAGGGTTTGTCTTTGTTGGTTTAAGACAAAGATTTTAGTCAAAGGCCTCATTAAATCTTAGATCATTCTGTGCAGAGCTTAGCTCCTCCGTGGGTCTACAAAAACAAGGAAGTACAACTATAATCCATAGAAATAAAAGAAAGATGGAAAGACTTCCAAGTTTTTTATGCTTAAAAGTAGAGGAACATTTTCCCCTCTTGAACAAAAATTATTCATTAGAAACTATGGCTGTCAAAATGAAATTATTTGTGAAATCAACCCTCAAAACCAGAGTCAAACACTTCAGTTCATACAGGCAATACTGCAAGTTTGTGCTCTTAAGAACCCAACAAGGCTCAAGGGAAAACATACTCTGAGCCACATCCAGATGGTGTGTGGCTCCAGTAAGGCTGTAGTACCTCAAAATTACAAAATTAATTATAGCCAAGATTTTCACAGTGTTACTTCTTATCACAGAATAGTTTGGGTTGAAAAAGACCCTAAAGCTCCTCTCATTTCAGCCCCCTGCCATGGGCAGGGACACCTTCCACTGTCCCAGGCTGCTCCAAGCCCTGTCCAGCCTGGCCTTGAACACTGCCAGGAATGGGAGTTCTCTTATCCTTCAAAATGTTTTTGTCTCACATTCTGCAAATTCAGTGTATTCTTTGCATACTGACCACAATAAAAAAATGCAAACAAGCAAATTTAAAACAAGGTTGCTTATGAAAATAAAAGCAGGGTTTTATGATCTGAGTCAAGGAGCAAAACTTCTGTACAGATCTGCGAGACCACAATATTAAATGGCAAATGTACACAGAAATGCACACAAATATTTTCACTACAGATTAAAGAGAGTCAAGTGTTGATCTGATCCTGAGTTTTGAGGCTGTTCAAAGTTCTGCTTTCACAACACACTTTCATTTTCCTTCAACTCCCTCACAGATCCAGCAAAACCTACCACAGCCATCTAAAAGCAGAGGATTCCTTTGCACTGTGCATATTCAAAAGCCACCAGGGCAATTTCTACTGGCAATAATGACTTGTTTACGGAGGTAGCTCATTGCCCATCTCCTTCTGGACGGGTTCTTAGCACTGGCAGGACAGGTACCACTTTCTGCAAGGAATATTCTTGTCTGGTGAGTACTATTACTAAAAAAGAGTTCACCCACAGGCTCCTTAAGTAAACTATTCTTTATATTTAAAGGTGAGCAGACTGAAATCACAAATTAAGGCTTCCCCCCTGAAAAAATTATTGAAAGGCAAATGAAACTGTTTCAGAACTTGAACTAATTTGATCATGACAGAGAACTTCCACATCTAAAATGTGCCACTCCTATCATGAGCTGAACATTTATCACAGGAATAAACTTCTCTCTCACCTTGTACATGTCAAAAAGTCCATCACATTTCAGGAGTTATTTGGTGAGTAGGTTAAAATACAGGTTTTCCTTGCAGATGCACTAAAAAAAACAAACTATCATCCTTTATTTCAGGGAAGAAGCAGGAAGCTAAAGGTGAGAGGGAACAGAGAACTAAACAGAAAGTACACAGACACCCTTTCTTCTACCCTTGTTTTATCTGTAACGTATCAATAATAAAATAAATATAAAATCCTAAAGAAAAATGCAAAATAACATGACAACTTGACAGAAGTGGTAATCCAGTGGCCTACAGGAGAAAAGAGAGCACCCAGAAAATGGAGCTAGCTAATCAATATTTCCAGACAGGCAGTGCACAGCATCGCCTTTTCATTCCTTTAGTCTTTACACACATGATCAATCAATAAAACCACAAAATTTAACTATTAAAAGGAGTTTCACACGTCAGGCAATGTAACTCCCCTGCTCTGCTGAACATGGACAATGGTTAAAATGAGTGATCTGATGTCTGAATACTCCCACTCCAAAACATGGCACAGACATCTGGCAGGACAATGAAGGGGAAACAGTTAATGTGTTATTCAGTAACATGTAATTTATGAACAAATGCAGCTTCGGATGGATTTAATCCATGAGCAGACCTGAAAAACAGTTTTTAAGAAAGAACAATAGAAAGCCAAGGAATTTGTTGTGCTTTATCAATGTTCCTCATCCCGACTTGAAATGCAGCTCAGTTTCTCCCATTCATTCACTTTCCAACCTGCCCAGGTCACCTGTCAATTGTCAGACCTCAAGTTTAAACCTTTCATAACACAGCATCAGTGCATCTCAACCAAACAGATCATCCTTTTTCCCGACCCTTCCAACCATTTTCATGAGAAATTGTGTAGCTAAATACCACAGTCTGAGCAGTTTAGTGCAGGTATTTTAAAAATTATGAAGAATAAATCCCTTAGGGAGTTGTAAGTTGCAGGTGTTATTTCAATATCCCATGTTAGTGCAAAAAACCCAAATCTTTTGAGTCATTAAAGATACAAAGTCTGCATCTGCTATCCAGAAGGAGCACCATCAAAAAGTTCAAGACCATAAAACCCTAGCATGGTTTGTGTTGAAGGGACATTAAAGCCCATCCAGTTCCAACCTCCTGCCGTGGGCAGGGACACCTTCCACTATCCCAGGGTGCTCCAAGCCCCATCCAGCCTGGCCTTGGACACTGCCAGGGATCCAGGGGCAGCCACAGCTGCTCTGGGCACCCTGTGCCAGGGCCTGCCCACCCTCACACACAGCAATTCCTTCCCCAGATCCCAGCTGGCCCTGCCCTCTGGCCCTGGGAAGCCATTCCCTGTGTCCTGTCCCTGCAGGCCTTGTCCCCAGTCCCTGTGCAGCTCTCCTGGAGCCCCTTGAGGCCCTGGCAGGGGCTGGGAGCTCTCCCTGGAGCCTTCTCTTGTGCAGGTGAAGAGCCCCAGGTGTCCCAGGCTGGCTCCAGAGCAGAGGGGCTCCAGCCCTGGCAGCATCTCCGTGGCCTCCTCTGGAGTGGCTGCAGCAGCTCCAGGTCCTTGTGCTGTTGGAGCCAGGGCTGGGGCAGCTCTGCAGGTGGGCTCTGCCCTGAGCACAGTATCTGTTAACGCTGTACAAGAAGTGCAGCAGCCAACAGAAAGAAAATACTGTAACCCACAGATTTTGGACTGTTTCTTAGACAACACTGATAGTCAAGCATCTTTGTCTTTTGAAATGTGCTCAAAAATGAACTGAAAAAATACTGGTACTTTTTAAAGCCTTGTCGCATTCACTGCTAAAATAAAGATTAGGTAGGAAATGAACACTCTGGTTGACACTGGATTATAAGGCGAAGAGTTATGGATTTCTTACCATCCACTAGTTAAAATTCGTAGGACTTAAAGAAAACATCAAATATAACTGGTTTTGCTGCTCAAGTTTGGTTTTTTACATATCTGATTATTGACGTTTTCTAATTATAAACATTGTCTATCTCAATTTTCAATTTCCATAATTCTCTAGAGCTAAGAAGAATTTGGAAAGCAAGAAACACCTTCTTTTCAGCCATATAAAATTCCTTTTTTCTAGCCTTAATCCTTGCAAAACATCAACTTTCAAAACTTTTGTTACAATACATCAGCTGGCTTCTTGGTTTCCTTTAACAAGCCATTTCCTCTAAAGAATTAAAGGAAAACCATTTTGAGCCAATAGGTTTTCTCTTCTCTTTTATAATGGGTTATTTGAAGCTGCTCAGGTTTTGGAATATCAGGATAAATGTCAAGGAGATAAATCACCAACACACCTCGTGAAACTTGCTGCTGCACTCCCAGTAAACAAGCTGAAGCATATGGTTACAATTAGTGTTTGTATGACCACAGAAATCAGAAGCTCTAGTCATGAACCACAGCCTCGGTGTGTTGTGCACTGATGGTCCCTGCTCCAAACAGCTGACAGGCAAGAGACAGCCCCAGCACAGCTCCCAGCACAACACAAGCCTGGACACTGTCAGGAAGACATCACAGAAAAAGGACTTTACAGACTTTAAAAACACATAAGGCTCCACAGTGTTAAGTATGAAAAATTTTCTCGCTGCCACAAGGGTGGAGTGGTGGCAGTAGGGTCCCCAGGAGCACCAGCCTCTCCAAAAAAAGAAAGGAGAACACAGTTTCACAGAATCTCAGAATGGGTAAGGGTGGAAGGGACCATAGTGGATCGTCTGGTCCCAGCTCCCTCCTACAGCAGGGTCATCCCAGAGGAATGGCACAGGATTGTGTCCAGATGGGACTGGAATATCCCCAGCAAGCGAGGCTCCATACTCCCTCTGCTCTGTCTCAGCGCCCAGTCACTACACAGGAAAGTTCTTCCTCATGTCCAGGTGGATCTTCTTGGGCATCACTTCCCTGGTGCCATTGCTGGGTCCCACAGAGCAGAGCCTGATCCATGCTCTGATACCTCCCTGCAGATGCTGATGAACCTCTTCAAAGTCAACGGAAGATCCCTAAGAATTATCAAGCCCAGGAAACGACAGTACAAACTGCTCTTCTGGGAAAGAATGCTTTGCTGTCACTACCACCAGTGTATCTGCAAAGAGCAGAGCTCACAGAGCAAGGCCCATGCTAGCTGTGCAGATAGTTCTGATTAATGGTGGTTTACTGTCAAAATAATGCTGGTCAAGCTAACAAGACTGACCAAGAATTTCATGGAATCTCAGGATGGTTTGTGTTGAAATGGGACCTTAAAGACCATATCATCCCAGCCCACTGCCACGGGCAGGGACAACTTCCACTATGCCAGGTTGATCCAAGCCCTGTCCAGCCTGGCCTTGGACACTGCCAGGGATCCAGGGGCAGCCACAGCTGCTCTGGGCACCCTGTGCCAGGGCCTCACCACCCTCACACACAGCAATTCCTTCCCCACATCCCAGCTGGCCCTGCCCTCTGGCCCTGGGAAGCCATTCCCTGTGTCCTGTCCCTGCAGGCCTTGTCCCCAGTCCCTGTGCAGCTCTCCTGGAGCCCCTTGAGGCCCTGGCAGGGGCTGGGAGCTCTCCCTGGAGCCTTCTCTTGTGCAGGTGAAGAGCCCCAGGTGCAGAGCAGAAGGGCACCAGCCCTGGCAGGATCATTATTTCTTAATTGTACTACAATTGTTCTGGTTTCAGATCCTTGTCATTCAAGCTGGGGCCAAATGCCACCAGAAGTGCTATTGCTGTTTTAAATCATTCTATACTCTTGCATCATTGAAATACCCTAAGATAATTTAGACAAGAAACAGAACATACATGACACGCCTTATGTCAAAGGAACTGTCTAAAGAACTTGATACTTGTTGCGGCTCCAGGACACAACTACAGATACTGAATCCATCTCTAGCCTGCAGAGATTCCTATCAGACACAATGTATTTCTGTACTAACACGATTAAGGCAGAAGGTGGGGTTTTGTCATAAAAACACGAAAACTCTCAAAGACAACACAGAGGCACTGCTCGGGCAGCGGCAACCCAATTTTGAACCACCTCCTGGGGTCCTTGTAGCCTCCAAGCACAGATTAGCACAGATTTTGGGCAGGATGAAGCCACTCTGGCACCACTTTGCTATGCAGCTCTTGCAGACTGCCCCTGCCACAGCTGCACAACCAGGAACACTCAACTATTTATCCTCAAAGTAGCTGTGCTTGAACTGCACACTTTGCTCTGTGTCAGGCACAGCGTCAGGGGAGCTAAGTGAAAGATTAAAGATCTGGAAACTACCTCAATCTTCCCATTCAGACAGGGGAAAACATCACAGTTACAGCGTCAAGAGGATGACACTTACAGACTGTAAGCAAGAAGGAACACGAACAGACAGAACTGGTAAAGAAAGATCAAATGTACATTTCCATTGTGGTGGGCATGAACAGGCAATTAAGCATTGACTAAGCACCAGAGACAGACACCAGATCTGTGACACATCACGAAAAGGATCTGAAAGGTAGAAGCAAGCAGAGTGAAGCATTTGTTAGCAGAAGTAAAGGTTGGTGAAATCATAAGAAATTGCAGACACATTTTCGTAATAACAGTACCTTTTTGTGTCTCTCTACTCTGACATATTTGAATGTAGATATTACAAATCAGGCTGCATAAAATTCAAGAGGAAAAAGATATTAACATAAAAGTAAACTAAATATTAATGAATAGTTTTTTGTAAGATTAAACATTACCATGCAAATGCTTCTATTAATTGGAAAGTAGCACAAAAAAAAAAAAGAATAAGCTATAGTGTATATAAATCACAGATGGACAACAGAGGTCTGATACCTTCAGGTATCCTAATGCTGAAGTATAATGCAGAGTAAAGCATATACTTGACTGATATAAAGTCATTAATGGCCAGGAATATTTCTCTAATCTCAACCAAAGAATGCAGGCATGAGAAAACAAGCCATCACTGACCACTACACACTGAACTCTGCAATTTCTATTAATGCTACAACAGTACATTTGTGTGGCAGACTAGTTATGGTGATGACTTAGGTGATTAATGAAGCTGAATCTGGTTACTGACCCTGCTTTAGCCCCTTACAGATACAGCATTGTACCCCTCACATCCATAAACACCCTAACAGAACAAACCAAGGCAATTAGATCCCACTGTTGCACTAACTCCTTCCTTCTGCCAGATGCATTAGTGTCTGGAGTTGTTTTTAATAGCAAAGTATAAACTGGATCAACTATTTCAAAGGAAACCATTTAAATTTACTTATTTTTCAATAGTCTTAAGTAGCACTATCATTTCCCTCTCTTAGCACATCATCTGCTTGGCAGTTCCTCGCTCTAACAAGGATTTTATTTTGCAAGCAATAAAATGACTAATTAAAAAAAATTGCTTGTCCACAAAAAGTTGTCTCAACTTGGTTGACTGTAAACCATGAATTGGCAAATGTTAATAAATCTCAACAAAAAAGAAGAGGGAACTTAGAGCCAACAAAAAAACTTGAGTTCAAGGGTAAGTTGGTTCAATGTGCTTTGTGAACCAAGAATAATTAATTTCTGGTTTCCAATAAATGAGTTTCTAATATCTAAACTCTACTGCCATGCATATTAATGTCATTTATGCTTCACAACACTGCCCCAGATCTAGCAGCACCTTACAATTACTTTGCACACCTACTGAAAGACCGCAAAGACAAAGCAAAGTTGACTCAATAGAGAAAAATCTCCTTTATGAAGTAACAAAAATAAATACCATTATTTTTCTCCTCCTTCCAAAACCACCATTGTTTCTTTAATTATTGGAGCATAACAGAATTGGCAGGACAATCCAATCCAGGTATTTTATATCCAGGATGGAAAGAAGTCCTTGCACAGAGGTAACGTGGATCCAGTCAGAGGCCAAAACCAGAAGTAATTGGTGTGAGGATGTTGGCCGTGTGGTTTCAGAGTTAAGAGTTAAGGAGAGTTAAGGAAGCTCATAAGAGGAAGAAAAACAGGCTACAAAGGATGAGAAGCAGGAGAAGGTTAACTGTGGGAAAGGGTAAAATTCTGCTCATATTGTGTATAATTATCACTCCTGCTGAATCACAAGGAAGGAAAAGGAGGGTGGATCTAAAATACAGTGCTTGTAAGAGTTTGTTGATCTGCTGCAGTGCAAGTGACTATAAAATAGGAGTAATATTATACATGATCATCTAGATGACAGTAATTATTTTAGGACTCAAAACTTCACATTAAAGTATTTTTCTTTAAACGAGGCTCCTATCTCCTTTCATCCTAAGGAGATTATATTTAGACCACTTCAGTAAACTTATTTTAAGCATTATGTGGTATTTAAAAGGCACTGAGCAACTCAGAAGTAAATTTTTCCATTCTTCTTTCAATCTCTATCACATAAAGATTACAAAACACACAAAAGTCATACAATACAGAAATCACATCAAAGTTTCCCACAGCTGTTCATTGCTCAAAATTCACTTTTGTTCCCTAACAGACTATCAACTCATGTTGCTGCACCTTCATTTGTGCTGCGCTCTACCCATGTGCCTGAGGCTACCTGAACCAAGGTATTGATTTGATAAGAATTAATTCAGAGATAAGACAGGCAAATATGCCATTTACTCTACAATCCTACCATGTCCACGTATCACCTACAGACCAACACTATATTTAGGCAAATAATTTTAAAAAAAAACCAAAACAAACTCAACCAACTGTCTGGGCATGGATAGAAAAAACATTTCTGGTTTTTAACAGGATGTGGTACTTCTTTTTTCCCTTTTCCCTGGCAGGAAATTAGAAAGCTCCTTAAAGAGGCTCCTCTTCTTAAAGCTTTAAACGAAGACACTTAATTTGCCAGGCTAAGAGATGGCACTTCAGGTACTCATGAAAGAAGCAAGAAAACAAGTGTAGGCGTATGCCAAGGTAGTTGCTAAGGGAATGGTTCAAGAGGAGTGAAGGAGGTGGGAGTGTAGGAAGAGACAAGAACAGATGTAGGCTGAAATCTTAAGAGTTTGCATTAAGAAATGAAAACTTAATACACAATGAGTAAAAAGTCATAGGGGACTTCATGTGAGAAGTGTTACAGAGGGAGACTGGAGTGGTGGGAATATGGATGGATTTACAAACCAGCCAAGTAACCAGGAGAGAGGAAGAAGTGTTTTGCTTGTGGCAGCGCTGAGACACAAAGACACCAGAGAGATCAGAACTAATAGTAAGACAAATAACAACAATTATGCAGGTAACAACACGTACCAAAACACGCTGCAAAAACTGCAAAACTACAAACCAGAAACTGAAAACTGCTTCAGAAAAACACGTTAAGAGCGATTTCTCCTTGTAGCTGAAGCAAAGGAAAAGAACGCATCTGGTGGAACTCTGGAATAAAACAGTGTGAGGAACAGTTTAACTAATCCGGAGTGCGTGTAAGTGAATCGCAAACCGGGGCACCACTCGGTGCCGGGTTTACACGGGGGACACCAGCCAGGCGCGGCCCCGGAGGGTGTAGCCCGGAGCCGCAGCAGCGACGCGCTTTTAGTGCCGCCGTGAGGAGAGACGCGGGCACTGCCTCCGACCGAAAATCCTGGCAGACCCCTTGCGGCCTGAACTTTAATATTCCCTCAGGAGGCTGCCAGTGAATTGATTTCACAAAAGAGCTAAATAAATAGTATCGGTTTTAACAGCAACTGACTTGCAAAGTGTTCTCTAGCTTATGGGGGAGAAAGAATATAATATCTACCTTTGCTGTTAGCACTGTATTATGTTTTATTCTCGCTTGGTGGAAAAGAAAAATACCTCTAGGACGGATTTTTATATGCCAGTAAAACACATCTGGTGTGGGGAAGGGAGCAGCCACCAACCAAAACAGAGTATATAGTATAACAAAAACGAGAAACCCTTTTCTGAACAACAAATGGCATCGAGTCTTTGCTATTCTTCAGGCAGTATTTCTCTACAGTAAGGAGCCCGGGAAAGGTCAGAATCTAGTCATACTTAACAGGAAAAAACATCAGTTAACTTACTGGGAAAGGCACAGTATGTTACAAAAATTCCTATCTAGGTTGCTCCTTTACATCAAGGAACCCTCCTGGGAGGGATCCCATGGGAGCACCAAGCCAAACCTTTTGCTCAAGCAGAGCCACAGAGCAGGTCACCACATCCACTGAGTAATTGGAAAGAATAAAATGTGCACATAAAACTATTTCTTGCAACATTTTAAGTAACTGGAAGTATGTGATTCATCAAATAGGGCACTACTAGGTGGGTTGAGGGTTTTTTTAATGTGTCAGTTAAAAAAAAGCAGGGGCTAGGTGATACTTTCACCATCTGCTGTCCTGCAGGTATAATTGCCTCAGATTCTAACACATCTCAAGATGGGCCATGCAGGCCTGGGGACAGCTTTTTTACACTGGTATCACTTGCTGAAAAAGAAATGGGCTACAGGTGTGCCTGCAAGAGAGGGCACACAGAAGGCGATACTTCATATGGTCCGAAGTACAATTTATAGAAAATCAGACTCACTTGCCACCCCAGATGCAATTCCATAGAGCAGTCCTCCTCCATCTGTTTGCTGCTGAAAGACGTGGGTCCCTGGAGGAGGGCTTCTTTCTTGTCTAATAAAATTGTACAGCAAAGTTTTCACAAGTCTGCTGGTGTATGGGAGACTGGAAAGGAAAAAAAAAAAGCACAAAAAACTTTAGTTGACTCACAACTCACAAAAATTGGCACAGCAAAGTCCAGGTAGGGTGCAAAGGCTGGTGTTTGGCATCAAAGATGGCCAGTAACTCTCCCGGTGCTGACCAGGGTAGGAAGGGAAAGAACACCAAGGTCTTGCCCATGCAAAGCTGCCCAGACTTCAGCATGAGTCTACAGGAGCATCTTCCACAGCAGGATCATGAAAACTGCCTTTTGGTTTTTGCTTTTTAAATACTACTTTTAAATAAACCATTTAGTTTGTAGAATTGTTGCTTTCACTTACCTGAAGAGAAAACTGGAAAAATATTTATGCAATGGAAAGAAACACTGTATTTTTTCAGCTTTTACTCCATGCTCTGGTAACACAGAACAGGTACCAACAGCATCTCTCCACACCCACAATATTTTTGTCTGTGTGTGCAGCTCAGAACCAATCTTAAAGACCTTTTCATACCTCAAGGATTCCATAATTCTATGAATTTGAAAAGACCAAAGAAACAACCAACCTCACATCAGTGAATATGAAAAATGCCTGTAGAATTTGTCAGGTTTAACTAAAATCTTACAGTATTTCCAAAAATGAAGTAGCACTTCCAAAGAAGCAAACAGCTGGCTCCCATTCCCATTTGATTTAGAGCTGAAAAGACAGCAGCTCTGTTAGAATGGACCCTCTGAACATCTGTAGAAGTCCAAAAGGTGAGGGGCTAATATGCGTGTCCCAAACACCGATGGCTGCACGGTGTGGGGCCAACCAAGGACTTTTGGGAATAACAGCCAAGGACTGTTGGTAAAAATACAGAGGAGAAAGACCAGGATGTGGCTGGAGAAGGGGCCATGGCGAGGCAGGGCAGCATTTTCTGGGACAAACCTCCTGGTTGTGGCTCCTGCAGGAAAGCCCAGCCTGGCTCAGGGCAGGGATGGGGCCCAGAAGGGCCAGGCTCTGTAGGGGGAAACAAGCCCAACCCCAAAGCCTCCAACCCATTTCCAGAAAGGTCTGAAAGAACTGACTGTGAATGAGAACTGATTTTCAAGGAGAGTGAGAAACTTCTCTCCAGGGAGGGGAAGACTTTAAAGGTGCCCCATAAAGCCCAGGATGCAGGACATCCCATCAGCTGGATCGACATGGAGCCAGGACTGGTGATCTCTCTCTTTTTTCCTACCTTTCTCTCTCCCCTTCTTTGATCCAATTCTCCCTCTCTCTCTCTCTCTCTGTGTCCCTCTCTTTCTCCCTTTACAGCCCCCCCCCCACCTTTATCCAAGCCCCATTGTACTTACACTGGGATATCAGGGACAAACACACCGTTTTCCATGCCAAGTATGTAATTTACTAATAAAACCTTGCAGATCCTCTGACTTCTGTCATTCCTTTTGATCATGAACATCTACAAATCCTGGGTGCTTCCTTCTCCTTAGGGGTGGGATGTCACACCAGTAACTCTCCAACTATTCACACTGCTCTCGATTCCCAGACACCAAATTCCCATGTCTCTCTCCAGAGGCTAGGCACCTCCTACTCCCAAATCAGACCTCTTAGACCAACCACATACTAACTCTTCCCCCAAACATTCCCCACTTTTCCCAAAACACTCAATTCCTTCAGTCCAGAGACTGAAGTACCAGGACACCCCACACATCCTGAGGTTCTGGCTCTACCCTGCTGCTGTTTCAGGCTGAAGTCTGCCCTGTGCTTCAAGCTGAGCCTCCCTCCTTTCCCTGCACGTCAGAGTAGTCTCTTACACCTGGTAGAAGCTTCAGGAAACCAGAGAATAAATACATTTATGAGAAATCTGCCCACATGGAACTTGAGGTTGAAAGAGGATGAATGGGAGCCTGACTAAAATGCATGCAAGCCACCGTGAAAACAGCTGAACACAACCACCAACTTGCCAGAACAAGTGGTATTACTCACACAACCGAGTTTACCCCCAGCTAACTGTCTCCTTCAGCTCAGCACGGCACGTGTCTTCATCTTTTCAAGGACTGCTGCTGGTCTGGATGGCAAGAAAGCTTTAGCATTTCTGAGGGACCCGAGCTCTCTAGCCTGCAGTGCTACAAGACTCATTGCTGAATCAAAAAACCATCCCAAAAAGTAATTGCTGTTTTAAGTCAATGAAGCTACCCTCAAAATATAAAAATTGTTTCCAAATTAGTTCGACTGAAGTCTGGGCTGTGAGATTTCCACCCAAATCTCTCCCAGAGCTTTTACAGATGTTTGCTTTTCTGTCCTCTCTTCTTTCCAGCAGGAGAAATTTTCCATCAAAATAACATTCTTGCTGCCTTCTGTTTTCAGGTACAAAGAACCTAAATAAGCGTTTGCTTTGCCCTCAGGCAGCACCCGGGGCAGGACATACCATCGACCATGCATCAGGTATCTGTGAATGATGCTCTCTCGAAGAATCTCTTTGTGGAACAATTGGCAGGACAGGAACACGATGAGAGTCGTCACGGCTTCCAAAGAAATGCTGTAAGTAATATCTCTGCAGAATAGAGGGAAAATCACAGAGGTTAGTCTACTGGGTTGTTTACAAGCTGGTTTCCAAGAATACCTGGTAGCTTCACCTGAAGCTATACACTGTGTAGCACAGAGAGTTTCAACGAGGAACATGTAAACAACAAATCCAAGAAACCCAGAATCATTTCATACCAAAAATGGGTGGTTTTTCAGAAACGAGAGATTTCTTATTTAGAAATAAGCCCCTTTTTCATATGCCAAAGGACAAAACAATGTAAAAAGAGGTATTGCTCACAGCACTCAAGTTGCAATTGACAGACTATACTTCTCCCTAAAAATAATAAGTGTCTCTTGGAAGTGTCCTTTGTAGTGTTCAACAAAATTGTTACAAAACCATCGTGCTAAATGAGAGAATGAATGTCCAGCTAGGCCGACACAGCTCCATCTGCCAAGAAAACAGGATCCCTGTGAGAGGAATGTCATATACAAATGCCAGCTCGAGTGTACAAAACGCTCAGGGTATCAGGATACCACATACACTGTTCAGTTTTAAATGGTATTTTTGAGGTAACAGGGAAGTAGAAAGTTTCAAGGTATTACAGATAATCACAAAGAATGAGCTGCAATGCTTAAATACAGACACCAGACAGTTCAGCAAAGTTCATTTAGCTCAGGCTGATTAGGAATGGCTGTGCAGCAGAACAGACGACAGGCACACTATTAAAAATATCTTGTGCTTTCTGTTCCCACCTCTGCCCAAAATGACTTCGTTACAAACCTTGTTTTTAAAAGGGAGAGAAAAATGGCATTTGCCTCCTTAATCAGTAACAAATTGCAGACTAGAAGAAACCTTTTAAAACACAATGAACTAACTTGGACGTGAACCAGTGTTATTCCTACTCTCAACCAAAGACCATTTTCACATCCTACAAAAGAAGGCACTTAATTTGGTGCAACGGCACCATCCTGCAGTTCATTAGAAATATTGTTATCAAGTATTGTTAGCGTTACCATAAGTCCTTTAAATGCCTCTTCCACTGTCACTATTTAATTTCCACAGTATGCTTCACAACCCAGCCTTGCTAAGTTACAAAGGTCTCCCACCAACAATTACCAAGGTTTTCTGACCTGGGACCTCCTGGAAATTCAAAATCTGTTTATTACTGTCAAATGCAAATATTTAACAGTAACTCCATTTAAGATTTTTAAAAAATAAAACCACCAAAGAACAAAGCAGCATCAATGTTTAATCAATGGTGCTAAATTTTTCTTTGTTACAATGTCACGTTTCCAAAACTTTTATTCTCAACAGTTAGAAAAGGTGTAAGCTTAAAACTAAGTGCTCTTTCAAATGATGACCTGAAAACTACAGTGCAATCTCCCAAAGCAAAACAAATTAACCCCAGAAAAGACTAGATTTTCACTAGTCTCAGGATCAGAGCTGGTGTGGTCCTCACGAAAATACACAGGATTTTATTTAGAAGAAATCAGTCCAATTTTTAACACAATCAAATAGCTTAATATTCCCAAGTGTGCTGCCAGATATGCTGTAGACAACATGGGTTACTGTGAAGTGTGAAAAGAATTTCATGCATCACTCTGCATAGACAAGGCCTGCTGCAGCAGCTCCAGGCCAGAGTTTCTGCAGAGTGCAGTTATTTACTCAAAGCCAACAGCAAACTGGAATCACAATTTCCTGGATCACAATCCACAGAACTGCACCACCTCTCATACAAAAATGTTTTTAAAAAAGTGAAGATTGTGCAAATTCACTGTTTTTTTATTTTCTCTCACCTCATCTGAGTATTTGAATCCCAAACATTTGAAGTTCTGGGCTGGGAAAGGACATGCTGCCTAAGTAACATTTTCCTGAAAATCATAATGTCCTTTTGAATTACTTTTACTCTCTGCAAGTTACCTGACTTTTTGCCCACTCCTGAGGAAGTTCGCCAGTGTAAATGCTGATAATTAGATCAGGCCAGAGGTTACACTCTGATCTGGTTCCACTGCAAATTCATCTCAGCCAGAAGCAAGGCTGCACTAGGAACAGTGCCTGCTCCCTCTCCAAACCAGGGATGCTGTGCAACCCACCACCCACACGCATCCCAAGCAAAGCAAAGAGGACATGTCAATTACCAAAGGTTCAGCCACCAGCAAAAAAAAANNNAAAAAAAAAAAAAAAAAAACCCTAAGAAATGTTTTTCTATCAAAATAAAAGCAATGGTTTGGGAAAATACTTTTTTGATACCCTAAGAAAAACTTTGAGAGACTTATCATTATGAGAAAGGCTGAGAATACAAGAACAGTGTCTCCTCAAGGTGATAAATGAAAAGGGTAATAATTTCATGACATACTACAACATGCACAAGTCACTATTCAAAGAGGAAACAAATTTTGAGGTCTGGTATACTTTTTCTCTATTTCAATCATCCATTTATTTTTATGATAACCCACACATATGGAATAGGAAATTTGAGGAAACATTACAAAATCATTTTCTGTTTTGATAAGAATCAGCATAAAAAAATAAACTACGAGACTATGGTACTGTATTATGTACATTTTGTGAGGGAAAAAAATTCTGCTTTCAATATCCTTATATAACTCTGACAGGAAAAAAACCCAAAAAGAAAGATAAATTGAAGCAGTCCCATTTAGTGAGTTATTCTCATTTTCTCCAAGTTCAAAACCCAGACAGGGCACATTTAACTGCAGAAACATTCCACTCAAACCTGTAGAATCTGTTCAAATTAAATCTGTTCTGACATAAACACAAGCAGGGTCTTGATATCTGGTTCAGTCGCCCTTAATTTATCAGCACAAGGATAAAGCTTCAGAGCAAAATTATTTTCTCCACCAAGGGTCAAACGTACAGTTTTCTGAAACTCAGGTATTTCTGAAGGATCACAAGAACTACCAGGAACCTCTTCAACTTCAAAGAACATATTGTTTATTTATACTGAGAGCCTATATAATAGAAGGTCTTGGTTTTGATTTTTATTTTGTTTGTTTTATTCAAAGCTACTGGTCATATAGAATGACTTTATATGGAATTTATGCTGATCTTCAACTTCCCCTGAAAACTGTTTGCTTGCAGATAAGAAGGAAACTAGAAATAATGAACTCATGTATCAATTACATGTCAAAATTATTTAGCTACTTATTTCAGAAAGCCAGAATAGCTGTGCATTGTTTTGAGCTCTGTGGCACTTTTTTTTCCTTCTCAAGTGTCTTACAAAACAAATAAAAAATCCACAGGTAGAGCTCATGTTCTGTGTAAACAGACTCCACAAAGCAATGTACCAAAACATGCAGAGGTCTTTTCTTTCTCTTCTTTTGGATTTTCTATTTTGGGAATTCTTTAGTTATTCTCAATTTTTTCATCTTATTCTCTCTCTCTCTCTCTNTCTCTCTCTCTCCTTTCCAAAGGGAGATTTATTCCCATATCAGGTTAGCAGATACTGCAGGTCTGTCTCTCAAAACACACATCTTTCAGATGGAAAGAATCTGAGATAGACTGAAGTCTAGAATTCACGGCAATCATTTCTCTCCTGCATTTGAGTTCTGCTCTTATCCCAGGCAGCTGTCCTCCTGGCATCTCACCTCATATGCAGTGACATCCTTGGACCTGACGGAGCAGGTCCAGCTTCTCCCACGTGATACCCAAGCTAAAACTGATTTCTGGCAACAAACTCCATACATAAACACGTACTCTCTGAAGGAAAGACACATTATAGCATATCTATCTGAGATTATGTTAAATTGTGGACTCTTCATAGAATAATAAGGGGCTCCAAAAGGCAAGATTCCCCCTTACTAGCATAACAAATGTGTGCGTGTATTTAACACGTGTTTGGTGTCTCCATTTCAATGAAAAACTGATATATCAATGGATTCCTTCCAAAAGCAAATGGTGCCAGATCATTTCAATAAAATCTTTTAAATTAAACAGTGAAAGATTTATATGATTTACAGTAATCATTAGATAACAACTCAGTAAATCAAAAGACAAAAATTAGAATCACAGAATGGTTTTGGTTGGGAGGCACCATGAAGCTCATCCAGTCCCATTCCCTGACATGGGCAGGGACACCTTCCACTATTCCAGGTTGTTCCAAGCCCCGTCCAACCTGGCCTGGGACACTTCCAGGGATGGAGAGTACACAACCAGCAGGAAATAAATTCTACCAAGTCAGACCACGTTCCATCTTAATCTGCTTTGTCAGAATTAGGCACCTAATTAGTTGCAATACCAAATTCTTCCAGTGGAGAGAATATCACTTCTCTTCTGGTCTTCCACCAAGAATATACATTTCAGTTGATTTATTTCATTTATTAACTTTGGTGGCAAACTTGCAGATTAGAATCAGGAATCCTAGACCTGTTTATGTCAGAAAGGACCTTAAAGGTCACCCAGTTCCACCCTCTGACACAGACAGGAACACCTTCCACTAGACCATGTTGCTCCGACCTTAGCCCAAATACTGTTTCTAAACTGTGCAATCACCCAGAAAAAGAACTATGGTCCTGTTAACACCACAGCACCCCAGTATCCTGGCATCTGCTTTATCCATTCAAAACCATGCGGATTACCTCCTATCAGCATCACCTACCAAGAACTTCAACAATCTACCTATGTGTCACCATCCTGCTGCTGCTGGCTCCTCTCCAAGGCCAAGCACCACTCACAAGCGCTTTCTGTGCTCCCAATCATTCAGCTTTGTTCCCTGCCTGTGAGAGAGAGGTCTGTGACAGAGGAACCAAGGTGAAGCACAGAGGCACCATAGAGGAAAATCTCAGCTACAAACTCCAATTAACACTCTGAAGGCACATGCTGTTGTAAACACTTTAATTACTCAGTGAAACCCAGCTATTTCTATATCAGCACACAGAGGCTGAGAGCTCATAAATTATTTCACACCTATAGAGCAAACAGCCTGAACAGTCAGAAATTAAACTCCAAATTTCAATTCCCACCCCTAGACCAAGCCCCCTCTCTGTTCAAATATTTTCCTGAACTTTCACCCAGCCAGAGCTGTCTACTCCGAGTATTAAAAGGTTAAAAGGTAACCCATTTTCTAATTTAGGAGAGTTGCCAAAAGGGCTGATTCATACAAAAAATCTCAAATCATACAGGAACCAGGTTTCATTTCCCTGCTTCCTGAGGGCCCACCAGAAAGGTGAAAGAGGAGTCACCACAGAGAATAGGATCATTTTTGAAAACTGAAAAGCAAGTACAATATCTGGCTATCAGTCTCAGGATACAAGTACAACAACTCAAAGAGAACATAATCTTTCCTCTTGGAAACACTCCTAATTTTACACTCACTGATGGCACATATGCACTGTGGCAGCTGATAATGCTCTACACTCATTACAGCTGACTCCAAACATTTGGGAGATGTCCCAAGGGGGCACTCAGCAAACACTGAATGGAAGCAGAAAGAATCTCTGACACTTCGCACTGCATTCCCCCACACTGGGTATTCTCAACTGGGAGAACAATAGGGCGAGAAAACAAAAAATCCCAGAATGGTTTGACTTGGAAGGGACCTTAAAAATCATCTCATTCCACACTCTGCCATGGGCAGGGACACCTTCCACTAAACCTCGAAGCCCTGTCCAGGCTGACCTTGGACACTGCCAGGGATCCAGGGGCAGCCACAGCTGCTCTGGGCACCCTGTGCCAGGGCCTGCCCACCCTCACACACAGCAATTCCTTCCCCAGATCCCAGCTGGCCCTGCCCTCTGGCCCTGGGAAGCCATTCCCTGTGTCCTGTCCCTGCAGGCCTTGTCCCCAGTCCCTGTGCAGCTCTCCTGGAGCCCCTTGAGGCCCTGGCAGGGGCTGGGAGCTCTCCCTGGAGCCTTCTCTTGTGCAGGTGAAGAGCCCCAGGTGTCCCAGGCTGGCTCCAGAGCAGAGGGGCTCCAGCCCTGGCAGCATCAGCAATATGGAAATACTCTAAAGGTAGTGCCTAAAGGATTAACACGACAGCTGGACTCAAGAGCCTTTTTTCAGAGACCTGTTCCTACACCATCTGAGACTATGTGACCATGTATATTTCCACCTCACTGATATTTATTTCTTCCCTCTACAGACTGAAAATACTAGAAGAAATTCTGGACTTCTAAATGTTGCACAGAGAAGCTGTATTATTCTCTATTTACTTTTCGTATCACCAATGGTATGTGATTGTTATCAATATTCACTGAAAATAATTGAAAGGCATTACTTTTCAAACAACAGAACACATGAGAACAGTCCAAATTCCCATAAAATGGACAGCTGCAGAGACACCCAGGAAAGGGAAGATGATCAAAGAACTACATTAGACCATCTGAGAGTTCTACACACAGCCAGACCACAAGAATCATGTCCTGCATTCCAGTGATGCAGCCTAAGTGAAAGACAGACCTGCTCCACAGTCTTATGTCTTTGCTGTTGAGACCCAAATACCTGCAACCAGAGGTTTTTCAACACCCATCATCCTTCATGAAAACAGGGCTGAAAACCATATCAGAAAGCAGATTATTAGGAATATGATACATAGCATAATGTACAAGAAACTCCACAGGCCTCTGATACTGTGCTTTGAGGTGAGGAAGTTTGTTACAAATTAAAGTGCACCTAGTGAACAGATAGGTCATAGAGAAATACTGATCTAAGTCTAAAATAAAAACTAAACTAGAACGGAGTAAGAATGTGTGATACAGATAAAGGTTCTCCTATTCAGGATCTTTACACACTTAAAACACCACACATCTACCATTAGAAATCAGGATGCCAGTGATTAAGAAAATCTTCCAAACACATAAGTATGTTTTATTTGCTGCACTACCCCAAGGTGCAGCAGCAAATAAAACTCCCTTTATATGAATCAGCTCCCTCCTAAACAGAGCACAATAGTCTTAAACTTCGAGGCTCTTCAAAGTGCAGCAACACAAATGTCTCTCAGTTTGGATGTTTTCACTACCTTCAACCTCAGTTTCAACAGATGGAAATTTGCCTTTGATGATCAGACAAAGTTGCCAAAAATGCAGAAGTCACATGTTTTCCAAATAATGGAGCTACTACAATCTTGATAAAAATTCCTTCAATGGACTCTTTTTAAAGAGCGCTATTCTGACCTATTCTTTTGAAAGTAACAAAAATAATTAAAATATGGCCGTCCTGAGCTAGAACAGAAAACATTTCTTAATCCCTTTGCTGCTCACAACTGGCAAGAAAGAAAACCTAAACATTTCTCATCATCTGTACACGGCACCTTCCTACACTGCAGTTATTCTGTAGAGCTTTATAATCAAATTATATTGCCTTTCTTCCTCCTACATTTAACTTTTAAGCTCCCATAAAATCCAGCGAGCATCCCTAAATGAGTCAAAACATTGTCAACATATAAATTTCCGTAACAAGTAAGACTGCACCCTAAAACAACAATAACTATAGAAAATAAGGGAATGTAACAGAAATATCAACCAACTTGTACTGGCACCACAGGGTGCTACTTAGGAGTGATGTAAGTAGATCACAGTATTTCATTTTTCCTCCACATGCATTTATAGTTTTTAATGAAGTGAAAATGCACTGATAACAACCAGATGTTCAGTTATGGATACAAGCTCTTAACAAGCTGCTGAAAGAAGCCTTTATAATTTAAAGCTTTGGGAGCTCCATCCTGCAACAAAATGTTAGCAATAGTTTCTACATAGAAGTCATACAATTAAACACTAACATTGTATCTTTTTGCCGACTATGCAGTTCCAATCATTACTGTACACTCTTGAGTGCTAACACTAGCAAAACCAAAGAAAAAGCAGAGTATCCATAGCACACCCAAGGGAACCATAAATCAAACATCAACATACAGTAACAAAAGTGTTATAAGGGACTGCACAAGTCTAATTGTTGAAAACCTTATTTTCTATAAAATTAAACCTGAAACCTTTATCCCTGGCATTTTGTACAATGCAGCACAGCCTGTTTTTCAGAAAAGTAATTCAAGATACTTTTAATAACTCTCAGACACCACAATGTTGCAGAGTCCCAGAGTCCCTACTGCAACCTACTTCTGCCTTAAAGCACATTTGTCTTTTCCAATACAAACTAACATTGAGAAAGATTTTCTTAAAATCCCTGTAAAACACTGAGACACTTCCAGAAATGCTCTGCCTCCCAGAAAGACACTGCAGCCTTTCTCAACAACAACAAAGAAGTTATGTTTCATAATAAGGGACAGAGCTTTCACATATATCTTCTTCCACATCCCAGACCTTCCCTATTAATTTTGAGAAATACAGTCCATCTGAAATTTCCAAGTATGCTGTATGTTGTTTTGTAGGCAGAAATCAGCTTATTCTGCCAAGGCTAATAACTAGAGCAAGCTCAGAGCTGAGTGACATCTGCCTATATTCATGAAAAGACTGGAGCCTTCATGAATTCAGTGTCCCTGCCAAGCCCAAACTTCTTACATTTAGAATCCCAGGACAGTTTGGGTTGGAAGGGATCTTAAAAATCATCTCATTTCCACCCCCTGCCATGGGCAGGGACACCTTCCACTGTCCCAGGCTGCTCCAAGCCCTGTCCAGGCTGACCTTGGACACTGCCAGGGATCCAGGGGCAGCCACAGCTGCTCTGGGCACCCTGTGCCAGGGCCTGCCCACCCTCACACACAGCAATTCCTTCCCCAGATCCCAGCTGGCCCTGCCCTCTGGCCCTGGGAAGCCATTCCCTGTGTCCTGTCCCTGCAGGCCTTGTCCCCAGTCCCTGTGCAGCTCTCCTGGAGCCCCTTGAGGCCCTGGCAGGGGCTGGGAGCTCTCCCTGGAGCCTTCTCTTGTGCAGGTGAAGAGCCCCAGGTGTCCCAGGCTGGCTCCAGAGCAGAGGGGCTCCAGCCCTGGCAGCATCTCCGTGGCCTCCTCTGGAGTGGCTGCAGCAGCTCCAGGTCCTTGTGCTGTTGGAGCCAGGGCTGGGGCAGCTCTGCAGGTGGGCTCTGCCCTGAGCACAGGGGCACAGGGGCAGAATCCCCCTCCCCTGCTGCCCACGCTGGGGGATCAGCCCAGGGCACGGGGGTGTTTCTGAGTCCTAGTGCACATCTCTGGGACATGTCCAGCCTCTCCCAACCTTTAGGGTATAAGTAGAATATACCAAAATCCTTCTCCTCAGTGCTGCTCTCCAACCAGCCTGAAACAACTGTGTACCTGCCTGCAAAATACCACACACAGGCGTCCCAAGCACCTGACGTGACATTCAGAACAAGTTCAGAAGAAAGGAGTGCAAGACAGCTGCACAGGTCCCGCTGCTCCTGCATTCTGAACATGGAGGTGGCCTTCCATGCTTTAAAAATGATGTTACAGTTTCAGTGAAGGAGGAAAATGTAAGCTTTAACTGGGGTGCAGACAAACAATATATTCACACAGCAGCTGCCAGCTGTATCCACTCCTTCACCAAACTGCATCACAGAGCCCAAGGGACACACTAATTGTCACAATATTCTGTTAAGGGTATTGAATGCTCCTAACAAAATCTTTGCTGTTCTGAAAGACACTTCGAAGACCAGCTCAGCATGGAGATTTTAATGGTCTGTCGCAACAAAAATTCACCTTTAACAGTATCTTTACAGACAGACACTCTGTTACAGGGCCACTGCAAGCTGCCAAAGCTGTCTTTTCTCTCGCAGGTGATCCTAAGTCCTGACATGGAGATTATTACAAGTCTGAATATTTCATGCATTCCATTCAATCTATTCCTTCCCCAAATTCACATGCTAGGCTTGCAGCTCTCCTGAGTCATTCCAGCTAAAGACAGAAATGGACTACTCCCTTGAAACAAAATAGAGAAAGAATCTCTAGTGATATCTGACCTGAGAGTGAGGGAGGTAAGCAAGAAGTAAACTCATTGTGAAAACTATGAATCCTGATCACTCTCCTAAACAAAATTAATAATAAAGTAGTACCTTGTAACACTTTTATTAAAAACATAGTTGGACTGTGTATTAGAAATCACAACTATTCCAGTATCTCCTTTCCCCTACCTGTTTGCCTTGTCGATGATATAGGAACAAAATTCTTAGTTAAGGCATTATCACGTTTTTACACGTATTCTAACGATAAAAAAGACAGTAATATGTGTTTTTGTGAGTGTTAGTATTTATTAGCAATCAGCAATATGCTGTTTCAGGAGAAATTTAGCTAAAAAAACTGATCTGACAAAAAAAGACCCCACAACCACAAAACAAGAATTTTCCACATCTCTCCCTTACGAAATGTAAGTTTTTGATATAGCTGAATATTAAATTATGCACAGGCTTTATAATTCAGTTTTTAAATAAGCCGTTTTAGCATTAGATTTTATAGTAATCTAAGTGCTTTCAGCAGCTGCCTCCACTTGCAGGAACCACATTCACCCTGAAACAGAGATGTGACAGGTTCTGCTGTTGAAGTGGGTGAGGAACAATCATGCCGGTGTATTTTCCTCTGCTGAAAGGCAGAATAAAGGATACCGGACTACACACACACACACTCTGGTACTTCCAAGAAAGAAAAACAAAACCCTGCAGGATTTATGAACTTGCCCACGTATCACAGTCCTCTCAGCCCTTTGTACTTCCTCTAATCTGCTCCAAACAAAGCGTGTATCTGTTCCAGGAAGTCCTGACAAGCTCTGTGGAATGACACTCTGGATCACGCCACTAATTCACTACACTCTACCTACACAAATCCCTCACATTAACGTTGACAGAGCTGCGTTTAATGACAGCAACGTTTCAAAAAACATTGTATCTTTGTCAATTTTCCAGCCAAAAGAACAATCCCAGCCACAAGACAGCAGAGCTCTATACTACACTGTAACAGATAATCTGAAGCTCCTCCAAAGCTGTGATGCTTTAGTCGGGGCACGACATTTTAGACACAGACTACACTGCAATTTTATACTAAAGACACTGCCCACTTTACCTTTAGCAAAGTTTATCAAGGGGAAAAAAGGTCAAGACTCACCAGAACACTTCCACACAAGTGAAAGAACACTTTTTTCCCCCAAAGAACAAAGCATGCTCTCCAACATTAAACACTGAAACACATTTTATGACACATATGCCAACAAGACATAGAATCATCATCTCTCAAATACAACAGATGCATGAAAAAAAAGCCATAAAAACAAATCTGGAGATCTACAGAAACATTCCACTTATTCATTTCTCTTGTCCCTTCTTCAGACATCAATTCACTGGAATTTCAGAAATCAGTATTAAACAGCACAATACGATTTATTTTTGCAATTTAAACCCCCACAGAACTGCAGAAGAACTTTAGTTTTCACCTTACTGCATACCCCAGAGCTGAAGTGACACCTCCACTGTACCTTCCCCTGTACCATGAGCACAACCATTTCCACCAGTTACTGTCTGTGTGCTGACAGGGGTACCTGAAACAAATGGAATAACTTCTGTTGATGGTTTGAACTGGGTGTGAGATGTTCATCATGTACTTCTTCCAACAGAATATTCAGGGCTGGCACTGGCAGCAGCTTATCATTATCTGTACTGCTCCATCACATTGAACATTCAAATGCAACTATTTAAACATTATAAACCCATTACTACAAGTTTCATATTCTCTCAAATATTCAGTTTATAAAAGAAGACTAAGAAAAAAAAAGAAAATTAAAAAGCCTACTTACAAGAGGGGAATTTCAACAATGAGCTGGATGAGGCAACACAGCAGCTCTTCTATGAGGTCTTCACACTCTGCTCCTAAAAAAGAAACATAGTAAAGGATTTCTGGGTTTTCAAATACCAAAACAAAGTGAAGATTCAAACACACAAATGCAGATGATCAATATCTTAATCAAGGAACAAACACTACAAGTTCTAGCAATTAAAGGAGATGGGATTTTATTTTTTTTCCCAAAACAGAAAGCACTTGAGATTATTAACAGCAAAAATGGTGATGCCTTCTCTTTTTTACATTAAAAAAGGCAACTAATAACAACTGCACAAATTAAATGAGACGTTGGTATTGTGGGGATGTGCTAATATTCAGCACATCAAGCCTTCCTTTACAGTTTACAGAAGATTATATAAAAGTGTTATTATTAACAGCTGAACTCATCATGGGTGACTTCTCACTGGTCAACAGCTAAATGTCCTCTCAAAATTCCTGCACTTCACATATTTTCCCACTCTGTTTTCTAAACCCAAGCGAAGAATAATCAGAGACAGTTTCATCTGCCTAATATACACTGAGCAACATTATAAAAGAATGTCAAAAGAATGTAGCTACTGAGCATGCCACTGCTGTTCTAGAGTAATACACATACAATTTTTGCATGAGTACATATTTATTTACTGAGGAAGTTTTACACATTTCAGTGACAAGATGGTGCATTTTAAGGGAACAGAAATTATTCTCTAGTCATATACGTGATAAAATGCATGCAGTGATTCAGAATTATTTAAAAACTTGCAACCATTGTAAGCCATAAAACTGGTCATATTTTACATCAGTAATTTTTAAAAGTAACTGCAACAAAAGACATTTAACACTCATTGAGAAAAAAGCTTATTAAACCACTTCAAGTTATCATATAATACTAAAACCTCCAGAAGATAAACCTCTTGGCTCACGAGGATTCATTCTGCTTTCAAAAATAAAATTATGATGAGAAATCTACAACAACATAAGAAGTGGAGGGTTTTATAGTGCTGAATGGCTTAAGAGTGGCATAGTTGATCCCCTACATTACAGCATTACAGCACAATAATTACCCAAATGCCTGTTTATTTTGTATTTTCAAATAAATAAGTCCTGTCATAAACACAGCTTTATAGGCAGGTTACAGCAGCGTCACTCTGCTTAACCCAAGTTTGTTCTTGAATCCAGAACTCAATTTTAAGAAGCACACCAGGGGGAATATTCACTATAAAGCAAAATTATTTCTTTCCACAATCAGTTTATTAAAAACACATTAAAAATTGTCACCTAGTGAACTGCACATTCTAAAGGAAATCAGTTTTTTATCACGGAAACGTGGTTTCCTTTATATAGAATCCCCCATGAGTAACACAATGCAGCTCCTGTTAGTAAAACCAAGAACTGCTCAGAGTATTTAACCTTGGACAGAAACCACAGCCAATAACGGGGCACAGATAATATATTCTAAAGTAACTTGAATGTGACATTTTCCTAAGGCTTTCTGAACCTAGGAAATGCTTATAAAGCAAGACTGCTACTAGTTCCCAACAGGTACCTAATTTTTCTTCTAACAGAAGAAAGTGAGAAGAAAAAGGTTAAAAAAGTGGAGTTAAAGTTTTTAAAACATTATTTTATTCTGCCACACTGTATGCACAACTCATCTGAACAGAGAATAAGGTTATTCAAATACGAAAGAAGGCTTTTCCCCCAGACAATATCCAAAATAAAGGAAGAAAACTCTGGGTTAGCATGGCCACGTAGAATGAAAGATGTTATTTAAAATAATTTTTTAAAAAAGCTTAATTGCTGTAATCAATGTCATTCAGCTACAGTAATTATTGTATCCTTTTCCCAATTGGGGCACACACATTCTTGTTTAATTTTCATCTTGCCAAGACAATGAGGAGGATGCAAGCCAAATCTATAACGTGAGAGAGGGCCATAAACACGGAACACTCTGTGTTTTCACAAACAATGCCTCTTTCAATTGCAGGATAAAGACAATACACACAAGATTCATTCACATTAATGGATCACATACTTGGATCAAAGACCTGTAAAGCCTTAGGGGAAGTAAGTACAGGGTGAACCTGTCCAGATAAAATTAGAGCAGGGAGATGATTCATAGGGGCATCTTCCAAACTCCACTGCAGAAGTGACTGCAGTTACACAGGTATTAAAACGTCACGTTATGGTGAAGTACCATTTTTTCATCAGCTGTATTTAAGTCCTCAAAAGAGGATTATTTCATTTTGGAAGCAATTTGATGGATTTTGACTTTTTGGTGGGGTTTGNTTTTTTTTGTAGTACCATTTTTTTCATTTGTTTTTACATTTTTAAAGTTACACACACTACAGACACTGGATTAGCACATACTACACAGGTAAAATGGCTCATGCAGAGGAAAGTAGAGATGCCAGGAAGCCTCAGTTCTAAAACCAGTCCAGCTTCATCTTCTCAAGAACCTAACTACTACATTGGTAAGACCTGACCTGGTGGATGTGCTTAACATCAGTATCAGTAAGATATTCAGGCATAACAAGGCATATCCTCATCTTAGATGCCACTTGTTTTTCTGCCCTGTTGTTCATACAGAACCTGGACACAAGCAATGGAATAAATAATTCCTTGCAAAACAGACTTAAGAGCTTTCATAGGTTTTGTGGTTTGATCTTAAGCTCTAAATAATCTCAAAAATTTACAACTTGTACTTACGAGTGATAATAATGAATACATAAATTGATTGTCTTCCCTCATTTCCTTTATGTGAAATTATGGGATACAGACAGTAGAAAGATGAATGATTTGTGTTAGTGGGACTAACTCCAGCTTCAGCTGAGCAGATGCTGACTCCTCTTCAGGGTTTATTGATATCAGGAAATTTTCAGCCGAATCTTAAAGTATACGGTTTTAGTCTCTCTGTGGATTTTCCTGCAATCAAATTCTGCAATATTCTCCAAAATTATAAGCAAATTCCAATTATGGATGAAGAGGCAAAGGCTGCACTTCTTGGGCTAATGAACTGGCTGAAACTTCTCAAAAAGAACATATTTCTGTTAATGGTAGGCCTTCTCTTGAAAGAAATCAATAAAAGCAACTATTAGCAGGCATTCAATCCAGGGCAATTGATTCATTAGGCCAAAGCACACCCATGCACTCAAACCTCAAAAAAATCCCATTTTATGATTACAAAGCACAATTGCACAGCTTTCTTCTGAGCCCCAAGCACAGTCTAGCAGTAAAATGTACAAACTGGACATTCAGGAAAAGTAAAAGGACACGAACTGCAAAATCTGTGAGGAGAATTCTTCCAGATAAGGCCAACTGTAAAAAACACTACCTGAACAATCATGGCTACGTCATGCACGGTTTATATTTCAGAGCAGTCAGTGACAGGGATATTTTCCACACACAGCACTCTCATAGATTATAATTATACACTTCTCCCTGACACACCAAATTTCCCGGAGCAGGTGCTGATGTGGTGCCTGACTGCAGAATGAGCATCCTGACATGCTGACACTGCAGTTGTGTGCTCTGAGCTTCCAGGCACTGCACCTAAATCAGAGAGCGTGGCACCAGAAGATACTGTCCAGCCAGAAGGATAAAAATGTTCACAGGGAAAGAAACACCACTACAGACTGATTTCCAAAGGAGCTGTGAGATGATCCTGAAAAGATTTCTCAGAAGGCAAAGAGACTGAACAAAGCACATGAAAATGGACCACAGGGTAGAGAGGTTGTTTGTGTTGCTGGGTGATTGCCCTGTTCTTTCCAATAACTTCTGACCAGACAGTAAGGAAATACAGAAACTTCAAAATTCAGATATTGTACTAAATTTATTTTAATATGGATATTTTATTTACATCATACTGTTCATATAATGATGTCTTTTACAAGGCTTATTTTATCATGCTCTCAACTGAAGATTTATAAATAATGCCAAACTCTGGTAAATGAAAAAACAGTAATGACTGAGAACTTAATTTTTAAAAAGCATGTTCATCAAAGATAGTAAAATTTCCATAAAAGCACTAATAAATCTATGTAAAATTAAGAGAAATATAGGAATAATAATAGGAATAATAATAATATTATAATGATAAGATCAATACTATTATAATAAATATATAATAATAATAACAGGAATATTCGGCTTTCCAAAAAGTAGAAACCAAAAATTCAAGAAAGTGGCACTTAATTATAAAAATAGAAACAAAAAAACACTTAATTTTCTTCTGCTCACTTTTAACAGGCCCTAACACAGCTACAGTTTATTGCAATTCATTCATGATACTTCACCTTCCCACAGCTGAGCATAAGATCTATAGGAAGGTATGTGCCTTATTACCACCTTCTGTAGATATTTAAAAGTAAGATTTTTAGGAATCAAACCCGATGGCTGTGTAACCTCACCATGTTATAAACCTCAACACCCTGAGGAAGTTCACAAGGACCATCTCAAACTGGAAACCCAAAGAGAAGCCGAGGAGCAGCTCATTTCCTGCCTCACCAGCAGACCACACACAATTACCTTCCTAATCAACAACATCCCAGGAACAATCTGCTCAGAGGTAATTGCTAAGTACATGTGCCATCAATATGCACAGAATTATTGCTAATAAATGTCACTGTGAATTACAGTCAAGTGCTACTAGACGTGGTATAAACATGGGTCTACCCTGGTGACAAGAATCACTTTCCATATCACACTGTGAGGAACTCCCAGCGCAAGGGATAAAGATCACAGGGGTTCCAGCTGACAAAAGTCTCAGCTTTTCCACCCATCCCACTGTGGCATGCTGCACACTGAAGCAAGAGGTGAGCCATTTTTTAAATCCAGGAATAAACCCACAGGCAGTCTGCAGAGACAGCTTATACACCAGCAGATATTCTTTTCCAATGCATCAGCGAGCTGACTTCCCTCCTGGAGATCACTCATCACAGCTTAAATACATTAAACCATTCCAACATGTAGCACTTAATCCTTTGGCACCACAATTCTGATTTCCCCAGAGCACTGGCAGGCGCCAAGGAGTTAAACAGATTTTAATGAACAGTTTTCACTGTTGGATGAGCAAGCACCATTCGGTGCTCTCAACACGTGTCCTCGATGCAGGAAATCCACAGACAGGCACTCTGGGTTGTTCCCACACCATCCACCACACTGCCCTGGCATTCTGAGACTTTTTGGGTTTCAGGCAACAAACAACATGCAATTATACACTGAACAGTACTCTGACTTTGACTGGGCAGTGCTGGGTTAGCCATCTGACTTGATGGCCTTAGAGGGCTTTTCCAGCCTAAATGATTCCACAATTTGCACCAAAGCAAAACAAATCAAGGCTCACATGGCAGCATTATCCATCATGCACTTTGTGAGAGCATCCTGACACAGGGCTACACAAAGATTTGTTGCAGACAGTGTTCAGACTGTCTTTTTGCTGTAATGAAACAGATTTTGAATGCATTTGTACTGTTCTTATTCAAAGACAACAGCTTCTTCCTTGAGCATCTCTCATCTTGTGTAATACTCCATTTCCTGGACAGGACCCCATTTTAGTAACTCTGCCTAAATTCTCTGACTGTTCCTGTACTCTTGTATAAGCCATTGCCTCCAAATTAAATTTTAGCAGTTGCTTTCTCGAGGGGTCAATTCTAACCACAGCACTGTTACTTTCCTTCAGTAGACCCCTAAAAAGAGCATTAATTCCACTCTGTGGCTGCTGTTGGTTTATGAAAAATATGTGAAAAGATACATCAAATTGCAATATCAATGTTCCAACGTTCGTACCTGGTCACCTTCACTGCAATTCTGTTCTGTTCCTCTGAAGAGGACCACTACCACCTTTCAAACTGTATGAAAACCACTAATGCCCAGGTAGGTCTGCAGCACCACATCCCAACAACTGTTCAAAAAAAAGCCAGATTAAGCTAAACCAAACTCTCTAGTACTTAATTTCTGGTTTGAAAGCAAAGTTGGGGATTCTGAGTCTAAAAACACATACAATCATAGAATTATTTGGAGCTAAAGCATCTGAGGGAAAAGCCTTAAGATCAAGTACAACCATTAACCTAACTCACTAGTCCAGCACTAAACCATGTCCCTACGTGCCACAACTACAAACATCAGGACATTCGAGTTTCTCGTGGGATGTTTGTTTCACCAGCACTTGTGTGTACCCACCATATGAGCTTGGTCCTGCTTTCTCTTCGTAAGTAAAATGAAGTTGCAGCTCCTCTTCTGACATTCGACTGATGAATACCTTCAGCAAACAGCAAATAATGAACAGCGCATTGTGAGCCTGCCAGATAAAGAGGTGGCTGGAAAAGAAGCAGGAACAAACAAGAATCAGTAATGATTCACCAGCAAACATGCATCAAAAACCACAAGAAAAATAAATGTCAGAGTGGACAAAGTTCTACAGTTGAAGCAAGGAAAAGCCAAAGTGTTTAAGCAGGGAGTCTGCAGCTGATGTTACAGAAAACACAATGGGAATGTATTTGAAAGTAGTTTAGAAAATACAACCTTATCCCTAGCTGCATTTGTACCATTAAAAACATAACGGTAGACAGAACTCTTTGAGGAACTCATCAAACAGTTCAGCAAACTTCTAGAGGTCTCTAGAGCCTATGCACTCAAGGCACACAGACATTTGACAATTTCCAACAGGTTCAAACCTGAAAGCTCCCTGGCTCCCTGAACCTCAGCCCTTTTCTCAAGGAAATCGCCTTCAGGTGACAGTAGGCATTTATGGATTTCATGAGCACCATACAGCAGGATCTTCTTATGCAACACACACAAGTATTTTCCAAGCTTTCTGAATGAAAGAGAATACAGCTGCATAAATTTTTTTTTTGAGTTCCAGTAAGCAACTGCTGGAGAGCCCATCCAACAGCACAGAGTCAACCATTGTCCAAAGCTGTGCTGTCAAGGTATCTTAGGATTAAAACAGCAACAGCTACCTAGGCACAAATAACTTCTTAATTTTGATGCAAGCAAAAAAAACTTGATGGCAGTCCTGGGAACAAGGAGGAATTCCAGCCCCAGACCTGATGAAAGTGGGATGTTTATCTGTGGGTGTGAGGAAGCAACTATAGAAAGCCTCCCGCAAAAAAACCCCACAGCTCTGCACGAGTAATCTCTTGGAGTTCTCTCCTACTGCTGAAAGGGGCAAACAAAACCAATACCAGCTGCATGACATAGCTTGAAAGCAGTATTTTGATACATATTTATATATTTATAGATATTTTAAATATTTTCAGGATAGCATACTGGCTCATACACTAAGTTCAGCTAAAAAGTTCAGGTAATTTTTAAACATCTCTAAGCCAGTAGTACCCATAGCTTACACCATCTATATAAAAATGTGTTCATCTAACACACAAATGTGTGTTTTTCCCCAGTAACCTACTTACCTATTACATTTTACTTCTGTATTTAGAAAAGTACTAGACATTTGTTTCAAACAACAATTTAAGAGAATGCTACAGTTTGTGAGTAGGTTAATTAGCAGAGTAAAAAAATTCAAGAGCTAGCAACAAAAGGAACATTAAAAAAATTAAATGGCACACACAGCTCTTTTCTGGGAACTTACTTCTGACATTCTGCTGAAATTTTTAACTCTTTGGTTCTAGAAAGAAAGACTTTAATCAATGATCCAAGGTTTCCTGTTCGAGGATTCTTCTCAACTAGATGGGGAAAAATAAAATACAATTACAAAGCATGCATAAGGTGATACTATCTATCTAGTTCAAAAATACAGAAAAACCCCAAATTTCAATGTATTAAATATTTCTAAATAAAGCACAGTATGTCTTGTTTTTCTGTACAGGCATTCTTCTTTCAAGATTCTCCAGTACATGGCTTACTAGTCCATTAATGTTCTCTAAATACTATTAATCCTAGACTTAAAATATCCCAAACGTGGGATACTCCTACTGCTTCCCTTCCCAAACTTGTCTGCAGCACAACAGCCTCCTGTCAGAAAACTGGGCAGGTCTTCACAACTACCTTTTACCTTCTCACACCACCACTGATCACATTTATATCACCCCTTCCCTTCACTCTCCAATTCTTTCCCCTTACTGATAAGCTTAAAGGGCAAAGGGAAAAAGACATAGTAGAGATGGAATTATTTGTTTTAAACCTTGCAGTCATATCAAGTTCTGTAAAACAGTTAACAATGGAAGTAAAGGTTTGGGATATACATAAGCACACGCTTTACACTGCTTTAGCCTTACTAGGGCAACATATAGAAACAGAATGCTAAAGACATGAATGTGCACAGGGATGCTGTCTCCCAATTTTTCTGGTAAAGTACAGGGAAAAAAGATGGCACAACATCTCACCTAAAGACTTGCAGACTGAGATTGTGGCTTCTTCCAAGAGCTTTAAATCAGCACTAGGCAGGAGGAAAAGAAAACAAAAATAGTTACACAAACAATTGGTTTCCTGTACTTGAAGTGAAAATTCATTCCAAAACAATAATAAAATCTTTCTATGAAGCACTTAATTTTAGCCATCCATTAGCTTGTTGAGGTCAGTTTGTCCAACCTCCCTGCTCAAGCAGGACCTCCTAGAGCCAGCAGCCCCCGACTGTGTCCAGATGGCTTTTGAGTATCCCTACAAACTCTCTGAGCAACTCATTCCAATGCCCCATCATCCTAACATCAGGCAGTGCAATATTCTTTTGAAGTACAGCAACTATAAAACAGGAAACTAATATTCAAAAGTGAATTGCTCATCAGAGTGAAATTATGTCAGTGTCTTCTCCCAGGGAACAAGAGACAGGATGAGAGAAAACGGCCTCAAGCTGTGCCAAGAGAGTTTTAGGTTGGGTATTGGGGAAAATTCCTCCATGGAAAGGGCTGGCAGAGCTGCCCAGGGCAGTGATGAGTCCCCATCCCTGGAGGGGTTTAGAAGCCCTGTGGATGTGGCACTTGGGGACAGGGGTCAGTGGTGGCCTGGGCAGAGCTGGGGAGTGGTTGGACTCCGTGGTGTGAGGGCTTTTCCAACCTAAACGATTCCGTGATTCCATGGGCATTTTATCACTGCTAGTTTCACAGCTTCAGTGCTGCCACGCTCAGTTTGGTGTTACCGAAAATACAAATAGAACAGCAGCCTGCAGAAAGAACCTGAACTTTTTTCACAAGAAATTTCACATGAAATGACGCACTTTTAAAAACATGAATAAAAGAAACTCCAATCTGACATTTAACCTCAAGCTAAGCAGCTCCTTCCTTTCAACTAATGTTACAAACAATCACATCAGATACAGCAAATAGTTTGTAACTTCATTAATTGCCTCGTGATACGCCTCAGAAAAACATCATCTGAAAAGAACAATAAAGCACTAAAGCAAAACCTGACAGCAACCACTGAAACCACACCAGCTGCGTCAAACTCATACTTCTGACCTAGCAGTGCAGGGCAACTGACTCTCAAAAACATCCTTAACAGATGGGAAAACAAGACAAATCATCAGATACTGTGTTCAATGCCACACTGAGCAACACAAATACTAATAACTAAAGGGCACCCTGCTCCACCCGTCTTGCCATTAAAATTTCTTCCTTCTATCTCGTCTGAATCCACCCTCCTCCAGTTTAAAACTATCACCTCTTGTCATATCATGAAGGCCCTACTGCTCAGTGTTCTGGAAGAGATGGTAAAGCCTCCATACAGACTGAACATATAGCCTGACCTTCAAGGACTTCTGAAGTTCAGCAAATTAAAGGGCAGTGCAAAAATTTAGTTCAGTGCTTGCAGTCATAACACAGTCCTCCTCTCATTTTGAAGTCCAGTGAAGTATTTTTAAATTTACATGGTAATCCAGTTTACAGTGCTATTGCATCAACCTGAGATTATCAGCAGTGTGTGGAAGCTGCTAAACCAGCTCCAGTGCTGAAAACCCTGTGGAATCATGCCCTTGGGTGCTGTGGAGTTTGAGCTGTTCCCCAGCTCATGAGGACTAGAAGATACTGTAGAAAGAGCAGTCGAAAGAATTATTCCAAAACCCTTCAGAAGGAAACTATCCAAGATAGAAACATCAAACAAATTAAGTTTTAAGATGCCTGCAAATTTTCTTGTATATGACAATAATTTACTGTGTAGTGAGCTGACAGCTGAGACAGCTCTTCACCTTCAGCTGAATATCCTAAGACAACTTTAGATTAAGGAGATTGGCTTGTCCTGATATCAATTATCAGCATTCATTCTTCTCTTAAAAACTGCTTTGAAACACAAGATTCAGAAAGAACAAACTTACACTTTGATATATACTTTAAAAACATTAGGCTTGGTCTCAAAGGTGGTCTCTTGTTCCAGCACTACAAACATGCAGAGTAATTAAAAACAAATGGTATTGAGCAAGAACATGCCACCAGCAACTACAGACAACACAGTTTTCTAGGTCTGTGTGACCCTACACTTTTTTAAAAAAACAAAAACTTCTAAATTTGCCCAGCTGGCGGCTTGTCATCAGGATTTATTCCTTCCCAAGACCTGGCAGGCAGGGAGGGTGAATATTACAATGGACAACAACTCAGCAGAGAGTTCTTAGGTACTGAAAAATCATAATCTAACACAACACGACCCCTCCCACTATCCAAAGATCTTGGGGACACAGTCAGAGTGGTTATTGTAATTGCTCCAGGATTTAAACCATAAATGCAGACATTCAGCTTTGAATTATGGTTCATTTTCTCCCTAATTTCTAAGGTTAGGTTTCAAAGTATAGCATTCTTACAGATCTCTTTTTCTTCTCTTTGAGTTATTAAAACCCACACAAAGTCCTCAAAAAATTCCACAGAGCAGTTCAATTTCTATAAGTTGCTGGATCAAAACCAGTGGCAAAGCAAGCAAGGCTTTCAGATCTTCAGCAAAGCTTTTAACACTCAAATAATTCTCCTTCACACTAATATGAAGTTTAGCACTTAAAAATTAACTACAGCCCACTGCCTCTCATTCATACAACAAGAACACAAAAGTGAATTTTGCCACACTCAAGACTAGGCAACAGCTACTGCAAGATTTCAGTTCACTCAAAAGAAACACCTCGTGAGGGGGAATTACAGCAGAAATACCACCCCAACAGACACACACCAGTGAAATACTCAATACTGTTACATCCCCAAGGACGGAATCATGGAGACAATATTGTGGAGGGGTACAAAAAATAGCAGCTCAGACCCTGGGCCAAACTTAGAAGTGATCTCCTTTCCTTCGATTGGGCAGGAAAGAGAAGTGAGAGACATGGCAAAAGCTGTCCGGGTATTTTCTTGTACAGCAAAAAGACAGAAGGTAAATTACATAAAGATTTGTGTAGAAGATGCCAGAGCCAAGATTCACAAGGTGGCACAAAAGAAACAGCAAAACCAACTGCGGCACCAGCTTTTCTCTACAGTCCCCGTGGAAACGACATTTGGTTAATGAATGAATGTAAAAATGAAAACACCGAAACATCTGTCCTTTCATTAAGCCACGCAGAACACTGCTAATAAGTACTTGAATTGTATTTCAGCTCTAACAAGAGCAAGGACTGATAAAATGAAGCTCCTTCACTGCATTGATCACAAACAGAAGTGCCAATTCTCCTTGAAAACCCTCGCCTGAGGAATACGGACCAACCTGTTGTCAAATATCTGTCAGATACGTGTCTGAAGCAAAAGTCTGATGGGGAGCAGCTGAGGGAGCTGGGAAAGGGGCTCAGCCTGGAGAAAAGGAGGATCAGGGGGGACCTTGTGGCTCTGCACAACTCCCTGACAGGAGGGGACAGCCGGGGGGGTCGGGCTCTGCTCCCAGGGAACAGGGACGGGAGGAGAGGGAATGGCCTCAGGCTGGGCCAGAGGAGGCTCAGGTTGGACACCAGGAGGAATTTCCCCATGGAAAGGGCTGTCCAGCCCTGGCACAGCTGCACAGGACAGTGATGGAGTTGTCATCACAGGACAGATATAAAAGCCATGTGGATGTGGCACTTGGTGACATGGGGTAGAACACATAAAAGTAAAGGACAGATTTGTTAAGGATAGAGTGTAAAATATTCCCTGCTCTATAAGAAACATTTGATATATTTGCCACATGAAACAGATTATCTGTTGCTAGTAATAAAAAGGCAGTAAGTATGAAAACCCAACTCTGCCTGCTGCTTGATGGCTGTGCTGAGCACCGCCAGGAGAAACCCAAGAAAGGCATTCCAGTAACATCCAGGAAGTTCTGCCCTGGACAAGACACCTCTGTGTAAACTGGTCACATATGGAACAAACTCTGAACCCAGAGCAGCTGTGGCTGCCCCTGGACCCCTGGCAGTGTCCAAGGCCAGGCTGGATGGGGCTTGGAGCCACCTGGGATAGTGGAAAGTGGCCCTGCCAATGGCAGGGGGTGGAATGGGATGATTTTTAAGATCCCTTCCAACTCAAACTGTTCTGGGCTTCTGTGACACCAGCTTCAAGCCACTGACCTTTAACAGCAGGATCACAGTGACCTGGGTGAGTTTGCACATGTACTTCTACTGGCACGACCTGCACTGAACCACCTCACTTTCAGAGAGCAGTACATATTTACATATGCACCAGTTCTGCAGTTTTCCAAGAAATGAACAAAAGGTATCACCTGATGTGGGGATTCAAATAGGCTGTGAACATATGGGGCAAACAGAACAGATTCAAAGCAGAATATTCTTGACTATATAGACTTTACTGGCTCACTTGGATGCTAGCAAATTTGTGAGGTGCATGTTTGCTTCCCATACACTTTAGGAAAAAATTCCAGGCTTCACCAGAGTTCCTCCCTCATCCTGTGATCTGATGGCCAGCATTTCCAAAGTACTCAATAAAAGAAAGAAATTATTTTATTTGCTTTTCTTTTCTGTAGAAGCTAAGTCCACAGACTTCAGCAAAACTAAAATTAATAACAGTGAAATTATCTTCCTTGGCAGCACGGCCATGTTTAAAGAAAATTGGCTTGTCTTTGTTTATTTTAAAGGTATCCAAACAGGAGAGGTTTTACAGTGGCACTGATTATTTTCTGTGACACCTTAACACACGTAATAAGAATATTTTGCATACCAATTGTCACTAAAAACTGCTCCATATACACAGGCAGCATCTCTGTGACTGCAGCTATCACACATCAGTGATGAAAGTAAAGAGTAATCAAGGATAATCATTACTTTGTTGGGACTTAATCACTTTGTGTTTGCAATCACTCATGACAGTCCAAAGAGTTCTTCATCAGGAAGTTAGTTTTCTGTAAGAAAGCCTCTTTTCAGCAAAGATGGGAAAGAATGGCAAATTGAGCAGTTTGTTAGTCAATAAAATTTCATCGTTTTCATTGACTGCAGATTTTTATTTCAGGTTTCTTAAGACCAAAAAGCAGGATCCTGCAGTCAGCTATTCTGGCACGTATTGTAAAAAACATTATGTCCAAAAAGAAGAGGATGGGAAAAAGAGAAAAAGTATATTTAAAAAGTGGCATTATAAATAGGATTATTTTTAAATGGTTGAATTCAGCTTCCTTACTTTATAACAATCAGTCTTCAGCAAAACCATAATTATTAAGACAGTGAAGGTTGTTTCCTGACAGCAGCCAACTTTGAAGAAGGTGGTTTTATCCGCTTTTCTTCTAACAGCACAATGTGTTTCAAAGTTGCAGTGGCTTCTGTTAAAGTATCTCCACACAACAAGAGAAAGCATTCTGTCTAAAAGCTGCAATTATAAACACACATCACACCTGCCCTTAGCACGGTAAGAAAAAGACCCAAACCAAAGCAGACAAGCACCCCTCTAAAAAAGGAGGGCAGAAAAAAAACCAAATCAAGCCGCCTTCCTGACAGTTTTTTCCTCATAGTAAGGCCTTTTTCCTTTGCCATTGAACACAAAACAGAAGACCCAGCCCACTTACTAAATTCATACTGTGGGAATGCTGATTTTAATGGACTAGTTGGAGGACAGACATCAAAGAATATAAGGCAGCATATGATTTATCGTACCGTTTAAAAAAATGTACCATGTTAAGGCAACATAAAAGCTTCTCATTTTTATGTCTTTCCATTAAAGGCCCATGCACATTATTCTGGAATCAGCAACTCATTAATAACTCTAGGGAGGGAACAAAGCAGAACAGTAAATATTAAGCACATGATTTTCAGCAAGTTCTGCTTTAGTTAGCTTTAAGTTTTTCCATCAGAAAATAATTGTAACTAATACCACCACTAAAGAGGAGGTTGCATTCTTGGTAGCAAATCATAGAAAAGGCAGACAAACACAAAGTCTGCCTAGACTGAGAGCTAACACTCCAAAGCAAACCTCGTAGCTCTTAATCCTGACAGTAACTAAAAAAATTCATCCAGAAAAGCTGTATTTAATTTTTCCAATATCCAAATACTATTGGATTGATAGGTCAGTCACCTGAAGTACAGCAGTGGCAGATTTAAGAGGTTCTGTACAATTTTAATTCAGCTCCCACAAATCTATTCTGTGCAACAAATAAGGACCCATGAAGGAAAAAATTAAAATAAAAAGAACATGCAGGAGTGTGAAATGAGCATACCAAGTACTTCCTAATGGCTGAAACCAGAAATGTCTCAGCAAACACTTCAACAGTACCTGCTTAGCACCAACTGCACATTTGCTTTGTGGAAGAGGATATCTCAAAAAACCTTTGACAGAGAAAAACACGAGGCAACCTAAAACTAAACTGCTGGGAGCTGTTCCTTTGACTGTCATTTATGTCTGCACCACTTATCTGCTCCCGCCCCTGGACTGTGAAAGGCCCCAGTGGCTTTTTTACCCGCCAGATACCCAGGCTGGCTCTGGCTGTTGCTGTTCACTCATGCCACAGGAGCCACAGGCATGGAGCAGGGATTCACCATCAGCTCATCTCTGATTACTGACAGCTGATGTTCCCTCTTAATATATTCCTAGTCATTAAGAAAATCAGCAGTGTGAGAGGAAGACCAAGCAGCCCAGAAAGGCAGAATATTAGACTCCTCTCAGGCAGCTCTGCTTTGACCACACACTCTCCTGTTCATTTTTGGATGGCACAGCAGGATTAAGCAATCCCATCTTTTAGCTCAATAGGCTGCTGTACCCCAAAAAATCAATCCCTCATCGTGCCAGAATTGTTTCGTGGTGCCAAGCTATGAATCACCATAGAGAATTATCTTGGCTGAAAAAATAAACACTTCTGCTGTGTTTTCCAGATAGATTAGTCCCTGATTAAACCCACAAAAGAACAAAATAAACACTGGAAGAGATAGTGATAGGGCAAGAGTATCTTGCATCAGTGTTGCTGACAGAGATACAGCAACCTTGCAGTTGGCAGCACTGGTAATTGGCAAACTTTACTCCATACCAGAAAACTACCTTGTGTTCTTCACAGAAACAGACCAAAAAGGCAACAGGACTGAAAAAACAAAACCCAGTAAAGAAGACATGGCTGAGGAAATGAGCAATGCTAAATAATTTCACATGGAGCCAGAAAAAGAGAGGTTAACAGATTCAGTCAGGTAGAGGTCAGAAAAAAAACCTAGAGAGAACCATGAAGACAAGACACGGATAAAAGGAGGAAGAGACCAACCAAACTGAAAGGGGAATGAGAAAAAAGCAAAACAAGGACAAATACAGAGATACAAAGTGCCAAGACACACAAAGCATAAGAAAATGAAGACAGCAGAGCACAGAAAGTGGTGCTACTTTAATGTCTTCATGTTTCTCAGAGCAGCAAGACAGTAATTCCCCCCCTCTCAAGCCAAGGCACTACTGTTCCACAGTAGTCTTTGTGCCTTGGGTTGAGAGATGTTTGGCACCTGAGATCCGCAGTACCTGGACTAACTTGGAACACCTCCTGGAAAGCAAAGCACTAGCCACAAGTTCCTAACTAGAGGAAAAATACATGGAAAAGCATTAAAAACCCCACAAACTTTCTTACACACACTGATTCAGACTTCCCTTGGAAACCTTCCTTGAAGATACAGTTTCCTTGCTGGGGCCAAGTCTTCCTGATAACAAGGTAAATTTATTTGTTGGGCATCTGTTGCTGAAAGGACTAAATCTACCCCAGCCCCATCACTTCCCCACCTGGCTGGTTTTGGCTTGGATAATTTGGGTTGAGCTGATTGCTTTCCCTACCAACATGAGTTATTCTA
>VZDJ01000351.1:1618110-1658980 GCA_008694505.1 Cyanoderma ruficeps
AAAAAAAAAAAAAAAAAAGAAACAACACATAACACACAGCTCCCAATAATACTTGCAAACAGTCACTAGTTTGGCAACAGACAACCGGAAAAAAGTGAATTTAAAAAGAGAAGAAAACTAGAAAACTGGAAAACTCTCTCCTGTATGACAGGTGAAAACTGGCTCCTTTCCACAAATCACAAACAAGCATCTTGCTCCTGACACTTAAGCTTCATTAAAGGAAGAGTTAACTCGGTAATTTGGAAGATTTCAATCTCAGAAATTGACATTGACCTCTATTGTTCCATTCCTGCAGGCAAGGTTATCTGATATAGACAAATGCTGAGGGTGCTGTGCAGCCAACATCCTCCGATTTCACTTGCCAATGGTTGTCTCAGGTAGATGCAATAAATGGGAAACTTCTACTTCCTTCCAACACTAAGCTGCAGAAAAGATGCCTCTAAAAATATTTCTCCTCTAGCTCCCAGGCAAGAGCACCATCTGGTGTTCAGCTAATTAAAGCTTTCAACCTGCGTTTGGATCACTTCATTGGACTGCTTGTCTTTTTAATTATGTTTCTTGCTTGAGGTTTTTTTGTTTGGTTGGGTTTTCGCTTTGTTGATTTGGTTTGGTTTTTTTTTTTAGCAAATTTACTCTGCACTGAATCTGAATTCTATGAAACAGGCATAAAAAACCTGCAAAACAAGCTAAGAAAAACTCCTTAACTTTCATGGGGGAATGAAGAAAAATAGAACAACCAAAAGAAGTTGGTGGGGTTCTACATGTAACTATTCCCCCTTAAAAAAACCCAAACAACAGAGTATTATGTAAGTTCTTAGAATACTGTCAATCTTATTAGTCATGGCTAGGCTGTAAATAATTCTTGTCTTCAGGGATCTTAGAGGAACAACAACTGCTTGCTTGCACACTCCCAGTTCTGTACTGCCCTTTCCCAGCTTCACAGCCCTCCACAACACCGTCCCTCCTTCCGAACCTCTGGATATTCTCTCCAGGCAGAAGCCAAAATAATTCCTCCTCCTCTTCACTCTCCACAAAAATAGCACCCAGTAAAAGCCTCCCAGTTATTCACCTTAACAACTCTCCATTCCAGTTGCCTGAACTTTCACTTACAGAGAAGCACCAGTTTCATGCTGAAAACTGTAAAAATAGTTTAAGTAAGCCCGGAAGGCATTAATATCAGATTTTTCTTGTAAAACCGATAATCAACACACAGGCCAAGGAATTTAGCAATGGAGTTGGGTTAACAGAAGTTACAAGAATCTAAATTCTACACTTCTGGAGATGTGCTATGGATCCTCTAAAAAATACTGTTTTATTTATACCTACACCACTTGCTGGCATGAACAGGCATTCAAAGCTTGAAATTTAGAAAATATCTTTATGGAGAATACACACCAAATTTCTTTTTAAAATGCAAAGAGGGTGGAAAAGAAAGCCATAAGGACTAAGCAACTCAAAAGCTAATCTACAATTAAATCATGCAAGAAGTACAATTCACTCTAAATTGAGAGGAAACATTAAATGTTGGAATCCTCAGCAAATCCTGTCAACCCAAAGGCTATACCAAAGGAAAAGAAAGCTTCCTGAAACAACAAGGAAAAAAGTTTCCCCCAACACTACAGACACTATTTCTGATCTTTACCAGGAGAATGAATAGCAATTACAGCTATTATGAAGAAGAAAGAAACCCACAGGAATGGAAGAGGTGGTGGAAAACTCTCCCAAGCTTAGAAACAGCAGCCTATTTTACGCAGGCATTTTTGCCTCTGCTACCTAAAAGAGGGATAATTAACATACCCACTCATTTGCTTTCAGACTGGTCACTTCTATAAACATACTATCCAAGCCAGCACTACAACGTCCTCTTACCTGTTTGTTGGAGTGGTGAAGCTGAAAGACAGGAGCTGATTCCAGAACGGGTCATTCTCAGAGATGGGCTCTGATCCTGACAGTTTCTGTAAGTACTCATTTTCTGGAAGCTCACTGATGCTGCTGCTATTTGCTCCCATCTTCTTTATTTGGTGAGCGTCTTTCTAAATTTTCATTGCTTTGAGGAAAAAAAAAAGAAGAAGAAAGAAACATTTTAAATCTTTTGCACAAATAAGGAATTTGCAGACCCTGAGTTAGCCACCAATAAAGTTTTAGATAAACCACCTTGAAAAACTACGGAGATGTAGGAATCAGGCACACAGGAATATATTAGAAAGATTTCCTTTCAACAAACTTCGGACAGTAACATCTTTGGTCAAGAAAGATAAAAGCTCCTGTGCTATTACTTCAGTCATGATCTCACTTCTATTTTAATAAATTATACTCAGCAAGAACACTGCAGTACATCTTTATCAGTGACAAGGCTGCTAGCAGTGGGGAAAACTACACAGAATCCACAATTTTAATGGGGGTGTCAAGTCGACATACTATTCAGAAATGTGTTTTCAAACTGAAACATACACAGAAAATTACTGCTTCTGTAAAGATGCAGCTAATTCCTGTGTGCCACCAATGACCTACACCTTTGATGCTCCTGCCTTCCCAGAGTAAGCAAAGCCTTATCATGCTGTTATCAAGCCAGCAAAGGTACTACTGACCATACACGGATCTCCTGACCTCTGTAAAATAACGTGGTTCCTTCCAGGCAACTGCTTCAATGGGAAAAAGCCATAAAACGAACTCATCAGAAATACTGCTGCTTTTTGGAGTGCAGAAACTGGCACTCCAAACCCTCTTACTATACATGTTGTACTTGATCCGTGCTGAGAATGAGATGCTTTAAATTCTTCATGCTGCTACACATCTTTATAAAGAACTTAATTTAAAAAAGAGAACCATCACAACAATGCTACCAACTATGCGACAGGTATGATCCAAAGCACCTCACATCTTTCCAGGACGTCAACTTCAATAAACTTCCACCTTTTGGGATGAAATAACTGCAACTGTTACGTTTAAAAGTCTGTATGAAAAAAAGACATCTCGGTCAAGATAAAAGTGTTGTGCAACATATACTGTAACCTAAATATGCATTCCTGGGCTGGCATAAGGCATAGGAACAGGCACAGCTGTATCAGAAGATGTAAGCCACTACCCAGCAGCAACTTTTCCCTTGGTTGCTACAAAGATCCAGAGGGAAGCATCAGCTACAAGATATCAGATACAAGAATCATGGTCTTACTGATACTCTTACTCATCAACCTCTCCGGAGCAATTACTTTCAGGAAAGATTTCTAATAGCGGTTAATATTAATAAAAGACTGTGTAAATATGAAGAAAGCTTACTAAAAACAAACAAGAGATGCAACAAAAAGCTGCAACATTAGCAGCCACAGTGGAAGTTCTCTGAAGAACTCATATTTGAGATCAAGAGCAACTGCATAGTACCCAAATGTGTCAGAAACAACAAAGGGCAAGCACAGTCACAGAGCAGAATATAAAATATATTAAGTAATAAAGAGATCTTTAAAATGCGAAATCCTCCAAAAGTAAAGGAAACTGGTGATTATTTTTTAAATTTTATTTGTAGGAGACTACAATCAGGAGCACCTTGCACTGGACCAGGTTTCTCCAAGCCCATCTAACCTGATGTGTTTGCAATATGTTCGACTCCTGCAAAAGCCAGCAAGGACGCCATTGGCCCTGGACCTATATTTTGACTCAAGCCCCCATCCCTGTGCCTTTAAATTACTTAAAGGCCCTACATTCAAACCTTTATTTCTTGGAGAAAAGACAAGTCTAGTCTCTGTCTGCTTCAAGTACCCATTCTCTGCTCATGTTTTCCATCTCACTTAGTCCAAGATAAACAACTAATGGTGAAGAGAACCAAGAGGCAGCTGGAGCCCTGCCTCCAAATCCCTCCACCTTCACCTGGAACTCCTGAGTTCTCCATGCCAGAGCACTGACAGGGCCCAAAATCCTCAGCCTGTTCTCCTAAGATGAGTCACCATATTCTCTATTTACAAGCTACTCTTACAATTTGCTGCAGCTCCCAAAGCCCCCCACATTTAAACCACTTTCCCAGAAACATGACAGCAACTGGAACAGGATAGGAGCAAATTCTTGAGAGGGAGTCATGCTCCCTTTCCAGATTTCCTATGGCATGCCAGCAGGTTCAATACCATTAAGACAAAATCCAACACGAAGAGGGCTTTAACAGCAAGCCTTGGGACAGTTTTATTGTCTGTTTTCAGAGCCAGTGTCAAAACACAGTGCCCAAGAACATGCCCAGCTCCACGGGCACAGCCATGCTCCCAAGCAACGTGACAAGCCCCGTGTGAGCCCTCCAGCCCTGATGCCCAGCTGGCTCCTTCCAAACTGCAGACAACACGTTTCACCCCACAGACCTTCCCCAAAGCGACAGAAAAATAAGGCACTGGCTGATGATTTTCTCTTCTAAATGAAATAAATATCAAGCCATCCAGACCTGTCAAAATAATCCACCTGCTAGCTTGAGCTTTAAATACCTGACAATAGTTTGCAGATAAGGGGACTTGGCGAGCTTTGACTTCCACTCATTCAAGAGCCAACAAATCTTGGAGCAATCAAACAAACATACAGATTTTTTCTCTCTCTTATACACCAGGTGGTTCCTTTCCTCTCCTAAGAACATTACACTCACTACAGCCCGCTGAAGTAAAAAACTCAGCAAGTTCTACCGATCCTTCCCGTAGATGATTACACTCACAGACAGACAAAGCTAACTCCTTCCATCAGGAACTTGTGCTATCCCAAATCTTGGTGAAGTGCTCTGCAGTGACTTCAGGATGCAGCCTGAGCAATTTCAGCTCCTACAATCTGAAGCACAGGCCCTGCTTTACATAAGCAAGACACTTGTGAGGAACTCCAGCCATAAAGCGACCCAGGAAACGTGTGTCTCCTTCAGACTTCATGAATGTCCTATAGGAAAAATGTCTAAAAATAATTTAAATAGAAATTAATTTCTATTAATTTCTATTCATTTAATTTCCAGGCATTTTAACAACAGTAACAGATTAAAACCAATGCTTTAACTTAGCTGATTACATGCTAGTCATGATCTCAAACACATTTCCAAGACAGCTGCTACTAAATAGTATTAAATTAAATGGCAGTCACCACCTTAAATCATTTTCAAACATGCTATCAAATATTTCTTTTAGAAACAGCTGCCTTTAGCTGAAAAGATCAAATAAAACATGTAAATCACTTAAATGTCCATACTGCTTTTGATTAAGAGGCACTGCCTCTGTGCCTGTATCCTGGTTAGGACAGTACAGGTTCAAGTCATTATATAATATAAAAGGTATGTCAGTACTTGGAACAGATTTACAACAGTATGCTTTAAGCAGTATTTAAACCATTTATTTATTTATCCATGATTTTCCCTACACTTGAACTTCATAACAGCCCCCACTGCACAGAAAGGCTGCTCCAGGGGATCCCAAAGAAACTGCAAAACACAAGGTTAAACAGCTTCTGCTTCCTCACATGCTGAAGTGAGGAAACAAACACAAAACACAGGACAAACAAACACCAAATCACAGGAAATTCACTCCGGGAAAGTCAGTTCTTAGTCTAGCAGTAAATTACCAATTAAATCTAATTTCCTTTTCCTTGAAATATGCTAAATAAATAAATGCATGATTCCTTAAAATAAGATTCTACAAGAAGCCAGTCTACTTGTTTGCCAGCACCCCCCCCAAAAAAAAACCCCAAAGAGACATAACTTATTAGCAACTCATTTAGTTTAACTCAGTATCATTACATCCCCAAAGAATCACAGCCTGGTCTGTGTCATTCCCCATTAAATCCAGCATCTGTTTAGTCCCAGAATTTGGTTCCATGATGCAGCAGTAGAGACTTCAGAGCAACACAAGGGAGTTTGTTTGGCACATCAGGACTCATTCCAACCTCAAATTGCAAGGGATAGGTGTAAATCCCAAGTTTACTGTTTCTTCTACAAGATTTTAGTATTGATTATTAACAAGGGTTACAAGAATATAATTTTTCCTGTGAAAGAAAGTTGAAAGCAATTCAGTAATACATAGATGCCATGTTTAGCTTAGCTCCTAAGTGTAACTCAAGGTACAGACGTGTTCTGTTTAACCTGGACAAAAACTAGTCATGTTCTATTTATCTTCTACTTAAATAATTTTAGACAAGTAATTAGAGTTCCTTTCAGGATTATATCTCCTCCTGGTCTCACAACTAAATTGCTAAGGCTGGAATTTTACCTGTCCAGTACAGCCAGCTGCCCCTTTCCAAAACTATGCTTGCCATGATCATCTGGCTGAGTCTGCCGACATCTTGAATAATATAGATTACATATAGCTGTGGGATTCCTTTAAAATTACTGCTTTAAAGTGCAAGAATTCGAGACGGTCATGCACATGATTTTGCAATGTCACCTGAGACGTGGTTGCTAGGTTGAATCTTTAACACAACCACGTGAAAATACTGAAAACATTTTAAAACTTAACAAAAATGTCATTTCTATACATAGCAGGACTCTGGTTACCTTTATAGTTTGTAGCATTATGAACTGAAGTAAAAGGACGTTGCTTCCCTCCCAAGCAAAGCAGCCACAATCACTGTAAGGATCAGAACACGAGATGCAATGCTGCTCATTCAGTTATTACCAAAACACTGCACTGAGGTTTTTGGCTGACTCCTATTTGTATCCAAGAACTGCAAGTTTCAGACCATCCTTCACCCATGAGACACTAAAGCATCCCACAAAATCCTAACATAAAGCTTGCCACACGGCCGTGAGACCACTGCAATATATTTACACGTAATTCTCCACACAACAGAAAACACAGGAGTTAGATAAACAGTATGTATTGTTCAGCTCCAATATTTGAATTTTACTGTCCACAAAATACATTTGAATTCTGACTACTCACTCATGTTACAGTAATATTCCATAGATTCGTGGAATGGTTTGTGTTGGAAGGGACCTTTAAGGCCATCCCATTCCCCCCCTTCCATGGGCAGGGACACCTTCCAGTATCCCAGCTTGCTCCAAGCCTCATCCAACCTGGCGTAGAACACTCCCACAGATGGGACAACCACAATTTCTCTGAGCAACTTTGCAGCTTTCCAGGCACATAAGGTGTTTATTTACCTGCACTGCTTGAGGAATTGTTTCGGGGAAGTTTTGGTGCTGTTATAAAGGCTTAAAAAAAACCCCAAGAAATGAGATTCCATCTTTCTACAAAGACAAAAAGCAGTTACACAAATACTTGATTATACCCAGAGATCACACTAATTTTCATGCAAGGAGGTACAAAACTGAAAGAATTTTGGTTTTACCAATTTAATTGGTAAGATTTTGCTAAGCAAAACTAATGATGCAGAAATACCTGGCAATAACAATTTGTGCGAGTAAAAGAGATCTTCAGGGAAAAAAAAAATCTTTACAAACCTCTGACTTCAGGAATTTTCACCATTTCAAATCAGAGCAGAGCACTGGAATAGTCTTTGTTTTTAAAGACTTTTAAAGCATGTTAATGAGTCAGAATATTCCAGCTATAACTTAATAACTAGCAATCTTCAAACAGTATCAAACCACTTTTAAAAATTCACCTTCCCTGATACACCAGTTAGCCGCAACCGAGCGGCCTGGGAGATTTCAGAATGGAATAAATGCATCCTTCAAGACCAATTAAAAAAGCTTCCTACTGTTTTTAAGTTAATGAGTTACCCAAGAAAGACTGTTTCTGCTCACTTTACAGTGATTTGTGATTTTCTTTCCCTTTTCTACTGCCTTTTCAGCAACTAAAAATGTTTTTCACTCCTTTCTTCAGTTCCCTTTACCCACCCTTTTACTTTTGCATGCTGAAACTGTTCAGACATAAACCAAATCCCCTCACTCACAGAAAAAAAACCACCAAAACCACAAAAAACACTGTTTTGTGGGAAGTAGCAGACAGGCAAGCTGCTGTTGTGAAAAACACAGAATAAGTTTAGGTTTTAGAGAACCTGGTTGACCATGACAGGGTTTATCTCTGCAGCTTGGGGGCCAATACCACCTCTCACAGTTTTCTAGACAATCCTCTGTTTCTTCTCTACCTCTACCCACAATTTTTCAGATACTACCAGATTTGATGGCTACTGTCAGGGATCATGACACAACCCTCTAACCCATCTTTGCAGAAGCCCAGCACACTATAACTATTCACCAGGTACCAAAACGTCCTCCCGTAAAGCTCAGCACATCAGGACAGAAGCGCTTCTGGATGGCAGTAAGAAATGCCTCAGAATTATGAAGTGGTCCCCACAATGCCTAAGAACAAGAACAATACCAAAAAAAAAAAAATCTCAAGGTCTTTAGGCAGCTCTCAACATAAATTATCTGGCTTGCTCACTGTTTACTCAGCTGGAGGAACAAACACAGCATCTCCTTCGGTTCTCCTGCTCTGTTCTAGTGCCTCCCCCTTCCACAGTGAGAACCTGAACAGAGCAGCAGTGCAGTGACATCAGTGTGGTCCTTCTGGGTTCCACTGAAGCCTGAAGAGTCCTGCACACAGCAGAAGTGATTAATCTTGATAGATTTACTGCAGGCAAAGAAGGCCCCTCACAGGGAAGGCAAACAGCTGAAAAAACGAGTGACGATGCTGTGTTTTCTGCTCCAGTTCCTCTTCCACAACATTTTCGTGGGAGTCAGTCATCAATAAAAGCCTAATTCTGAAGAGCACAATCTGCTTCCTTCATGTCCCACCTACAGGACAGTTGTTCTGCCCACAACTGAAAGTGATTTTTCAAAACGTTCATGGTGAGGCAGAGTATTTCAAGCAGAAGAATTTGGATGTGAGTGAGCCCGGATGTTGTGGTGCTTCCCCAAACTGCTCAACAAGGGATGCCATTGTCCTTGACAGCTCACCCTACAGAGCTTGTCACAGTTTAATAAAGTGCTCTGAAAGACAGAGATGACAGAAAAACGAAAACCTAAATTCTATAAATGAGGCTGAGATGTACTGGTCATGTTTCTCAGCGCCATCTCTGAAAATGAACACGTTTTCATACACTCTGTAATCCCTGACCTCCAGGTTACTGGTGATACACTCTGCTAATTTCTGGTCATCAAATCTAATAATTTTGATAAGCAGATGCCCAATTACTAATCTCAAAATACCTTCCTTCAAGCGAACTACTAGTCACCTTCACAGGTCGTCTTCAAAGCCATGTCCTGAACTGGAACTACTGACCCACAGGAGGACAAAAACGACCTTGCTCAAGTCACTTTCCTCTAAAGTTATACAGAGATCAAAAATAATTACACAAAAAACCCATTCCAACCTTTCTCCTCACACCAGAAACTTCTGATGCAGAGTGCTCTAAAAAATATTCAATGTTATGTGATGAACACCAATAAGCAAGTACAGGCTTGTGGCAAACCGAACCCCAAAATTATCATATTTCCACCCAACAGGTATTGGCCTTTCCATCAGCACACACCCATGAGTGACACAACCAATCTTTATGAAGTTTTTTATCCTCTATCCCCTCAGTCACCGTGTTCTTCCAGGGCAGGGCAGCAGGTACATGTCAGACCTCCTGAGGAAGCTTTTACTGAATCCTGCATGTGAAACACCTTCCTGTCAAGAAGTTCAGAGAGCTCCTAATTAACTTTCACAGGTAAATAAGCATTTGTAGCATTTAAGGACTTCTTTGTCAAATTTACAAACAAAGCAATCCATGCAACAAAACGTATCTCTAGTCCATTAACACAAAATCCCACAAGACCAATTAGGGAACCCTCAGTTTTGTTCATTTTCAGTGCTGGCAGTTACACTCCCAGACTAACACATGATACTTGTGGCCAAATCTTCCTGAAAGCTCAAAAGCCACTCTACAGGTAAAACTTATTAAGAGCTACCAAAATTTAAAGCTACAAAAACTATAAAGATCATTTTTATGTTGAAATTCCTATGTAGTAAGTTATGAAATAGATAAAGGCTACCAATCTGAGGGCAGAATGACAGCATCAGTTTTACAAAAACCTCCTGTCACAGAGGGGGAGGAGAGGTGGTATGGAGGCAATCATGAAAGAATTTAATTATGAAAAAAGGTACCTCTATCCTTACTCTTACATTCCAGCACCCCAAGAAAAGGTCAGCACTCAAACACAGCTAGTGTTTTTTTGGAGTACATGCAGAAATAAATTCTTTAATCCAATTAGCAAACACTGTCAGAAGGGAAGAAGGCTGGGTCAAGCACACCTTGTAATTTCTGTGTAAAAGGCTTTACACCTGTTGCAAAACTATTACAGGTAAGTAACACATTTTTCAAAAGTTTCAAGAAGTGAAAATTCAAATACTATCTCCACTCTCTGCAGTGGGCAGGTATTCCTGTAAAGGTTTTGTTTGCTCTCACTGGTGAGATTCCTGCTGCCAGCCAGGACAGGTGTGCTGGAACTATAAAATGAGAAAAACAAAATGAACTTTAAACAAGAATATCAAAGGGATGTGGAGCTTAAAACAAAAGTCAAATCAAGAATATGCACAACCCATACTGAGACCTGCCTTCAAGGATTAAGAACAAACAGCACATCAGAACCAACACTGCTGGTTTGGCCTTATCTTCTTCCAGTGGCCAAAGAGACTTTTATTACCACAGATACAGCAACGGTTTTCAAAAACAGTTTTACACCAACTCTCTGATAATCTATGATGGATTATACTGTTGGAAATTTTGTTCAATATGAGAATGCTTTGATGACTTTGTCCCTTCCTACTAGTTTTTTAAAAAACCCTCAATATACCTACCTAAAAAATCAATTTATAGTAATTAATTGTTTCTACCATAACTGAAATAGAGGGCTGGGTTGGATATGACACAAGTCAGACTAAACCTAGCCTGATTTAATAAATCAAGTAGCTTCTATATGAAAGGGATGTTAAGATTATTGCTACACACAAATATTTCCTTCTTATTTCACTATCAGACATAAGCAACACCTGCCCAAAAGGCCAAAGTAATGTTTCAAAAAAAATAATTCAAACACCGTTTGAGTTTCAAACAGATGCTCAGATGTTCATCAAAAGGTCTGCACTTGTTTCAATATTGGTACACTTTGCTATATTTCAAAGCTTATGTAACTATTTTGGTACCTGTGCTCTTCCACAGTTTGGGCACACTTTTGCAACAGGATTATTTGTCTCCGCTTTTGAAGATCTAACTACAGCATAAAAAAGCATGTTATGCTGAAAGACACTTCTGCTCTGTATGTGTAATAATTTTACATTAAATTTTATTACACATCATGACTTATTTCACCTGTCTTCAAGATCTACTGCAAATTAAATTATACTTGCCAGGGTGTGGGATTACTTCAAGGTGCAACAGACTTTCCACTATAGAGAATACACTTTGAAAAATACTGTTAAAATCATTCATCACCCTCTGTGGCATCAGTTCAGCAGCCACCAAACAGGATTTCTTGCTTTTAGTGACTTTTGTCAGTCACCAGCATGTTAAAAACATCTTAAAAACACAGCATGTCAGAAAATGCCAGAGGGCAGCTTTGGGTTAGATATTGGGAAGGAATTGCTGTGTGTGAGGGTGGGGAGGCCCTGGCACAGGGTGCCCAGAGCAGCTGTGGCTGCCCCTGGATCCCTGGAAGTGCTCTAGGCCAGGCTGGACAGGGCTTGGAGCACCCTGGGATAGTGGAAGGTGTCCTTGCCCATGGCAGGGCTGGAACAGGATGATCCTTAAGGTCCTTTCCCACCTCAACCAGTCTGGGATTCTGTGATCTCAGAATCTTCCTCTTACCCTGATAAAATCTCTGGAAGGAAGGACCAGATCCATCTGAGTTTAGCAGTAACTTGCTACACGCACTCCTTTCACTGATTTAGCAGGAAATATGAGTTACTAGAAGCTCTGCTAGTAAAACATCAGCACGGGACTGTAAGAGAAGGAGCTGAGGGATGCTTCAACCAGGTGACAGTGCTGAGCTGGGTCCATCATTCCCCGGGCTGTCCACGGGCCTCTGCTGATGCAGCAGCAGTGGGAAGAGAAAGCAGCCCAGGGAAATGACAGCAGGAGGCCCTCCCAAGCTCCTGGCAATCTAAGGAGCAATGGCAACTTTCTAGTCGACCCAGCTGGAGCACCTTGAACGTTTTTCAGTTGGGAATTGACACAACGTGGTGTTACACAACCCCGCGCTGGGACACGAGACCCAACCACCCTCTTTCCACTCCCCTGCACTCCAAAAGTGATCCCTGGTGGAAACATCAACAGCTTACCTGCTCCTGCAAATACCTACAATGGTTAGAACTGCAGCCCAGCACATTATCCCGTGGCAAAGGAGAGCAAGAAAAATCAGGCTACGGCCCCACGAACTCCCTATGCCCAGCACAGATTAAAAAGAATAAATAAATAAACAAACACTGCCTGGCATGAAGGCATATGAGGTAATACAAAGCCTGGCAACTAAGGTGAGACAGCAATTCAATTCTAAACTAAAGTATGCCTCACGTTTGATAAATACTATCATCCATAAATATGAAAACAATGTGGCAGGAGTGAGGAGGCACAGAGTGCCCCAGCAGACCTGAGATGCTTCAGAGGAATAGAAGAACCTCTGCTTCTTACGAACAGGATGGAAAAAAAATCAAATTCATCTGGTCAATCATTAAGAGAACATAAGAAAAATACGGGTATAAATCTCTGGCTTTCCAGCCCTGGGCGCATTTAAAGGGACATAGGGACATCCCAGGGACACTGAGGGATCACAGGATCCCTGTAAGGGAGCACTTAGGGTCTGGGTAAAGAGATACATGCACATTCCGGGAACCCTGACAGGGTTCCCTGGATCCCTAAGAGGCACAAGGACATCCAGGGGACCCAGCGAGAGATCGATTCCCGGGTCGCGAAGGGACACAGGTACAACCCGGGAACCCTGTGCGGGATCCCTGGAGATGCCCCAGCCCGGGTGGGGACACGGCGGGTGCTGGTGCCCCGGCAACACTCCGCAACGCTGGTGTCGAATTACGCAAGGCATCCCTCCATCTATCGCGACACAGGCCCGCGCACGAGGGGACGGTGACGTCGGGGCAACCGGGGGATCTCGGGGGCCCCTTTCGCGGCCGCCGGTCGCCGGGTGCACCCGTCGCCCGTGCTCCTCGAAGGCACCGCCGAGGCCATTCTTACCGTGCGTGCCCTGGGCCCGGGGTCGGTGGCGGGGTCGGTCGCGGGGTGCCTCGGCCGGTGCCGCTCCCGGGTCCCCTCACGGCCCCTCACGGTCCCCGCCCGCCTCCACGTCGCCGGCGCAGCCCCGCTGCGCGTGCGCGAGGCCCGCACGGGGCTGCGCGCGAGGCACCACGGGAGCTGTAGTTCATGGCGGGCGGGGCGGCCATGACACCCCCTGTACCCTGGGCTGATCCCCCAGCGTGGGCAGCAGGGGAGGGGGATTCTGCCCCTATGCCCCTGTGCTCAGGGCAGAGCCCACCTGCAGAGCTGCCCCAGCCGTGGCTCCAACAGCACAAGGACCTGGAGCTGCTGCAGCCACTCCAGAGGAGGCCACGGAGATGCTGCCAGGGCTGGAGCCCCTCTGCTCTGGAGCCTGCCTGGGACACCTGGGGCTCTTCACCTGCATAAGAGAAGGCTCCAGGGAGAGCTCCCAGCCCCTGCCAGGGCCTCAAGGGGCTCCAGGAGAGCTGCACAGGGACTGGGGACAAGGCCTGCAGGGACAGGACACAGGGAATGGCTTCCCAGGGCCAGAGGGCAGGGCCAGCTGGGATGTGGGGAAGGAATTGCTGTGTGTGAGGGTGGGCAGGCCCTGGCACAGAGTGCCCAGAGCAGCTGTGGCTGCCCCTGGATCCCTGGCAGTGTCCAAGGCCAGGTTGGACAGGGCTTGGAGCACCCTGGGCTAGTGGAAGGTGTCTCTGCCCATGGCACGGGGTGGCACTGGATGAGCTTGAAGTTCCCTTCCAACCCAAACCATGCTGGGATTCATTCTGATTCTCTAGTCTGCATCCCACATTTTCAGTGGGATATGAGATAAGCCCAGCAAATGGGAACAACATTGAATGTCTGAGGGCAGGAGGATTTACCAGGCCCCATCCTGCCCTAGCACTTTTTTAAATCATTGCTTCTCCAAGTGTAACACCTAAAGTGGTTTTTGTGCCATCCACAGCCAGTTCCAAGGGACCCATTGGCTAATTAAAAGGGAAACCCTTCCCAATGTAGCCCTGAGTTTATTCCCACATTCCACGTGGTGCGTGACAGCAAATCCCCGGGCGGGGATCTTACACATCCCCGTCCCTGGGCCGTGCATGCCAACAGCAGGTCTGCAAACAGTACAGGTGGGGTGTGACCCTGAGCAAACTTTGCCACCTTACAGCAACAATCCCGGTGTGGGGCTGGGCCTGGCATCCACACGGGGCTGGCTGGGAATGGCTGCGGCCCCAGGGGTGGTGTGTGGTCAACAGCACGGCCATAAAACACCGTGTGCCCAGAAAATAAAGGTTTCGTAGAGCAATCCCCGTGCTAAAAACAGGGATTGCAATGCCCGTGGGTGTATAAACACACCTGTTCACAACGTGTCGATTTATGCTTCGTTGTCATCTCAAGGCCGGGTTGGGAAGGGCTTGGAGCAACCGGGGAGAATGGATGGTGGCCCTGCCCTTGGCAGAGGGTGTGACAGGATGATATTTAAGGCCCTATCCAACCCAAACATTCCACGGTTTTAAAACAACAGTGAAAGAAAGATACAGCACGGCAACCTAAAAGCTTTTCTAAAGCAAAAGGATCACCATGGCAAACATGGCCTTCTAGACCTTTTCAATTAAACCACTGTGGCCAGGTTCAGTGAAAACAGGAATAATGGCAGTCTGTTACAACCAAAACATGATTTGGTTCAGCAAGCATGCTCTAACAATCAGAAAACTGCACAAAGGAGATAATCCCTTCTTTCATGCCTTAGGCAGTTTAATAAACAGAATTATTTCTCACTGAAGGAGATTTTAGTTAACCTAAGTGTAAATTAAATTTCTCTTAATTTCCTCTACCTGCAGCTTTTGAAGCCACTGTTCTTTCAGCAACAATGTTCTCCATTGTACTGAAATCATGAAGGGATGACTCTGAGGACCTCAGCAGCATGTCCAACACCTCTCAGAATTCAGCTGGGATATGATGGCTACGTCGGGGTAATAACAGCATAACATGTTACTGTCATTAGATCAAAAACTTTATTTTCAGTTTAGACATTCTCAGCAGCTGATCATGTGCAGTTTAACATGCCAGAATTTCCCTTCCTTTCAGGATCAGGCCCGTCAAAATAATCAGCAATGTAAAATTAATTAATTTTCATTTAAGAATCTTTTGGCATGTACTTGCATTTTTTTAAAATGTGTTTTTCAGTTAACTTCTTGGCATCCAGCATCTTGTACAAACCAATACACAGAAGGTACCACATCCCATTAAGAAAAAATACTTGAAATTAGTTTATTTGAATGATGTTTTTTCAAATATGGATTTATTGATCTTTCATCAATAGTATTCAAATAAAGCCAGACAGGATTAATGCTGAAGAACTTAGGACTAAATTTGCAGTACTGGTCCCTTAAAGATGCCAACTCTGAAATTTTTTAGAAGTCTTCAGTGTAAATGAAGCTGCCTCTTGGTCTAGGAAATCCTGGTAGATGTCCATGTGCCACCATCAGGTGCCTAAACCTTTGGTAAATCTTGTTTTTAGTGAGTAATGAGCACAAGGGAATTTTCTCAGTTAAATTCAATATTATTCCCTCACATGAGGATCTCCTTAATTTCTGCCTGCTTATTTTTCTTAAAGAAGGCTTTGTGCACTCCTTTGCATCTCAGCAGATGATCTCATGCACTCCAACCCAGACGTGGGCCTTTGCTTTCACTTGATTTTTATTTAACTATTCACAACACAACAGGATTGTTGACCTATTTCTGAAAAAGAATAGAGGCAGAAGAATTATAACACCAATCTCCCGACAGGACTTCCAGTGAAGCGCCTCACACAGAAAGTTCTGTGATGTAGATTGCTCACTTTAGGGTTTAACTGAAGCTAATAAAAGCAGTGGAACACCATTCCAGAGACCATAAACATGCAATCTTACTTGCATTATCTGCCTGTTTTCGTTTTTGCAGTTTTTTTTTCAGAAGGCCAGGTGTTTAAATATGGTGCTGGCACACAGCTGGAGGCCTGGTGCATACTGCAGTCTAATTTACTATACACTTTATTTTCTATCTTATTGTTCAGTGCATTTTCTTCTGTAATAATATCTTAAATAACTTTAAAACATTATTATGGAGACTTCATAAAATTGACTGAATACATTTACAGATTAAAAGAACACCATTAAAGCTCTTGCTCTACTTTTTGCTGTCTTCACAGCTGTTTAGAGGTGCCTATAGTCTAAAACTATGGCCTGTTTATGAGATGCCCAGCATATAAAACAGCATGGAGGGGACAATCTCTTCAGCAATACTCAGGATGTCAGAACACGTATTCTTGTTTAGTTGCAGAGCTTGGACTGGGCATGGCTGAGGCATTTCTAACCCCGTGTTCAGTTTTGGGCCCTTCACTCCAAGAAAGACCCCAAGGGGCTGGAGCGTGTCCAGGGCAGGGAACGGAGCTGGATCCCCAGGAGAGGCTGAGGGAGCTGGGGAAGGGGCTCAGCCTGGAGAAAAGGAGGCTCAGGGGGGACCTTGTGGCTNAGCCTGGAGAAAAGGAGGCTCAGGGGGGACCTTGTGGCTCTGCACAACTCCCTGACAGGAGAGGACAGCCGGGGGGGTCGGGCTGTGCTCCCAGGGAACAGGAACAGGAGGAGAAGGAACGGCCTCAGGCTGGGCCAGGGCAGGCTCAGGGTGGATATCAGGAGAAATTTCCCCATGGAAAGGGTGGTCAGGAATTGGAAGGAGGTGGAGTTTCCATCTCTGGAGATGTCCAAGGAATGACTGGATGTGGCACTCAGTGCTCTGGGCTGGTGACACAGTGGGGATTTGGGCACAGGTTGGACTCCGTGGCCTTTTCCAACCCGAACGATCCCGGGATTCACTGATCTAGGAGGAAGCCGTGGCACACTGATCCCATGGAGGGTTATGTTCCAAAGATGAGGTAAGAGCTGACTAGACAGCAATTTCAAACTCAGATCCGAGCAGAGCCGCTCATTAAGGGAGAGCAAACAGCATTAATGAAGGTCTCACACAGAGGTGTCTGCGCCTGAGCTCACTGCAAACTCATGGCTGTGGCTACAGCAGCACATCTGTGAACGCTGCAGATCAACCCACACCAGGTCTGACCAACCCAGGCACTGGCAGGAAATGAGGCACCTCACCAGGGGCACTGGGCAAAATTAGATACTGGAGGAATTGATTTGCTAGTGAGAGAAATCACAGTCACAAGAAAAAGACTGGACCACAGTGACAGTTCTGGGACTGCCTGTATGAAAAGGTGCATTTTTAGGCCTGCCTGAGGGAGGATTTGAGAGAAATTAAACCATAAAGAACAATTCAAAACTGCTAGAATGGTTTCATTTTGAATCTTTTAAAGAGCTCTCTGGTTTGGCAGACAGGAAAAAGCAGGAATTACCACTTGTATTCCTTACTAAGCACAGGGACACTTAAAACCCTTCACAGCTGGGATGCAAGTCAGCAGCAGAATCCATCTTCCCAGGAAGAGGCAAAGCTTGCTCAGTTCATTTTATCATAAACCCAGTTATTTTAGGACCACTTTCTGCCTGGGGCCTGTCTCCAGGTTTTCAAAGATTTTGTCACCACTTGAAGTGTTTATAGCTCCGAACACTTAAGAATTCTGTGATTCTGTGTAATAATGGCATGAAACGACTTACTTTTAAGTAAAATCCTAGTTTATTACAATGAAAATTCAACAAGCATGTTAAAGAGGTTTTAGTTGAATGTTGGGTTTGGTTTTTTTAAAGCCAGAACTGCACCATTTTAAATCACTACAACGAAACATAAAGCAACATTCTCTTGCATCATGCCTCTGCTGCTCCTGTTCAGGAAAATAAAAGGCATAATATTTCATGGAAAGTAATTAAGGAAAGTATCACATCAAGACTTTCTGCTTTCAGTAAGCTAGGTAAATTCTGTGTGTAGCATAACTCCTTTAGCTCATCCGTAGATTTGACGTGAAAATTCTAAATTCTTTATAGATAAACGATGAGCTTTTGTTGTCACAATGCAGTTCCACAGTTCTTCACCAAGAACAGATAAAGCCTTTAAGGTGAAAGCCTCAAGTACTGCACTAGCACTCAGTGACATCAAGATGCTAAGATACATTTACCTTCCACAGACAGATTTATTCTTAAGTTATTTAACCTAAACTCTAATCACACCAAACAGATGGTAGATGCAAAGTAGTTCCAGCCAGAAAAATACAAGAACTTCAGCTTTCAAATATTTTAAATAAACAAATGAGCCAGCTGCCATTTTAGTGGCAAAAGAGACTCTCTTATGCAAGCAATAAATTTTTTTTTAATTCCGCTAAAATGTGCAAAGAATAAAGTCTCAAAGTGAGAGGAATATCAGCAGTTCATACTGGACACAAGAAAATAAAATCCTTAGGAATTAACTCCTTTAAGCTGTTTTCTTGTCATAAACTCCCATGGACGTTTTCGCAGCACTTCCATTCGCAATGCCATTGCTTTCAGACTGCAAATAAAAAACAGTGTCATTAATGAGATGTCAAATTAGAACTTCACACCTAAAACAGGAACAGCTGGTGACAAAAATGGCTTTTGGAAGCAAGGCCAATAAGATCTATGAAGAAATATGGGGTAAGAACCAAAAGTGGTGGTGTCTGTGTAGATTTACAAACAATTACTGTGCTCAGGGGGCAGGGAGGACTGAGGGCAGTGACAACATTTACAAGTCCTTGTGCTGTGATAAGACAGTAAATAATAAAAGAAAAATTTATATGCACTAAGCATCCTCCCCCCATTATGAGTGGCAGAGCTGCCTGAAGAGAGGGGCTGTTTTTCATTTCTGCTTCATACATCTGCTGCGATCCACCAAATATTTGACTTTTTTATTCTTTTTCCTCTGAAAGAACAGGCAGTTGTTTAAAAAAAAATAAAATTAATTAAGCTGTTTCAGACAGGGGCACAACTCCTACTCCTCCGAGACCAGAAGGTGTCTTGAAGCAACTGTTTGTAGCTGGCATATTGGTGGCAATTGCTGAAAACAGCCACCAAAATATCCGTAAACACCCGACTACCGGTGCCTGCCCCGAGCTACCACTGGGTGGCTCGCCCCGCTTATCCGGGTGAATTAACCTTACTTTGTGGCTCCCAGATCCATCCTCCTGGCCTCTCTTGGTGGCCGCGGGTCCCTGCAGGTCCCCAGCGCTGCCCCCTGTGCCCTGCCTGGTGTCCGGCGGCTCCTGCACAGCCCTTTTGGGCCAGACGCGCTTGACGAAGGGCGCGATCACCGGGTAGATGTAGGGCTCCACAAACTTCTTGTAGACCCACAGCAGCACAGGGATCACGATGCAGGGGATGCACACCATGGCCTCCTCCTGTCCTGGAACAGAGATGGTGAGTTGGGGGGAAAAAAAACAAAAAACAAACAGCTTAGGGTGGTGGTGTTGGTATGCCGCAAGCTGAGGAAACAGTATTTACACAGTAAACAAAAAAAGGGGTTTGAAATTCAGGCGTAGATTATTCTTTCGCCACAGACCAGCTGCTAAAAGTTTCGAAAATCCTGCGTGTTCCAGTGTTACAAAGCCTCCAGCAAAGGGGACGTTCTTGCCGTTTTACAAAAAAAAAAACCCCCACCAAACCAATTTGCTATTAATTCCTCTGTCCTACAGATGCGACTAAGAAAAAGAAATTCAGGGAATAAGAGTTTTTGCTTAAACCATACAGAAACAGTTTAACAGCAAGCTGCCAATATTAGAGCAGTTCCTGCTGTATTAAGAGCCCAAAGGTTTTGTTTTGATCAATCCGTTTTTATTTAAGGAGAAATTAGGCAGCAGAAAGCAAATCCATCCAATGGGTTGCTACCACTGAAGGGTGGGACAGTGGGAAAGGGGAAAAAAAATTCCAGTCAGGATTTGAGAGAATTAGAATATGGGTTACTTTCTTCCTCCTGCCCTCACTTGATCCCACACCAACCCGAAACAATTAACTATGAGAAAATGAACCATGCACTCTCTCTGAAACCCCACAAGTCTTCAAAATTCACACTTTGGAGCCTATGCTAAAAAAAAAAAAAAAAAGGCAGAAAAGCAAAGGAAGGAGGCAGAGAGGGTCAGCTGGGAGAGGAAGCAGTTAATTAGAGCTAGACCTGTCCCTGCCAGTGCTGACGAGCAATATATTAGACACAGTCTGCTGCCACACAACTTTGCCCTTCACAGTCCCCCTCTCTAAGCTGCTGACATCTCAATTCTCACAGCAAGAAGCAAAACAAAAGCTTTCCAAGATGGAGAATGAAGAAGCAGATGTGCACACTTCAAGAGGGACCAGATTTTTAGCCCTGTGGAAAAACAGAGCATCAGTTCCCAGCTGACTGCTTCCAGGTTCTGTTCTGGCTGCTCCAAAGAGTTTAAATGTACTTTCTGAAGTCTGAGAGGAATGTTATGTTGAGACAACACAACTGAGTTAGTTCTTTAAAATTATTTAAAAATATATTTTAGATAGTGTCTCCACCACAACTTCCTAAATATTAAATTTCCAGCAAAATGAGGATTCATCCAGCAGCTGAAGAAAGTGGCTGGAGGAATCAACTCAGGCTGTAGAATCATTACAGTATTACGGAATTATCTGGGTAGGAAAAGAGCTTCAAAATCATTTCCTTTTATCCCCTGCCATGGGCAGGGACACCTTCCACTGTCCCAGGTGGCTCCAAGCCCCATCCAGCCTGGCCTTGGACAATTCCAGGGATCCAGGGGCAGCCACAGCTGCTCTGGGCACCCTGTGCCAGGGCCTGCCCACCCTCACACACAGCAATTCCTTCCCCAGATCCCAGCTGGCCCTGCCCTCTGGCCCTGGGAAGCCATTCCCTGTGTCCTGTCACTCCATGCTCCGTCCTAGGGAGACAGCACGTGTTGTGCCTCACCTGCAGCCGCTTCGCGTCAAGATTCCCGACCAAAAAAACCCTCCGTACCTCCTCCTGATGCACCAGCGATCCCCGGGATCAGGGTGAACCGGCGCACTGATGAATTCCCTCGGCGACTCGGTAACGCTCCGCCACCTGGTTAGCAAGGAAAAAAGAAGAATGAAGGGAAGAAGGGAGAGCGGGCGGCGGTCAGACGGTGCCCGGCCGGGTGTCTGCCGAACCGGGCAGTCCCCGCGGGCCCCCACGGCCGGGCCGGCCCGGACAGCGCCGACCGGCAAAACCCCGGCACGGCACGCCTTTGTTCCCAGCGCCCGGAAAACGCTACAAGCGCCAAACCGCCGGGTTTTCCCCGTTTTCCATAAAGGACGAGCCAGCCTGAGGAGGCTGGAGAATACCAGGCGCTACCGTTCCGCTCGGCGAGGGCGGTTGGGGCCGGTGCAACCGGTCAGCCCCCGGTTACCGGCGCCGCCGGGAAAGCGCGGGCCGTGCGGGGTAGGGTGAGGTGGGATGTGGCGGGCAGGGTAGGTGGGATGTGGGGAAAGGGACCATTCCCTGCTCCCGGTGTTCGCGGTGCTCCGCACCCACCTGCGCCCGCACCGGAACGGCTCCGCGCTTCCGGGGCGGCGCTTCCGGCCAATGGCAGGCGGCAGCGCGCACCACGTGACCCGCCAGGCCCCGCCCCCTCCCGAGGGAACAGGGCCGCGCGCAGAATTCCAGATTATCCCGGATTGGGGACGGGAACTGTGGGATGGACCCCGCAGGAAAACGCAGCCCGGTTTGCAGGTACGATGTTGGGAAAGAATTTCTGGATGTGTGTGAGGGTGGGCAGGCCCTGGCACAGGGTGCCCAGAGCAGCTGTGGCTGCCCCTGGATCCCTGGCAGTGTCCAAGGCCAGGCTGGATAGGGCTTGGAACAGCCTGGGATAGTGGAAATTGTCCCTTCCCATGGCAGGGGCTAGTGCTGGATGCCTTTCAAAATCCTTTCCCAGTAGCCAAACTACTCTATGGCTCTGTAATATTCACTGCCCCAGTCCCAGAGAAACGCCTGATGCCAGGTCAGAACTTGTAGCAGAGCAAACACGATCAATCCAAATTTTAAAGTTTTATTTATGTACATCTGCCCATGCAGATTTACTCCCGAGCCATTAGCTTTTGCTTCTTCAGCTTCTTCTGAGAGATCTGGGAAACAAAGAAAGAAGAAAATGGTGAAATGAGACTTCCCAAAATATCTCAAAGTTATCTTTTAGAAGTGCTGAGAACTTAGGAGTTAGGAAGTTAGGAATTCCCTCACCAGTGACACATTCATCCACACCTGCACATGAACAGGAATCCCTACACTGCTTGCAGACTCTAAATTCAACTTTCTTGCACACACACAGGGTCTGGGAATGCTGTAGCTGCTCAGAGGGAGGAAAGAACCAACCCTCTGTGTAATTAAAAAAAGGTTCTCGGGGCTCTCAAGCACTTAACACTTGTGTTGAAAATTAACAAACAGGGTTGCTCAGAAAGATCTTGTCTTTTTTTTCATGGGCATTCCAAAGGTGTCCTAAGATAGTCATCACAGCAACCCTGGGCTCTCCCAACAGCGTTACAGTAACAGAGCACACCACACGTGGTACCTTCTTCTTCTGGGCAACCTCCTCCTCGGGCTTGGGCACGATCTGCTCCTTCTCGGTGAGGATCATCTCGATGTGGCACGGGGAGCTCATGTAGGGGTTGATCCTGCCGTGAGCCCGGTACGTGCGCCGGCGCATCTTGGGAGCCTTGTTCACCTGGATGTGCTCGATGACCAGGGAGTCCACATCCAGACCCTGCCAAGGAACAGAGCCTGTCACCCACTTCCATCTTTGAATGATCCATCTCTGCAGCAAAAAGGTGAGGAGTCGCCCCAGACACCACTGCTGGCCAACGGAACGGCCAGGCTTGGTGGTGTCACAGAGCTGAAGGTTTTCCAAGGATTTACCACTGACACAGCCAGGCTTGGTGGTGCCAGAGCAATGAGAGTTTTCCGAGGATTTACTACTAACACAGCCAGGCTTGGGTAGTGCCACGGAGCTGAAGGTTTTCCAAGGATTCACCACTAACACAGCCAGGCTTGGGTAGTGCCACAGAGCTGAAGGTTTTCCAAGGATTTACCACTGACACAGCCAGGCTTGGGTAGTGCCATGGAGCTCAAGGTTTTCCAAGGATTTACAACTAACACAAGCCTGGTGCTGCCATGGAGTTGAAGGTTTTCCAAGGATTCACCACTAGCAGAGCCAGGCTTGGGTAGTGCCATGGAGCTCAAGGTTTTCCAAAGATTTACCACTAACATAAGCCTGGTGCTGCCATGGAGCTCAAGATTGTCCAAAGATTTACCACTAACACAGCCAGGCTTGGGTAGAGCAATGGAGCTGAAGGTTTTCCAAGGATTTACCACTGACACACCCAAGCTTTGTGGTGCCATACCAATGAGGGTTTTCCAAGGATTCACCACTGACACAGCCAAGTTTAGTGATGCTATGGAGCTGAAGGTTTTCCAAGGATTTACGACTAACACAAGCCTGGTGCTGCCATGGAGCTCAAGGTTTTCCAAGGATTTACCACTAACGCAGCCAGGCTTGGTGGTGCCATAGCACTGAGGGTGTTCCAAACATTCACCACTGACACAGCCAAGCTTGGGCAGTGCCATGGAGCTGAAGGTTTTCCAAGCTTGGTGCTGTCATAGAAGAAGAGGACTTACCAAAGCAAGTGCCATTCAAAATCACAAAGACTACCCCTCTCATGTCACAAATAATTAAAAATTGTGCTGATGGCTCATTGTCTGTGGTTATTTCATGGTCACTCAAAGGTGTCACCAATTACTCCAGCACTGCCAACAAAGCTACCAAATTGAGCACTATAACCAAGGTAGCAACTGACCAAGAGCCTGCAGATGTCAGTTTTGCAGATTTTGAGAGATCTGAACACCCCTTTTGCACGAAAAAAATTTTAGTTTAGTTTTTCCCTGTGAAAAATTGTTGCTGCCATTTTAACTTGAAGCACACACATAGCCTGCTTTAAACAGGGAGCTGCACCAAAAGCCTCCAGTACAATCCAGTTTTGTGGACAAAACAGGTGGCAAGTGGCTGCCCAGGCGGGTGACGCCCAGGCCAGGGGTGTTGACAGAGACCATGGCACCACCACTCAGTGCTCAGCAACACCCACCTTGAGCTCAGCGTTGCTCTCTGCGTTCTTCAGCATGTGCAGCAGGAACTCTGCACTCTTCTTGGGCCAGCGGCCCTGTGTCCAGCCCCACTGCTTGGCCTGCAATGAGAGGAGAACAATAAAGTCCTGCTCTTGGCCAACTCAATTCACTTTTTATACACCATTAACTTGCCATTATCACAGAATGGCCTGGAGGAGACCCTAAAGCCCATCCAGTGCCGCCCCCTGCCATGGGCAGGGACACCTTCTACTATCCCATGCTGCTCTGGGCACCCTGTGCCAGGGCCTGCCCACCCTCACACACAGCAATTCCTTCCCCAGATCCCAGCTGGCCCTGCCCTCTGGCCCTGGGAAGCCATTCCCTGTGTCCTGTCCCTGCAGGCCTTGTCCCCAGTCCCTGTGCAGCTCTCCTGGAGCCCCTTGAGGCCCTGGCAGGGGCTGGGAGCTCTCCCTGGAGCCTTCTCTTGTGCAGGTGAAGAGCCCCAGGTGTCCCAGGCTGGCTCCAGAGCAGAGGGGCTCCAGCCCTGGCAGCATCTCCATGGTCTCCTCTGGAGTGGCTGCAAGATCTCTGTCCTTTCTGTGCTGAGGACCCCCTATGTTATGGATTATAATCTATTCTATTTTGCTGTGCACCAATCCCAACAAAATTTAACCCCTTGACTTGATCCTGCCAATTAGATACAGACACTCCAGGTAGATGCATCTTCTGGAATAAAATATCCACTCTTTTCTCCCTCTTGAGCAACCTGGGTGGAAGGTGTTCCTGCCCACGGCAGGGCATTGGAGTAAGAGGAGCTCTGGGGTCCCTTCCACCCAAACCACACTGTGACTCCAAGTTTTAATGCCAAGTTTACCACCAGACTACGCCCTCACCACTCCTCCATCCCCTCAGCAGGTGTCCCAGGCAGCCCCATCCAAAGGCTCCCTGCCGTGTTTCCCAGCAGCTCACCTGGGCGCACCTGCCGACGCCGCCGTTGTAGCGCCGGAAGGGGACACACTGCTTCTTGAGGGTGACATCCTTCAGGTACTTGGTGGCCTTGCGGATGTGCATGCCCTTGATGGCCTGGGCGGTCTCCCGGGTGTTCTGCCAAAAAAAAGGGCACAGGAAATATCCTCTGATCAAACCTTTCCAAGGCACAGCATGAGCACAACCTCTGCTCTGCCCTCCCTGGGTACAGTTGTTTTGGCTACAAGGGAAGCACTTATCAAATGACCCAAGTCAAAGAAGGAAAAATAATTAAGTTTTTTCTAACCCTTGGTGTGACTGACACTACTGAATCTGTGCATCCAGCACTCTTTCTTTTTGTTTACCTAGTGGCTAAATTCAACACGGAAATCTGTAACTCTTAATAAAATTGTAATTGTAATTTAATACTTTTCCTAGCTCCTCTTTGGCCAGTAATCTAAAAAAAGCAAGATCTGGATGGATAAATTCTTACTTAAATGTCAAAAGAGCACCTCACAGGAACTGATGAAGAAACACTGTGACAACTGTTAACAATGTTATTTTTTCAAAAGGAATTAGAAGAGGAAAAAAGACTCAGAAATAAAAATTAAGGATAAAAGATCAGTCTGCTAAACAGCATTTACTAATTGTGTAAGCCAGCTCTAACTATAATCCTACCTGGTCATTAAAAAAAAAAGTGGAAACCAAAGCGAAAACTCCATATTATACTAAGCAAAAAATGATCTGCTAAGTTCTGGTTTTGTGATTAAATAATATTTCTGAATTCTTTTCTGCACTTAACCCTCTTCCAGAGGAACTGAGATCCGTGTGCCAAACACCACACAACCAAAGACAGCAGGAGAAATGAGACGAATTTCACGCTAAACACTAGCTCAAACGTCTGATGATTTTACCCCAACTGTTTTGCTGCTGTGTTTTGTTACCTGAATTAGAGAAGGACAATTTTAGAATCCAGAGTCTTACAACGCAGCTAACAGCAATCCCTGAACGATTAAAGAGTGAAAGACACTTCCTTAAAAAAAGGAGTTAGATGGGATCTCGAGAAGGAATTGCTGTGTGTGAGGGTGGGCAGGCCCTGGCACAGGGTGCCCAGAGCAGCTGTGGCTGCCCCTGGATCCCTGGAAGTTTCCAGGGCCAGGCTGGATGGAAGTTCAGCCCCTAACCGCGGCGGAGAGTGGAAAGAGATTATCCTTACAATCCGTTTTAATCCAAACCAGTCTGGGCTTTCTTAAAAAAATAACAACGAAAACTAACAAAACCCAAGTAAAACAGCAAATTAACTTCCAAGTCCTGCTAATCACACACTCCTTACCTTAAAGTGCACACGCAGGTTAGATCCCCGCGACTTGCATGCTGCAAGAAAGAAAAAAGATCAAGGTTTAAAGCCAAAACGTCACTGGCTTCCGTGAAATCCCACACGAACTCTCCTAAAACAGCAACTCACATTTCGTGGGGTTCTCCGGATCCAGGGAGTAGCGCACCATCTTGAGAGCTCAGCTGAAAAACACCAATTAAAACACATTAAACTTCCAACACTAGCACGCAGGACCTGGACCGCGCCCCTTACCGCCGCAGCTGCTCAGCAATTACGCGTTCTTTTCACAGTTAAATCCAAAGGTGTCCTAAGAAAGTCATCATCGCAGCCATGAAAATTTCTCAGGCCTGCCCCCTTCCTCGCACCCGCGCCCGCCCTCCCGCGCGCCATCCCGGGGAATAACGCGGACGCGGGGCATGTCGCAGCGATCCCGGTGTCCGGGACGCCGGTGCCGGCGGGGATGGGGCGGGATGGGGGCGGATGGCGGCGGATGGCGCGGGACCGGCCTGACCATGGCTGCTCACCTCGGGGCGGCGGCCGAAGAGGAAGAGGAAGGGCGGAGCGCGCCGCCAGCGCGCTCACGTCTCGCGAGATTTCGGACGGGGAAGGGCGGGGCGCGGGACGGCTCCGCCCCAACATGGCGGCGGCGGTGTCGCCGTGAGGGCGAGAGTTCCCCCGAGCAGTTCCCTCTTTGTTATTGTGAATAAAGCTTGCTATGGGGAAAGACGTGGCGGTATTCAGTTTGCCATGGGGAGATACATCGCGGTATTCACTCTCGGCTCCTAGTGCAAATGCTTGTAGTGAGGAAATCAGCCTGCACCGTGCACAGCACCACCAGCCGCCCAAGGGAGGGGATTGCTCCGCTCCGCGCCGGGGCGGCCTCGCCTTGAACGTGGTGAGCAGTGTTGGTCGCTGCAATAAAAGCAAGATATTAAAGTGTTAGCGCCAAAGGCATGGCTGTGAAAATGGTGAAGGGCCTTTGAAGGGAAGCTGTATGAGCGGCAGCGGAGGGCACTTGGCCTGTTCAGCTGGAGGAAGGGGAGACTCACGGCAGTTAAAACTTTCTCGTGAGGGAGGAGGAAGGTCAGGCATTGATCTCTTTCTGGTGACCACTGACAGGACCCAGGGAACGGCTGGAGCTGTGCCAGGAAGGTTTAGGTGGCATATCAGGGAAAAGTTCTTCCCCCAGAGTGTTCAGGCTCTGCCCAGGCTCCCCAGGGAATGGGCACAGCCCCGAGGCTGCCAGAGCTCCAGGAGAGCTTGGACAGCACTGCCAGGGATGCCCAGGGTGGGACTGTGGAGAAGCTGGACTCAATATCCTTGTGAGTGTTTTCCCACTGAGGATATTCTGTGATTCAGTCAGTCAGGGTCACTCAGGTTGGAAAAGACTTCCGAGATCATCGAGTCCAACCTGTGACCCATCCCCACCTTGTCACCCAGCCCAGAACACTCAGTGCCACGTCCAGGCATTCCTTGGACACCTCCAGGGATGGGGACTCCAGCACCTCCCTGGGCAGCCCCTTCCAAGTGCTTTCCATGAGGAAATTCCTCCGGATGTTCAACCCGAACCTCCCCTGGCATAACCTGAGGCCGTTTCCTCTTGTCCTGTCCCTTGTTCTGAGGGAGCAGAAACCGACCCCCCCCCCCAACCTGAGAGCACAGAATTGTTATGTTTGGAAAAAATCTTTAAGATAATCGAGTCTTTATCTCTCATCCCAGCAGCCACCACCGTGTTCACCATTAGATGGCAGCTCAAGACGGGAATAGAGCAGCACGTTGCTCACAGAGGTGTCCAGGAGACCAGAACGAAGATATTCATTCCAATTCATATTTATAAACCTCGACTGGTATTTACTGCACCATTATAAAATAATCAAAGACTGACTCATTGAAATAAAAGATTTTTCTTTCCCATTTGAGGCAGCATTTGCGACTATAACTGCTTGGGAAGCAGCTCAATAAAAGCAAAGTGCTTCCTGAAAGAGGTGCCTAACTCTGCAGCATTTTTTTCTCATTGAGAAAAAAATTACAGAGTGGGGGGAAAAAAAGAAGAGACATACTCCTGAGAGGGCAGTAATCTGCTGTGCAGGCACCTCCCCAGAGAGTCTGAGTTTAACTCTTGAGTTTAGAAACAAGCAGAGGAAGAGCTTGCTGCCCATGTGAATGCCATGAACAGGAGGTTGTTCTTGGATCTCTTGCTTAGGGCTAAAAAGCCCCAAAGCTCTGCAGCTAGGATTTCACCCGGATGGGAAGAGGAAAATATTTGAGCTATCACAAATATTTACATGGCTAAAAACCGTAAGAGGTCTAGTTGTTACTGCAGCTCTCCATTTACCTGCCTTGAAATGTGCCTTTTTCTTTGGTTTCAGGGAAGCTCTCTGCAAAGTCTCCAAGCAAGTTTCAAGCACTGATCTCAAAGACTGAAACATGCAGGGGTGTGGGCAAATATTTCTTTTTATCACAGAATGGTTTGGAAAGAACTCTAAAGATCATCTCCTGCCACCCCCTGCCATGGGCAGGGACACCTTCCACTATCCCAGGTGGCACCAAGCCCTGTCCAGCCTGGTCTTGGACACTTCCAGAGGCAACCACAGCTTCTGTGATTTTCCAGGTACAATAAATTAAAACTGGCTAAAGCTGAGGTCCTCAAACACTTCCACAGCCTTACCCACTGTGGGAATCCCCTCTCCTGAATGCAACTCTTCTTCATCCTGTCTGCCCTTCCCTCTGCACCTTCCTCTGTTTTCTGCTGGGGCAGGAACCCAGTCTTTCCCTGGGAAGCACCTTCACACACAGCTGCTTCTTGGCAGCAGGGCACAAAAGCAAGGAGACGTTCAAGGAAAGCTGGAGGAGAGGTGTGAAACACAAGTACTTGACACATGATGGGGATTATCACCTGTGCTCATCAATCAAACCCAAAATAAATATATTTTCTATTTCCCTACAGGTGGAACCGTTTTGCTCAGCTGCTAAGGGTTTGCAGTGGCGGGAGGTTAGCACAGAATCACAGAATATCCTGAGTTGGAAAAGGCTCACCAGGGTCATGGAGTCCAGCTGCTGGCCCTACACTGGCACCCCAACAATTCCAGCCTGTGCATCCCTGAGAGCATTGCCCAAATGCTCCTGGAGCTCTGGCAGCCTTGGGGCTGTGCCCATTCCCTGTTTTCAGCTTTGACAGGAGCTCTCATGGGCAGCCTAGCACGTGCCTGGTGCTGGGATCAGGGCTGAGGCAGCTGAGCTTGTGCCCTGGTCGGGATTCCGCAGTATTATTCCCACACTGCACCACCTGCCTGGGATATTTGGGTTGTATGAACTGACTCCAGGAGAGCTTTTGGATCCTAGGCAGAAAATTCAAGCAGGTAAGTCCAAAACTGTATTCCAGAAAAACTCCTGCAATGGAAGGAGCTGCCTGCTAATTGTACTGGAACCTCAAATCTAGAGGACTTTCCCTCAGATTCTGCTGCTGCCATCCTTGTTGCTCCCCTGTCCGTGTGCCTGTGCCCATTGCTGTCCCAGCAGGTATGGACAACCTACACCCAGCTGTGCTTGGATCTGAGCAGAGCTCTGGGAGCTGCTGCTGAGAACAGCCTCCTCTGAAGGGTTGATTACAAAGGCAGCTGAGCTTTCTGCCATCTGCTCTGCTCTGGAGCCAGGCTGGGAGAGCTGGAGGCTCTTGTTCACCTGCACAAGAGAAGACTCCGAGCAGAGCCTTCTAGAGGGGTTCCGGGAGAGCTGGAGAGAGACTTGGGGCAAGGGCCGCAGGGACAGGACAAATGGGAATGGCTTCCCCCACCCAAAGGACAGGGATAGATGGGAAGGAATTCCTGCTTGTGAGGGTGGGCAGGCCCTGGCACAGGGTGCCCAGAGCAGCTGTGGCTGCCCCAACCCTGGGAGTGCCCAAGGCCAGTTTGGATGGGACTTGGACCAGTCTGTGAGAGTGGAAGGTGTCCCTCTCCATGGCAGGGCGTGACACTGGATGAGCTTTAAGGTCCTTTCCAACTCCAGCCATTCACTGATCCCATGATTCTCTCCTCTGTCTGTGCTCCTGGGGCTGGAATGGGGCTGCACCCCTTATCCTGCGCTGGAAAGGCCCAGCAGGCAGTGGGGAGTGTTCAGGTACAGGACTGTTGCCTCATGTAAGTCCTTTTGTGTCTTTAGCTGTGAGTAAACAAGCAGCCTTATCAGTGCTACTGGGAGCCAAATGTGACAATTAGCCAATGTCCCTGACAGTCATCAACCCTGCTGACCAGAGGGGCAGGAGAGCTCCAAGACTGGCTGGAGAGTTACCTTTTCACTGTATGGGGTTATGTCTTTTTGGCAGCTCTAAAACCACGTGGAGTTCTTTTCCAACCAGGATACCATCCTGCTCACTTTCCAGCCTGACCCTCAGCTCAGGCACACACCTGGTTTGGGGTGGTCACTTCTGACAGAGGGGCTGTGCTGAACCCCCTGTGACACACAGAAACACTGGGGCTGCCTGACCCAGCCTAACTCCAGCTCACTAAAACACATCCTGTATCTGCTTTTCTACAGGAGAGGGGCTGATCTGTTCATTGCACAGGAATGGAAGCCAATTCCTCAAATCTTTTTGTAGATATCTTGGCATTCCTCTTAGAGACCCAGCTTTTGGAGTCCAAGGGTTATGTGGGGATATTAAACTGTCGTTCATGAAATTGCACACAAATGGTTCCTTGTCCTAATGTTTAAGCAGAAAATCTTGAAGACAAAGACATTTTAAATTGAAACCAGCTTGAATGCTGCAAACACTGAGGCTTTCCAGCCATCAGACAACTGCCTGCACCTTCTTTCTGTGAAGCCCTCTCTGCTGACCAGTCTGTGGTCTCCTGCCCTCCTTGTCCTGGATGCAGGGCTCCCCCAGAGGTACAGCTCACCCCCGCTGTTTGCCTTTTCCTCCCACAGTCAGCAAAACAGGGGCACTTGGACACATGGTAGGCAAGTGCTCCAGCTAAAGGGCTCTCCACAAGCATCCTAAAATCTGCTCACCCAGGCGGTGAGTCACAGGAGCAAGATCATAGAATCACAGAGTCGTGGAATGGTTTGGGTTGCAAGGGACTTGAAAGATCATCCAGTCCCACCCCCTGCCATGGGGAGGGACACCTTCCACTGTCCCAGGGTGCTCCAAGCCCCCTCCAACCTGGCCTTGGACAATGCCAGGGATCCAGGGGCAGCCACAGCTGCTCTGGGCACCCTGTGCCATGACCTCCCCACCCTCACAGGGAAGAATTCCTCCTCAATATCCTGTCTATCCCTGCTCTCTGGCACTGGGAAGCCATTGCCCCTTCTCCTGTCACTCCATGGAAAAGGGGCAAATGCCCCTCCAAAAGATGGACTGACCTTCATCAGAGACTTGCTCTGCATCAGAAATTCTGTCTTGGTCACTTGGAGAGCTCAATCATGTTACGTATTCCACCCATTCAAGACTTGCTTCCATAGGGAAGAGATGCTTCCATAGGGAGCCACAAGATCCTTACTTAAGTATATAAGTTATTTATATGCATATATTTATGTGCATATATCTGTACATACATGTACACATATAACTTATCCTAAGTGTATCATCTAAAACACGTGAACAACCAAAACGCTTTTGATTCCCTATGACTCCTCCTAAAACACAGGCAATTCTTTACAAGGAGAGAATACCTGCACGTGCTACTTAAATATTTTTTGTCGTTTGTGTGCTGTACCCAGAGCAAGGGTGAGGAAAGAGCTGGGGAGCTCAGCATCAGGAGAGCTGAATATCTGTCCTCACCGTCACTGCTGCTGCAGGGTGAGGCAGCAGCCACAGCACCTTCCCCACGCTGCTGGTGACCTGCCTGCCAGGATCATAGTCAAAACAAAAAGAAAAAAAAACCCAAAGCAATCGGTGATGTTGTCTTAATACTCAACTTTTTTGGCGTATTGTCCAGAGCTACGGGTTCATCCACCCCCTATACACCCAGCTAGGAGGTAATCACTGGCAAAACAAACCTCCTGTGTGATTAAATAACCTTGTAGCTAAAGTTTGTGTTTATTCAGTGCAGTTTTTGACAGCAAACCCATTTACGCAGATTGGAGATCTATGACTGCTGGTTCCTCACTTTAATGGCCAGGAATGGGCAATGTCTGTGATGAGTGAATTAAGGCATCATGTAAGTGCCTGATCACAAACACTTTCTGGGACAAATTACCTCCTGGGGTTGTATTTGCCCTAGCCTGTCTAACTCATAACCAAGAGGTACTGCTTTAAATGTGCTTTTGATTAATGAAAACTGAATTATCCCTGGAATCAGGGATATTGCCCACAATTTATTCACAAATTAAACTATGGGGAATTCTGTTTAAACAAAAGAAAATGGTTGAACCCTGAAGCAGGTGGGCCACAGACAATATCCTGGGCAACCAGCTCTGGCTGACTGTGCCTTGAGCTGCAGAGGGGGTTGGCCTGGGAAGCCTTCACTGGCCCTTCCCAGCCTCAGCTTCTCTTGATCTGTGAATCCTGTCAACATTTCTAAAGCTGACTGTGCCCTGTACTGTGAAACAGAGCCTCAAACTCCCTTTGTTGCACTGCATCCCCTAAACAAAGTGGATCAAAGAATCCTCCTCCTCCTCTCCTCTGTTACAGTCGTGATTATTAATGTGGCTGTGCTGGGTTGGCATTGGACTCAATCACCTTAGAGATATTTTCCACCCTTAAATGATTCCATGGTTCTGTAACTCTGGCAGCTGTTTTTGCAGCTGCCCTGCTCAAGGGCTCCCTTGGATCAGCTGAAACACCACAACCAAACTCACTTTTCTCTTCCAGGGGCTTCTCCACCTCCCTGCTGGCAGACAAGGCATGCAGGGACCTGGGACAGGAGCATCCTTACAGACAGGGCCTGGCTTTGCAGAGTTCTGCCCAGAGCTGGGAGATGAGCTTGGATGATGCCTATAAGCACAACCTGTGCCAAAGTTTCGGCCAGCAGACAGCTTTCTGCTCACGGCACAGCAAGAAGCAACAGCCCCGAACATCTAAACTTCATGTCCATAATAATCTTTGCAGCATCATCATTTTTCATCTCAGTCCGTGGCTTTTGTGGTCATTGCTTACTATTCTTATGGTCAGAGATTCTTCTGCAGTTTCTGATGCCTCCAGCTCTGACGATTGCAGTGTGTTCCTCTCCACAAGACGCAAAATACTTTGATTCCAAATGTCACTTCTGAGGTCATCCCTGCTTCCCAGCTTGCTCCATGCCTGTCTTCCAGAGTCATCCATCTGCTTCCCTCTTTGCTGTTGCAACAGCTCTGACATAAGCCCTCTCTTTCAAAGCTTTCCCTATCTGTCCAGCTTATTAATCCTCTCTAGCTGGGCTGCCCTCCCCCTCTCCAGCCTCTCCCCTCCGCTCTGCCTGGTCTTTTCCAGCCTGCGTGGCCCAGTCACATGCAGTGCTTGGGAAGGTCATATGATGGGTAGGGACTGCCGGGCAGGGCTGTGGCAGGGGCCCCCTGAGACAGCACACCTCCAGCTGCCCCCCAGCCCTCTGCCATCAGCTGCTCTGTGACTCACTCAGGTGCTGGACCTGCGTCCTGCACAGGCAGGGGAGGGGAGGCGCGAGGAGTTGCACAAGGAGAATTCCCTTCAGGGAGCTGATTAGTGAGATGGATCTTGTGCCCGTATCCCAGACTGGGGATGTGTGTGGCTACTGCTCCCCTGTCCTAACTGCCCAGAGGCCTCTGCTTAGAGGACGCCACCCTTGCTCTGTAAAGTGTATCACAGAATGGAATCCCAGAATGATTTGGCTTGGAAGGGGTCTTAAAAGTCTTCTCATTTCAACCCCCTGCTGTGGGCAGGGACACTTTCCACTAGCCCAGGCTGATCCAACCTGGCCTGGGATACTGCCAGGAATCCAGGGGCAGCCACAGCTGCTCTGGGCACCCTGTGCCAGGGCCTGCCCACCCTCACACACAGCAATTCCTTCCCCAGATCCCAGCTGGCCCTGCCCTCTGGCCCTGGGAAGCCATTCCCTGTGTCCTGTCCCTGCAGGCCTTGTCCCCAGTCCCTGTGCAGCTCTCCTGGAGCCCCTTGAGGCCCTGGCAGGGGCTGGGAGCTCTCCCTGGAGCCTTCTCTTGTGCAGGTGAAGAGCCCCAGGTGTCCCAGGCTGGCTCCAGAGCAGAGGGGCTCCAGCCCTGGCAGCATCTCCGTGGCCTCCTCTGGAGTGGCTGCAGCAGCTCCAGGTCCTTGTGCTGTTGGAGCCAGGGCTGGGGCAGCTCTGCAGGTGGGCTCTGCCCTGAGCACAGGGGCACAGGGGCAGAATGCCCCACCTTGACCTGCCTGTCACACTCCTGGTGATGCAGCCCAGGGTCTACCTGACCTCTGTTGGTCAGCCTTTCTGTTTTTCTTATGCCATCACTGCAGTCCTTCCGCCTGTCTGGCCTTGGACTGGGCAGTCCTGGGATGAAAGTCAACAGCATCTGTACATAACTGAGAGGAACATAAGTTCAAGGCAGTAAGAAATGCTTCAAACACTTCCTAATTAATTACAGAGCCTTTGATTCTTCCTAATAAGCTCCACACACTCAATAAACACAATAAATGGGAGAAGTTAGGCAATTAGAAATAAATGGCCAGAAGGTGAAACAGTACCTGATGAGGACCAGCATCCCATCATCCCATTGCAGACTGCAAACAGATGTGGCAGGTGTCCTTTTAATTGAGATGTTGAGCAATAAGAATGGATTCAGGGATGAGCTATCAAAGTAAAATGTGCAACCTGGTTATAACAGAAGTGAGTAATACTGTTGGTGTAAGTAAAGCCAGCTTCTGAGAAAAGCAGGAGACTCCCTGTATTTCCAAGGTGACTTGAGGCTTTCCCCTGTCTCATGCAGATCCCACCTCTACACTTTATGGATTGGGGAAGACAAATGATTCAAAGGGGAGGGTAAAGGAAGAACAAGGTGCTGGAGAACAAATTACACTGACCTTGATGATACACAGCCACATCTCAGGCAGCTTCTTCCTGTCCTCGAGCTGTTGGTCGCCCTTTTTCTTCACACAAAGGCTAATGCGTAAAGTCTGTGTTTGTGGTTTAAAATACGATTGCTCTTCAGTGTGTGAATCACAGTGAAATACTGCCACAGGGTCTCCTAAACACCAGCTGAATCAGCAATCAGGGCCAGAAATAGAAGAACTTGTGTGAACTGACACAACAACCGCCCAGGAAAAGACAATTACCAGAGATTTGCAACCGTAAAGCTTGCGTATGAATTAACAATAATGGTGAGAACTAACCTATGTTTTTACAGGGCTTTGCTAAAGTAAGTGACAAAATCATTGGTTTTAATAAAAAACTTGTTTTCTTTCCAGTAGACACTGGAAGTGGAGTGGCATGCTCAGAGTTTCCTGGGTCTGGTATCCATTCAGATTTACGGGATCAGTTTTGAAAGCCTGAGGTAGATTTAAAGTGGATTTAGGAGTGCTGAAAATTAGTAATAGAATAATAGAATGGGTTCGTGTGTAAGTTAAAGATCCATCTGTTTCCAAAGCCCCTGCCATGAGCAGGGACACATTCCACTAGATGAGGTTGCTCCAAGCCCTTTCCAACCTGCCTCGAGACAACTGGTTTGGGCATTAGTCTGGAGAGTCTTCAGAGAAGGAGATGTCAGCTTACTCATTATTCTGCCAAAATGCCAAACTCCAAGATTTCTTCACCTGCTAATTGCCAGAAACAATCCCAAAGCCAGAGCTCTGCCCAGTCCAACAGACTCATCTCGGTGGGCAGGAGAGAGGCTGCTTGCTCTGCCAGATCTCGCAGCCTCTGCTGACACTGCAGCCCACCTGAGTGTTGGGCTCACCTCAGTGGTGGTGCTACCACATCCACTTCACCCTTGGGCCAAACATTCCTGCAGATTTGAAGAAAAAGCGTTTGGATAAGGATATGCATTCTAAAGCAATCCCTAAAGCAAACAGCTGCCCTACCAACTCCTCTCTTGACTCTCTAGCAGTCCCAGGCTCCTCTTATTTTAGTATTTTTTCTTTGCTGGATGCAGGAGACTTAAAGCAGAAGCTCTGTTGAGGCCTCGCTGTCCACGAGCTGAAGGATCAAGTAATCACAGACTTCTGAGATGTTTCTCCAATCCCACCAAAACAGGACCTCAGAAAGGAGCAGAAGCAAATACCCCTCTGGCCACTCACAACACCTCTGCACTGCCAATGGTCTTGGCTCCAAGTCCGTGCTCAAGCCCAGACACGCTCAGCATTCATCCAGCTTGGATGGAAAACTGTGAATTTTTTGTAAAAGCGTAAGAAGAGAGAAAACACACGTAATTCCTCGGCACAGACCTAAAGGCATCCTTGTCTGCAGAGTGGATGGAGCATGCCCACCACACACCACCGGGCCTTCTGTCTGACACAAAGCAGCCGAGCAGCCTGGATCCGTCTCATGGAGCATGAGACATGCTGGGAATGACAAGCTGGATTCCACTTGTCTGCTTGGGCACAGCAAACAGGCATCAGGACACACAGAGCTCTCTCTGGCTTCCAGCCTGAGCTCCTGCACAGCCCTGCTGGGGCTAAAGGAGGGCAAGATCACTTGAAGGTCTCACAGCAACCCAGGGACTCGTGCAAGACATGGGCAGGGGTGAAGAGAGATAAAAACCATCATAAAAATAATTTCTGTTGCTCATATGTGTCCAGGAAAACGGCAGAAGTTTGAAGAAGGAAGAATTTTGTCGGTGGTGAAGGGTGGTCCAGAGACAGGACCGGGGTCCTGCCGTGGGGAGGGGGGCAGCCAGCAGGGATCAAAGCCTCCTGGAAACCTCCCAGTGGATGGCGATGCCTGGAGACAGGTACAAACTGTAACCCTGTGTGACAACGTTCACAAGAATTAGCATTTCTCAGGAATGCGGGGATTTATTCTTCAAGGCCCACCGTATCCGCGAGCGCTACGGCCCAAACACTGCACCAACAGAGCATGTGTTTGATAAGAACCCAGGAACAGATGCCAGCGGATTTAATGTGGGACAGGAGGCCCATTGCAGGTTTGCAGACTGCTGGCAGGGTCAGCTGTAAATATTCCCTCACAATCAAAGGCATTCATCTAAGGATTACATGCTGGGGGCTTTGTGGTAAAGTAAATTTGCAACTAACAGGACCATTAATAGTCAGACAGTTTAGTGGGCTCGCTGGCTGCCATTTATTTTCCCCCCAGTCATTTTTACTACATCTAAATACCATGGGGATGTGGGACTTGAATGAGGTGGCTTGAGAAATCAGCTTAGAAAGAGTAGGAGAAGGGGTTACCTCCAACAAAGACAGCTCAACGGGGATCGGACGGGATATCAATAGTGGGTAAGGCCACTGAAGCATGTGAGCTGATTTCATAACCTTGCCTCCTCTGTAAGCAAACAAACCTACACAGGGGTATGAAGTATCCGTCCTATAAAGTGTGTTCATAGAGGGGATGTATTTGAAAGGCTGAGGAGGAGAGGCAAAACTTGGTGGGGTAAGGAGTGGCTGTGAAAGATACCACTGCCTGTTTTCACCGCAGTTTGATACTCTCAGAACAAAAACATCCAGAGCGGAGACTGTGCTGCAGAAATAATATGTCCCCTCTCTGCAGCAAGCACTAAGCATAAAATAATTGTGGTGTGGTGGGATGATGACAAACCAAGAGTTCCAAGGCTGAGCAGGCACAGGGTGATACAAAGATTAACCCAGGAGGATATTTCACTGGACAGCTGCCTCTCCAGAATTTCAGACCTCTTGGGGTGCAGTCAGCTCTGCGACCCCTCTGATGTGGGGGTCCTTCCCAGGCCTTTGCCCCAGCTCAGCAACCCCCGAGGTTGCTGCCCTCTGAGCAGCCCTTCTCTCTCTCAGCTTGTTTGCTACCTCTCCTCCTCTGTCATCTCAGAAACAAACTAGGCAGAAGGAGCCATGTGGGGAACTAGCATCCATTGCATTGGATTATACTGCCTGTGTTATGTAATTGAAAATAGTAACTGTTTTATAACTAAAAAAAAAACCAAAAAAACCCAGAGAGAGAGATATCCCTTTTTCTCCTCTCCTCCTATCCTACTCCCTCTTTCCTTGGAGAATGGAAGAACCAGACAGGAAGAATGGAGAGTGGGTAAAACACTCTCAGGTTTCTAAATGGGCTCCCTGACATTGAATATCTGACCTAAAGCCATGACATCACTCTTTAGATTGTTCAAATGAGAAATTGTTAATAGGAGCATCTTTAACTCTGGTTGGTGTGCCATTGTTTTCACTGACCATTTCACAAGCCCAGGGGTCACAATTTTTCCCTGACAGGAGTGTCCAGGTGTTCCACTTGGGCCTTTCCAGCGACGTGAACACAACAGGTTGCAATCTTAGCCACAGGAATACTGTACAAATCCCTCCTGCAGTCGCTCATGTCAGCAGTGGTACCCTGTCCTGGGCTGCAGAACTCCCTCTCTGCTGCTTTTTACACGGCAGGTCATCTGTGGGAGGATGAGGGATGCAATCTTGGCAGTGCTGTTCACGCAAAAGGCTGCTGTTAGTTTTCCTTGTTATCTCCTGAACCGCTCACACCAGAATTACTCTACCCCTACAGGTCTTTAAAGAGGCGGTGTGGCGATGAAGGGTTTTCCATTTTCCCTTTAATGCTCAGCTCTTTAACGATGTGGCCATTTCTGAAAGGAAAGCAGGTGTCTACATGCTAATTTTAAAGAGAGGGAAAAGCATTAATGACAATTATTTTGCAGAAGACTGACTTCAGTCTCCTTGAAGTAATTTCTGTCAGGGATGCTGAGCTCTTGCAGAAGATGCTGACCATAACCCAGGTTTGAGATGCTCTTCTTGTATAGAGCATCGGAGGTGTTTCTGTGATGGATGCATGGATGTGAAAACCTCTCAAAATAAATGCTGCTGCTGTAAAACCCGTCTAGTCCTTCCCAGAGAGCACCAGCAGACTTCAGACCTTTAAATATTTGGGCATCTTAATTTACATATCCCACTGATTTTAGCTTTTTGCTGCTAAAAGAAGCTTGACTCCTCTCATGTATCTTCTACCTCCACATTTCATGACTCTGCTCTGACTCACCGTGTCTGGTGCTGAAGAAGAAACCAGACTCAGCCCCCCAGCACCCACCTGCAAAGAGCTTGTGACTACAGCTGAGTGGAACGTTTTTCTATTTCCTACAAAAACACTCATAATTTCAGAAACATTCCTCTTCTGCTTTTGAACTGAATTGAGACCTTTAGGAAATCACGTAGGAATGGAGCCAGGGAGAGAGGAAGAGAGCCAGAAAGACACCCCCAAGAACAGCCACTGTCTCCACAGGCATTGTCCTCCTCATACCAGCTGCTGAGGTAAAGCCTCCAGCATCCCTACAAGTGCTGTAACTCTCGGGCTTCCATGTCTTTTAAAGCGGATTACTATCCATTTCACCCTGGTTTATTATTTATTACTCACTACAATATCCAGAAATTCCATCTGGGAGCCATGAAACCTTTTCCAGTGAAAAACTCATCAAAACTAGGAATATTTCCTTAGAATTATTTGGCTTAACGAACTGCTATTTTCCAAGCAGCCCTGGGTGGGAGCCTCCTTCCCCTCAGGCCACGAGGGTTACAGAGAGGTCAGTGCTGAGCCACACTCTTCGAGTTGACACCATGCCCATCACAACAGACCCTGAGCATCTCCCCAGATGATCATCACCTTTCAGCTGAAGCAGCCAGGAATTATTTTGATGCACTTTTTCCTTGCTGTTGCTAAGCTATTCTCGCTGCTACTGTCACTCTTGGAAGCCAGAGGCAAAGAGCAGGACTCCCCTCCCAGAGCCTGGAGTTGCACGAACAAAAGCAGGAGCTTTACAATAGCAAGAGACAACGGAAGGAGAATGGGAAGACGTTGTGGTTAAACCACGACAAGGTCGTGGTGGTCAGCAGTCTGGAAGGAGTTGGTTGGCACCAGAAATTTTTTAAATGATGAAGCGTTTGGTGATGAGGCTTGGCTGATTCATTTCCTGCGGGAGTAAGTCCAGTAGTGGACAGCAGCTGAAAAATTTAGGTCCTTTCTGTTTTAGGTCAGTGCTGTCAGGATGCTGCTCCTCTAGAGAGACTACACAGCTGCAGAGGGGAGGCTGCATCCTCAGGACATTCTGCTCAGTCCCTTGCTCCCTGAGGAACATGAGCATCATCCCCAGCCTCTGGAAACAGGACATGCTTGGGGAGATCCCAGAACATGTATTCATCCTGCAGAGTCAGAAATTAAGAGGTTCTAGGAATGATCCCCAAATAGGAGAGGTTCTAGGAATGATCCCCAATCACAACCTGTCACACATAAAAGAGGAAAAGAATAGAATAGAATAGAATAGAATAGAATAGAATAGAATAGAATAGAATAGAATAGAATA
>VZDJ01000351.1:1659303-1703939 GCA_008694505.1 Cyanoderma ruficeps
TTCCTTCCCTTCCTTCCCTTCCTTCCCTTCCTTCCCTTCCTTCCCTTCCTTCCCTTCCTTCCCTTCCTTCCTTCCCTTCCATCATGTTTGTACAAGAAAATCAGGAACAAACACACCAATTTCCACGCCAAGCATGCAACTTTCTAATAAAACTTTTAAAGGAAAAGGAAAACTCTTAAAGGAAAGACTTTGATATTTCCTTTTGACCATGAGCATCCTGGGTGCTCCCTTCACCTTAGGGGTGGCACACCACAGTCCTCATCTTTGTCCGTCATTTTCCTACACCTTTTTTCATTTACCCTGGTGCCTTCTCCTTGCTTTCTTCTGCGAGTTTGGAGAGAATGAAGATCCACGGGGCCGCAGAAGGGGATGAAGAAGAGAGCAGGAAAATCGTGTCCCCAGAGTACGATCTCTTCTTACACAGTGTGGTGAGACAGCAGCGGTATAAAGTGAAACAACTTGTCGCGCATCGTTAACTGGTAAATATACAAATAATAAAAAAAGTAGAAACAAATGGTTAATTTTTGAGTTCAAAATTATTTATGGCGTCAATAACGTACTGCAGAAGGTCGGGCAATGCCCTTTGGGAATCATCTTGTGCCCGTCGGGTCCAGAGGGTCCAAGTGGCCAAGTTCTGGGGGTTCCCACGGGTGGAGATGGAAAGCACAGACCTCACTGGCACATGGGTCGGGGGCCGCAGCATGAGGGGTCAGCACCCGTCAGCCCCCCTCCCAAAACGCCCGCCAGTTCCCCACGCGGGGCTGCATGTCCCCCGTGTCCCTCGGGGGTCGGTGCTGGCGACTCTGCGACTGCCACCAAGCCCCCCACGTGTCCCGCGTGTCCCTCGGGGGTCGCTGCTGGGGACTCTGTGACTGCCACCAAGCCCCCCACGTGTCCCCCGTGTCCCTCGGGGGTCGCTGCTGGGGACTGGGTGAGTGCCACCAAGCCCCCCACGTGTCCCGCGTGTCCCCCAGTGTCAGCGCTGGGGACTCTGCGACTGCCACCAAGCCACCCACGTGTCCCCCGTGTCCCCCGTGTCCCTCGGGGGTCGGTGCTGGGGACTCAGCGACTGCCACCAAGCCCCCCACGTGTCCCTCGGGGGTCGGTGCTGGGGACTCAGCGACTGCCACCAAGCCCCCCACGTGCTCCCCGTGTCCCCCAGTGTCAGCGCTGGGGACTTTGCGACTGCCACCAAGCCCCCCACGTGTCCCCCGTGTCCCCCGGTGTCAGCGCTGGGGACCCCCCCACGCGGGGGGCGTGGCCTCCCATTCATGCCCGTGACGTCATGGGGGCGTGACCAATGGGAGCGGCGGGCTGACCCCGCCCCATGGTGCCACTCTTTAAGCGGCGTCGCCGCCGCCGCGCGTCCGTCGGAGCGTGTGTCCATCCATTCATCCCTGCCCTGCTCCAGCGCTCTGTCCGGCCGTCCTGCCGAGCCATGAGGAGACTCTTCCTCCTGCTGTGCAGCGCCGTGTCCTGCTGCGTGGCGGCGCGGGGCGCGGAGGCGGCGCAGCCCGCGGCGGGAGGTGGGTGAGCGCGGTCCCACGCGGGACCGGGGGAGCCGCGGAGCGGGCTCGTCCCTCGGCGGGGAAGGCGGGCTCCGAGGCGCTTTGCTGACCCTTCTCTCCCGCTGGCTCGCAGATGGCAGCGCGGAGCGTGTGCCGGCACAGAAGGCGCGGGTGAAGTTCGGGCTCCGCTCCTCGCCGCACGCCGGTGAGGATGGCTGCACGCTCGCCATCGGCCAGCACCAGTGCCTGGAGGACTGCAAGTTCAACGTGACAGCTAAGACCTTCTTCATCATCCACGGCTGGACGGTAAGTGTGAAGAATCCTGGGCAGTGCTTAGTCTGCCCACTCGGAGAGAGCAAACTGCCCTGCGAACGGGCTGTGCCTCCAGAACGTTTATTTTCAGGAATTTCTTTGACTGCCTCATCCCTGAAGGCGTTCAAGGCTGGGCTGGATGGCACTTTGAACAACCTTGCCTAGTGGAAGGTGTCTTTGTCCATGGCAGGGGAGTTCAAACTAGATAATCTTTAAGGTCCTTTCCTACCCAAACCATTCTAGAATTCTGTGAATGTAGGAATTTGGGAAAACTTTCCATGTTCTGAGCACAATGGTCTCTTAAAAGATCCACCTCTATTGAGATCTCTGCAGCAAAGTGTTCGGGGTCGGGCTTAGGAACTCTGAAATCACCCAACTCATTCATAACTGCTCAAGATCGCTTCACAGCTGTACAAAGTGAGCATGGCATTAAAATCCAACTGACTGACCACTACGAATGTGACATTTGACTTGACAGGCACGTGTACAGACCTTCTGTAATTGTAGCTGAGTGCCCAGCCCTGACGACTGCTATGTGGTCTCCTTGATAAAGAAACAAGAGGGCACACAGACTTTATCAAGTTTTTTTTTAATTCTGCGTTTGATGAGGCTGACTGTGTGGCACACAAGGGGACTTATCAGCTCTGCCAGGGCTTACGCAAACCACGCTGCCAGATCTGGCAAATAATTTTGCAATCCGTCAGAATTTCTGAAACTCTTAAGAAAAAGTGCGATAAGGTGGCACGTAACAAATGCCTCTCCCTCCTGCCCTAAAAGGCAAGTGGGTAATTACAGCCAGAGTCTCTCAAAACCTGTTTTTCTTACTCCATTGCATGCATGCTCTTACTGCATCGCTGAGAGGTAATGGGGCTTGCAGAGGAGCAGCATGCAGCTGGAGCAGCATATGGAAATGACATGCTAATAACTTTACTGTGGATGTGTCATCTTGGTCCTACGAGCTGGAAACTGACACCTGAATCTCTTTCTAGATGAGTGGCATGTTCGAAACCTGGCTTGACAGCTTGGTGTCAGCCCTGCAGGAGAGGGAGAAGGACGCCAACGTGGTCGTGGTGGACTGGCTCTCTCTTGCCCACCAGCTCTACACCGATGCCGTGAACAACACGCAGATTGTTGGAAAAACCATAGCCAGGTTGCTTGACTGGTTACAGGTAGTGCAAGCTAGGAGCAGCCTCTGTTGTAATGCTCGGTGAGGAGGGACTGTTGCACAAGTCTGCAGAGCGTTCACCAGCTCCAAGGCTCACCAGAGGGGCAGGCAGTGCTGTAACACCCAGGGCTTGGCTGGGTGATGGCTCATAGCTGCGGTGCTGCTGCCCTGCCTCCCTGGAGATGCTGCCTTGCAGTGTGCTCGGGTCGGGGGTGCTGCAGTGCTGCAGTGGTGGTTCAGATTTGGGAATGCTGCCTGAGCAAGGTGGGCTGGGGAGTCTGGCGTTCAGAGCCGGCGTGGCCTGGCAGGAGGGCGGGGAAGGAGAGGGAGAGGTCCATGGTGCTGCACTTGGCACCTGAGGCCACGGCCAGTGCTCAGCCTGCTGGCAGCTCCCAGGGGAAAGTTTTATCCTTTGTGATAAAGAATATCATAACTGGGGCTGGAGCACGGGTAAACCGCAAGTGCCGTCCAAACTGTCCCACTTGTCGTGATGAAATACAAAATGAAGAATGCTTATCTGCCCCCTCCGTCCAGTCTCTTCTTGGAACTGGACTTTATATTCCTGCAGACAGAAGGAGCAACAGATGCACTGAAAGGCAGAGGAGCAAACTCTCCTATTTTCTTTCCCTTGCAGGAAAACCCCCTCTTCAAGCTTGAGAATGTCCACCTGATTGGGTACAGCCTGGGTGCCCATGTGGCTGGCTTTGCTGGTAACCACGTCCATGGCACTATAGGCAGAATTACAGGCAAGTGGCTTTTTCAGCAGTATCTCTCCTTTCCTTTCTGGCGGTGAGTTTCCCCGAAAAGGCTCGTTTCCTGTGTTGCTGCAATGTTGTTTTGGTGTTACTCTTCCAGAAATGACAAGTTTTCTGCTTGTGGCAGCAGTGGAAAGCACAGGTCTCTTCGCCATCAGTTATAGCAGGGCTTCAATGAAAAAAAACCTTACCCGGGACAAACTGGTCCCGGGTTTAGTTGAATTTAAATGTGGGTTCGAAACAAGCCCAGATCAAGCTCTTATTATCCAAATGTTATTCTTCTGAGTGATAGTGTTTCTGTAATTATAGCTCGTAAACTAATAGAAGTGAAAGCTGTTGGGTGCTGTTTGTCCCACAGGATGTCTGATTTAAAAAAAAAAAAATCTAAGAACTCTAACCCCTCATTCTGGAAAAATCTGAAGGGTTTGCTTCCAGCTCCAGAGGAAAGCTGATATCAGCATGTGAGAACTTAGGGCATAGTACAAGGGGTTGCATTAAGGATTTACATGTGACACTGGCACTGAGAATTCCACAGAGCCTAGCAATAAATGTCTGTATTTAGTTAATCGGGGAGGAAAAAAACCAACCAACCAATCCAAAAAACAAACAAACAAAAACAACAGAAAAAACCCAAAGCAAAACAAACAAAAAAAACCCCACTACCCACAAAAAAACCCCAAAAGAACCCCACCAACACCCAAAACCTAGCAGTCAAGTGGTAGAAATGCTCTGGAGTGCAGCTTCTGGTTGGGAGTGAGGCTCAGGGGTTAACAGGGCATCCCAAACCCATCATGGGATCTCAGATGCAGGGATTTCCTGGCTGCTGCTTAAATTGTGCTAGTCCCTCCATATGTGCAGTCTGAAGACAGACTAAATGTCACCAAGGCAGCTTTGGCTGCCAGCTGTCCCTGGGGTGTTAAACCTCTTCTGTAGCTGTTTGGAGCAGCCTCTTGAATCATCTCTTCACCATGACCTGGGGAAGGCTCTTTGCTTCCAACAGGTAATTTGATCATGGTGCTGCCATTGGGTTATATCGCCCCAAAAGTGGAGCAGGACACCTTTATTTGCTCCCTCAGTGAGCCCATGGTGAAGAAATCTTGAGGGACAGTACCAGCAGTGAGGCTGGGACTGTCTGTGGATCAGCTGGTGAGGAGACCTGCCAGCAGCAGGCTTCTGGCTATATTCAGTATGAAACTCCCAATTTCATACCTGGCTCCTTGTGTTTCCAGGCTTGGATCCTGCTGGCCCCATGTTTGAGGGAGTGGACCCCAGCAGGCGCCTCTCCCCTGACGATGCCAACTTTGTGGATGTCCTTCACACCTACACCAGGGAAACACTGGGTGTTAGCATTGGGATCCAGATGCCTGTGGGCCACATTGACATCTACCCCAACGGGGGAGACTTCCAGCCCGGCTGTGGCCTGAGTGATGTCTTGGGAGCCATTGCCTATGGCAGTAAGTTATCTTTACCTTTTGCCTCTGGTCAGTGTAGATTTCTCACAAATAGTCTTGGGTTGATGCTGGGGAATGATCTTTTTTATAAAAGCAAAGGAAACCATTTTCTCCTTCTAAACCATCTGGAACAAACTTCTAAACTACTTTCCTTCCAAACTACTGGAGATAGTTGCTAGAAACTATAGCTGCTTTTAACGCTGAAGCACATTCTCACTCCAACACCTGATCATAATCTGTGCTCTTATGCTGGGACTAGGATCCTCTCAAAGCTCTTCATGGGAGGGACTAAGTGAGCATCTCTCACTAATGAACCTGAATTGCTGCTGTTGGAAAACTGTTCCAGTTTACCCATGCTCAGCTCAGCTCAGCTCGGGCTGCAGAAAGGCGTAGCTCGCTTTATCTTGTGTGCTGCTGGGGTGACAACTGCTTAAACCAAGCGTATCCTCTACAACTCTGCCCCCCTAGCAATCGGTGAAGTTGTTAAATGCGAGCACGAGCGGTCTGTGCATCTCTTTGTGGACTCCCTGGTGAACCAGGACAAGCAGAGCTTCGCCTTCCAGTGCACCGACTCCAGCCGCTTCAAGAAGGGCATCTGCCTGAGCTGCCGCAAGAACCGCTGCAACGGCATCGGCTACAACGCCCGCAGGATCCGGCACAAGAGGAACAGCAAGATGTACCTGAAAACCAGGGCTGACATGCCCTTCAAAGGTAGGCTTCCCCTTCCTGGAGGAGCATGGCCCCGCTGTGGGAGCAGCAGATTTGGTGTAGGGAAGGGTGCAGAGGCGGAGGAGCGGCGTTGCCCCAAAGCCACACAGCTCTGGGTGTTCTGCCGGCACCCGACTGCCCTCCCTCCTCCCTGTGGCATCACTGCCCTCTTTCCTCCCTGTGGCATCACTGCCCTCTTTCCTCCCTGTGCCATCACTGCCCTCTTTCCTCCCTGTGCCATCACTGCCCTCCCTCCTCCCTGTGGGATCACTGCCCTCCTTCCTCCCCGTGGAATCCTCCCACTGCAATGCTCTGCCTTTGAGCAGGGCTGCAGTTCACCTGCCGGGTTTGCAAAACTCAACCTCGGAGCAATGTAAGGGCTGGGGAGCCGTGCCCCAGAGTGGGCCTGCTGCTGTTGTTGTGTTAAACTCAAATTTGCAATCAGTAAGGGCAGGAAAAAGTGATCAGTGCTGTCTCACTAAAGTAAGGGTCTGGTCTTTGCTAGCCAACAGAGCAGTGCTGAGCTAGGTTTCTTTCAGCACAGTTGGTTCCATCTCTGCTCTCCCCTTTCTCTCCAGTCTACCACTACCAGATGAAAATGCACGTCTTCAGCTACAAGGGCTTGGGAGAGGTTGATCCCACCTTCTCTGTTACCCTCCACGGTACCAATGGAGACTCTGAGCCCCTCTCTTTGGAAATGTAAGTCATCCACCTTTTGTGTTTTTACCTAAGCAGGAGGGCCACAGGGACTCTGCTAACACTGGCGTTGCATCCCAGCCTAGGAGCCTCACTTCAATACCTTTCAAAAATCTTTTCATTAAGTAGCTTAATTATAATTTATTTCTGGATGAATTGAGGACATTTTAATGTGCCCAGTCCCATGCTAGCCTTTATGGCTCATTGCTTTTTTGTGTGTGCTTTTTTTTTTGGTTGGTTGGTTTGCTTTTCCCCTCCACCATTTGAACGTAGTCTGAAATGTCTCTGGAGGCACTGCTGACCTCATTTAGCCTCTCCCAAAAGAAAGACCAGGCACAAAACCCACCTTTAAGCTGTGGAGGGATGGCCAAGCTAAGGACACGTCGTGCTGTGTGGAACCAGCTCTCTGAGCTGGAGTCAGTGTGATCAGTAATTAACTGGTGACAGTTGAACGTGCAGCATTGATAAGCTGCAGGGGCTCTGTTAAACTCCTGGCATGGAACAAAGGAGCACCTGGCATGCTTCCATAAGGAAAAAAATGCCGAGTCTCTGCCTCTCTTCCAGGCTTGATCTAATTGGCCTAAACGCTACAAACACCTTCCTGGTCTACACTGAGGAGGACATGGGTGAACTTCTGAAAATAAAGCTCACCTGGGAGGGCACGTCTCAGTCGTGGTATGATTTGTGGAAAGAGCTGAGGAGCTACTGGTACAGGCCCGTGAATTCCTCCCAGGAGCTGCACATCAGACGAATACGTGTGAAATCTGGGGAAACACAACAGAGGTAATAATTGTGCCTGGCTGCGTGTGAACTGAACTGAAACTTCCAACCCAGAACCGAGAGAAAAAAAGCAGGTGTTTTGCATGTGGTTGGCATCCTGAGCTGCCTTTCATTTTTGGTGTCACCAGCTATTGGTCCCTTGTGCTGTAGGAGAGCAGGTTACTGTCCAGCGTGAAGCTACAAACAGGCTTTAAGCAAAACTAATCACTCCAGAGCAGATTTGGGATATCCTTGTGCTTTATTTTAATAAATACTGTGGGGTCCACTGGGGGGACTAAATTAATGTGCTTCAAGGTGGTTTAGATTGCACCTGAAGTGTTAAAATACTGAGTGCCAAAAATACTGAAACGTGGATGGTCATGGCTGTAATTTACAGGCTTAATGTGCTGATTTGGCACAACCAGCAGGACCTAAAACTGCAACCAGTAACATGGTGACACCAACCCCTCAAGCACTGCATTGCCCCTGCTGGGATCTGACAAGAGGATTGGAACTAGGTGATTTTTTAAGGGCCTTTCCAAACCCAACCCATTTCCCTGGATCACAGAATTGACCACAGAATTCTAGTGGAACGTTCTCTATCTCATGGCAGAGATGTTTTTTAAGGTCCCATCCCACCCAAATCACTCTCAGATTCTATGATTCTCTGCAAACGGAAAGTTACCTGAGCATCCAAAAATTACTAAAGCTGTGTAGCTTGTGGCATGACACTCCCACATCTTCTATTAATGTTGTTCTGAAGGTAACCCAGATCTGTCAAAGAGCAGCAGTTGACACTGACAATTTCCCACATTTCTGAGAGCTTTAAACAAATATCACCTGGCATCTGTAAGGTATTCTGCATCCTGGCTTCTATGAGACATAGGGGTAGTAGAAGTGAAGCAAATAGTTAAAATATTGAAGTAGAAAATAAAACAGCCACTTAATGGGCTGATGGGGTATTAAGATGTTCTGTGGAATGGATGTCTAACCAAACAACTGGTCCTGGAATAAGCTGCAGTCCATATTACTTGTTAATTGTTTATCATGGAGACAGCAAGTATCTTGACTTCTGATTCCTCCTCCTCCTCCTAGGTTTGCTTTCTGTGTGGAGGACTCCCAGCTAACCAGTATATCTCCTGGCAAAGAGCTCTGGTTTGTGAAGTGCACAGAGGAATGGCAGAAAAGGTATGGAAATTAGTCAAGAGAAATTCTGTATGATGCCTGTGGCTTGGCTGGGATGACTGGAACCTTCTCTTTTTTTTTTTTTTTAAGACTCCTGAAACCTCTTTTTCTTTCAAAAAATATAAGGAATTCTAACCTAAGATTCACAACTATCAGACTTAATTTTCATGTATGCCACATTTATTGCTAAGTAGGTGATATTATCCTCCCTTTCTGACCTTGTATTGTCATCTTGTACCTTTACGTGTTTACTGCCCAATGGGTGTATCACAGTCCTCGGTAGGTGCTAATGTGAGGTGCCACAATGCCCCTGTGCAAAGATCTGTGCAATAGGGGAAAGGCAACCAGAAGTCATCTATTAAGTGTCCTGTAAAACGGGGAAGCTGGGAGGAGTGCAGGGCTTTGCCTCAAAGATCTTTTCAGTCTGGTGGAAGACCTTGAGCCACCAAGAAATCACTTGGTTAAAGTTTGAGCTCAGCTGCATGAGGAAAACACAGGTGAGGACTTGCCAAGGTGTTACAGCCCTGACTCCTACAGCTTCACCTCCAGGCCTGCTGATCTCCTCTGGCTCAGAAGAGTGCCAACTCTGCCACTGCCAAAGCAGCTCAGCCTTGCTTAACCTCTGGGGGACTTCCTAGACACACAGGACAATCCTCAGAGCATGACTTCCAGAAAGTCTGGTCCCAGCAGTGGCAACCTGATTGCCTCGGGATGCCTCCAGGCATGTTTTCAATTAATCCCTGTTCATTTGACTAAATGATACTTTCCTTTGGATTCAGCCCAGCCTTTTGCCCTCTCTTAAATTTCATTTTGTAGACTTGGAGCTTTGTCACTTCTAATCCAGAGGACAAAGTGCTTGTTAGGGCTAGCAGAGCCGTGTGGAAGTCGAGCTTTGCGCAGCCCTCCTGGCCAGCAGAACTCGGCTCAGAAATGCGAGCTGGTCCCATTCCAGGTTTGGCAGAAACCACCAAGCTGTGCTGTGCGTGGTAGCAAACAATTCTGTGAATGAAACCCCTGTGCAAAAACTTGTTGCTCTGCCACAGGTCTCAAAAGATCGAGTAAACATTCCTGCAGGTACAATAAAAGGCTGTTTTGATATGCTACTTGGTAACCCCCATAAAACAGAATTGCTGGCAGATGTACCCTTCCTGCTTGCTCGTGCAGTGCAGCTTGTGCACGAGGCAGAGCAGCTGAGCTCAGCTCCAGCACACCATTTTCCCTAGGAAGTGATCCTTCCTCCCAGAAATCATGAGTGATTACTTGCTGTTCAGATCTCTGTTTCTGCCAAGTCAGTGCAATGTTATAGTTCCCTCCTTGAAGACTGAGCCTTCAAACATCTGTCCATCCCAAGTGGAGCTGCACAGGCAGGGTCTAGCTCAAGCCTGGTAATTTCTGCTTGCAGTCTGAATAATCTGCTGCAGGCTCTCACTGAGTAGCTACTGGGCAAAGTGAAACTTTGGCAGAATAAAAGACCAGCCTGTGCTGTCCAAACCTGTTCCTGGCACTCCATGAGTTCTTAGAAACTCTTCATTACTCCTCTTAACTTCTCCATTTAACTAGATATCTCTTGTTCTCTGTTTTCCCCAGATCTGTCTCAAATCTGCTCTGAAGGCTTTTCTAAAGACTGACAACCAAGCAACCTAGGTGCATGAAGACCACGCAGGTGGCAAGATGCTCTGGGAGAAACCTGGCTTGGTAGCACTTATAGAAACCAGCTCGTCAGGACAAAATATCTTGGACTGGATGCAAGAAACTGGGGAGCAATTGATGAACCATGGTCCTAGACCTAGAACAACTAAAACTCCATTTTTCCTTTTCCAAGGAGCCTGTTTTGTGCGTTTAACCTTACCTTGACCTGTTACACGCTGCATTTTCCCTTCCCTGCTCCCATTAACCAGGACTATGGATGAGATCTTCACAGACTGAGACCTCAGCAATGATCTTCTGGTCTGCCTGCCAGTGGAGTTGAGAAGACAAATAACCATGCTGACTGCCTGTCAGACTGCGGGTGACAGAACTGCCAAGAAAAATTAGCACCTAATTTGTTAGGTGTTAACAAAAGCACCTAATTCGTTAGGTAGGAGTTACCATGGTCCTGTGACACAGTGGGCTGTGGGAAGATGAGACCAGCACAGGTCGAGTGTGTGGGGCTATCCAGGGAAGGGCTGGGGATAAGCACAATGCCACTTAACTTCAAGTTGTCCTTTGCTTGCCTTAAAAATAGTCTGTTCTGATACTGCAATGTCTATTTGCCTGACATATGGCCTGGTAAGAAGGCAGAGCTCTGTCCTCCCTGTGTCAGGACACTGTGCAGGTGGTGGTGATGGTGGTGGCAGCTGCCCCTCACTGCCTGGTCAGTGTCACTGCAGGGTCAGTCCCTCATCTGCCCCTTTTCTGCCCAGTCCCATGGGCAGATCCCTTTTTAAGGGGCAAAGAGCAGCTGCCCTGGTACTGACCACAGGGATGGAGGAAGGCAGTGCACTGTGCTGCCCCAGGAGAGCTTTGCACCACTCCTTTTAACTGCTGAGATCGTGCTCCCCTCTGCTCAGAAGCCGTTGTAGTACCAATGCATCATTTAGACCTTATTATCCAGTCAAGTGCCAAAATTCCTGCCCTCAGTTGTCACAACACCCCGGTCGGATTCCCTGGTCCCAGGTGATCTTGGCTTTGCTTTGAGTTGGACAGACTCTACAGCTGTCCTGTTTGCTACAGCAGAGTGGGCCTTGTCGGTTGGTGAAATAGATTTTATTTTGGTTGCTTGCTTTTTCCTTTTTCCTTTTATTTTTTTTTTTTTTTTTACCTTTCTGGAAGGAGAATTGGTATAACAACTCTTGAGCTTTTGGCATGCAGAAAGGCAATCTCAGAAATGGTGTTGCCAGGTGGTGCACTGAGTTCTGAAGCCTTAGCAAGTCTTTCTGAGGCCTGCAAATCTCTTCAGTTTTTATAGCGCTTCACTCCAACCAAAGCAAGCACATTTGGGGATATTTTTTCATGGTTTTATGAAAAGACTTTGATAAATGAAGCCTTTGGTAAGTATCTGTGACTTGTTGCCATGCCATACTTAGAGAAGTTTCAAAGCCCTATTTGTATATTGTGGTTTTTGTATGACTTAAAAAAATAATTTATTTCTCATATTGTACATATGTAAAGTTTTAAACATTTTGGTTTTGAGTAACAGTTTTTATAAGCCTTGAGATCAAAAATAAAGGGCTTTTTAAAAATCAGCGAAGTCTTGTTATTGATCACAGAATCATTTAGCTTGGAAAGACCCTCCAATAACACCGAGTCTAACCATTCCCCAGCACTGCCAAGGCCACCACAGACCCATGACCCCAAGTGCCACATCCTCACACTTCCAGGCATGGGGACTCCACCACTGCCCTGGGCAGCTGTGCCAGGGCAGGACAACCCCTTTCAGTGAAGAAATTTTCCCTAATTTCCAGCCTAAACTTCCCCTGGCCCAGCCTGAGGCCGTTCCCTCTCCTCCTGTCGCTGTTCCCTGGGAGCAGAGTCCTGTCAGCTCCTGTCAGGGATTTGTGCAAAGCAATTGACAAAAAGCTTTGACATTCCTTGCCAGAGCAGCTGTCTGTGACTGTCTTGTTCCTCTCTGCAGGTCCCTGAGACCTTCATCCAGGTACAGCACCCTCCTTCCTCCTCCTCCCCAGCCCTGCTGTGTTGCCAAGGCCAAGCCGTTCTCTCTGTGCACCCACTGAGGGCCCTCAGGAACGGGGCAAAATCACTCTGTACCTACAGCTGCTCTGTAGAGATGTCCCTCATAAAACATTTGGAGAGGGGGGGACACAGAGCTGTTCTCAGGGCTGGAGCCCCTCTGCTCTGGAGCCAGCCTGGGACACCTGGGGCTCTTCACCTGCACAAGAGAAGGCTCCAGGGAGAGCTCCCAGCCCCTGCCAGGGCCTCAAGGGGCTCCAGGAGAGCTGCACAGGGACTGGGGACAAGGCCTGCAGGGACAGGACACAGGGAATGGCTTCCCAGGGCCAGAGGGCAGGGCCAGCTGGGATCTGGGGAAGGAATTGCTGTGTGTGAGGGTGGGCAGGCCCTGGCACAGGGTGCCCAGAGCAGCTGTGGCTGCCCCTGGATCCCTGGAAGTGTCCAAGGCCAGGCTGGACAGGGCTTGGAGCCACCTTGGATAGTAGAATCTGTCCCTGCCCATGGCAAGGGTGGCACTGGATGGGCTTTAAGGCCCCTTCCAACCCAAATCCTTCTGTAGTTACCAGTTTATTTCAGCTTTAGCCCAGCAGTGAGGACATGATTTCAACAGTACCAATACCATCATCTTTTTTTTTCCCAGCAGAGTAAATATCAGAAAATCAAAATCCTTCTCCAGTTTGCAGTAGAGGGATGTTCTGGCTGCCCATTCCCCACAGTGACCATAAGCCACATTCAGCAGGGAGCTCTACCAAAACCACTAACCTTTCCTTCCTGTGCCTTTTTTTTTTTTTTTTAGAAATGGCANTTTTTTCAGACATGGCAGTACTACTACTGCTTTTGACTGGGGAAAAGCAGGATTTTGTGTTGCTTTCTATGATTGTTGCAGTGAGCACTGTGGACTCTGGAAAGACCATTGCTGCTGTGCCAGGCTAGTCAGGACAAGTTCAAACTCCCTCTCTTCCTTTGATGTCTTCCATTAATTATTTTTTTTTCCCATTAAATGTCACTTATACTTTGACTGAAACGCTTCACTGACAAACCCATTGGTGAGCCCTTCTAAGGCAACTTACCCAAATCTAGTCACTAACTGAGTTTTCCCAGCTTTTCCCAGCAGCCACACCACCGAATTTCAAGGGAAGCCTCTTATTGTGCTCTGCCTGCGCCTGACACAAATTGATGGCACAAATCCAGCAGCAGCAGAAGGACTCTGCAAACAGAGTAAATACCTCTGAACTGAGGAAGATTTGCATGAAATTACTTAGTTAACCTTTCCCTATGGAAAGCTCAGCAATGCCTGTCTGCAAGGAAAACTACCCCAGTGGATTTGGCGGAGAGCTATTTGGTGCTTGCAGGGCCCCTGATTATCCTGCACCCCAGAGCTGGAGCTGTTTTCTGATTTATTCCTGTGGGGCTCCCTTCCACCCTCTGCAAACTGTGTTTGGGGGGGAACTAACACCAGAAGTCATTCCAGATATCTGGAACTCATTTTTTTGGCTGCTACCCCGTGGACACAGCTGCAGCACGAGGGCCGGTGCCTCTTGCAGGGTGAGTCTCCTGCAAGGACAAGCAGGAGCTGGCCTCTAAAGGAAAAGGGGAAGGAATACAAGCTCACGAGAGAGGAGAAACAGGCTGCAGCTCTTTCCCGTCTGTGGGCACCCTCTTCGGGTGTCTGGCCCTTCACACAGCCAATGCTGGCTCTGAAATGCATCACTCCTGCTGTTCCACATCTTGAGGAATCTCACCTGCTGGCATCCCTGCACAGCTCCCCTAGCTGGGAGTTCGGTTGTGCATTAGGCAAGTGAGAAAACAAAGAGAAGAGGGTATTGTTTTTTGGGGTTTTTTAAAGTTTCCAATGAATTTAGAATTTTTTTTTTTTTAACTGTCTAAGGAATTTAGTCCTGGCAGAGCAGACACATCCCAAATCTGTGCCAGGCAGGGCTGAGGCTGGACCACTGTGTCCCCAGCTGCCTGGCACCCCTCCCCCAGGTTTCCTTGGGGTCACTTTTTCACAGCCACTGCATTCAGCCCCAAGAGTTGGGTCCCCACAAAGGTCAGGCTGTTCTCTGAGGAACAATAGGACCAGAATGGGGAATGTTTTATAACCCTCCTCCTCAACCCCCATCCAAGGCTGCCCCAGCCTCACAAGCGGCAGCAACTGAGCACTGTTTCACCGATTACCATAAAATCAGAGCACCACAGAATCCCAATGGCTTAAGAGACCTTAAATTCCAGCTCATTCCATACCCCTGCCACTGGAGGCATCTCTAGGGATGCCTTCCCCGACCCCAGGTGGCTCCAAGCCCTGTCCAGCCTAGCCTGGGATACTTCCAGGGATCCAGGGGCAGCCACAGCTGCTCTGGGCACCCTGTGCCAGGGCCTGCCCACCCTCACACACAGCAATTCCTTCCCCAGATCCCAGCTGGCCCTGCCCTCTGGCCCTGGGAAGCCATTCCCCGTGTCCTGTCCCTGCAGGCCTTGTCCCCAGTCCCTGTGCAGCTCTCCTGGAGCCTCTTGAGGCCCTGGCAGGGGCTCTCCCAGCCTGTCAAGCACATCCCAGCATTCCTTTTTGGAGGTGATTTGAACATGAAGTCCATTTGGAGTGTGTTGCTCCCTCATTTCCCACTGTAATTCCTCCATTTGGCAGTGCTCTGGGGTGGCTTAGCAGAGGTCCCCAATACAGGTGTGGCCAGCTATCTCACCCAAACTACAAAATCTGGGCACGAAAAATCTGTTTGGGATGAAAAAGACCAACCCATCCCTTCAAGAACAAGGACAGCATGTTTTCTGCTGGCTTCTGAAACTGAAACTATGACCCAGCCTCGCTCCAGCAAGTAAAGCTTTCTAGTGGGCCCCAAGAGCAGCCTCACCAAGAGATGGCTGTGACTGTCCAGGAAACCCAAGATCTTACTCCTCAGCCTGTGCAAATGAGTTGTAATTTTATGTCATTTTCGATGATGACATTCCAACAAAAATTATACAGCTCATTGCCTTCCCAGCAGTCCCATCCAGCCCAGCAGCAAACACAGAGGCTCTGGCAACTTCTGCAAATGGATGCAAAGGCATCAGACACCTCATGCTGCCCAGAAGGAGGGGCAAAGCAGCTCGACCCAGAACCGACCCAGGTTTAAAACTAAAAATCAGATCATTTCTATCGCTCAATTATTGTTTTTTTTCCTATCTCTGTCCTCTCTCTTCCAGGTTGTTCTGCAGCTGTTTCACAAAGCTTCAGGACATTTATGGCAATCTGTATAAAGAAGTGTCTTGGTTTGGAAAAAGCATGTGTCTGCCAGGGGAAGATGGGGCTTCCCTTGGAATGGAGAATGTAACACCCCCCCCCCCCCAAATTATTATATTTTTGCAANCAAATTATTATAATTTTGCAATTAATGGCCTTCAGGGAAAGATCTGGGGTTAGGAATACCAGTTCTTTACTAGGAATATTAAAAAAAATTACAAATGTAGTAGAGCAAATAAACTTACAACCAAAAAATCCTAGAAACCCTGACAGAGTCAGAACACAACCTGACACCCTCTTGGTCAGGGTGTTGGAAGCAGCCCAAATAGATCCTCCTGGAGAGACAGATGTGGTTCTATTGGAGCAGAGATGATCCTACAGAAGAGTCCAGTGGTGGTGAGATGGGTCTGGTCTTACTCTGGGAATCCAGTGGAAAACAGGCTCCTCTGCCGTGCTGAATTTCAGCTTTTATCCAGGTAGGAATTGGCTCCTCCCACTGGGTGGAGCATCTCCCAATGGGATGATGTAATTTTATCACCCTCAATGGCCCATTAACAGTAGATATCCCCCTGGAGGAAGGATGGGTCCTGGAAGAAATAAGGAACAATGCCCCACCTGGTTTTTACAGCTGGCCCATTAATAGAACACACCTGCCCCCTCCCTCCTGGAGTTAAAGGAAAAAAACACCTCTTCAACTGTTTTCAACAGACTGGGAACAGAATACATGCATTTGGTTAAAAATTGCAACCCAAGACAAGAAGACGCAAAATTCAAACATTCAGAATCCTCTTCTTCTGACCTGACTTGTAATAATATCAAAAAACAAGGAAGATGGACCAATAAAACAAGACTTTTCAGGCCATACTGCTCCACCTCTCTTCATTCTGTAAACAGACAAACCAGCTCAGAGAAAGTGAGAAATCACACAAGACTTGGACAAAATATTAACAAAAACATGGTTGATTTTTCTCCCCCTCCTTTCCACGCGGCTTTCCGTATCTTGTTTTTGGCTGGCAACAGACATGTCCTACAAAGTTATGAAGAGAAAGGCCACACCCTCTTGGCTGGAGCTGGGCGAGTGTACTGAAGCCATCATACTCCCATGCCATAAAACCTGCAGATGTTAATGAGAAGAAGATCCTTGCTCTGCTGTCTCTGTGAAACAGCCAGACCTGTCATTGAACAACCCATCAAAGACACTCCATGGAAAAGCTGAACAACACTTTATTCACAAATAGCAATGGACGGAATACCCAATGATCTCGACATCAGTTGGGTAACAAAGCTTAAAATTTATCTCTGAATTTCAGGCTGGTGGATCTGGGTTGCTTGCAGATGACTAAGTTTGTTCAAAAACCTCGCTGCTGGTTTTGCAAATAGTTTATTAGTTTTGTCTTTATTGCTGAGGAAAATGAATCCATTCAGACTCAACAAAACCCACAGATAGCGGGATAAGATTAACAGATTTGCCTTAAACACTCTCCAGGAGTCAGTGAGAGAGAGAAAACCCAGATGCCTTAACCTTGGTTAACAGCTCAGCACACAAACCAGAACCGTTCATGGTCTTCTGAACAGTTTTCACCCAAAACAAATAGTTGAAGAGTTTCTTTTGCTTACAGGAGTTTTCCTCTACTAGTCCAGTCTGGTCTAATATGGTCAAATCCAGGTTAGGTTAGTGAAGGTAAGTGAAGGTAAATCAAGATGAATGAAACTGAAAGTTTAAAGGGAGAGAAGGCCACGGAGCTGCTGCCAGGGCTGGAGCCCCTCTGCTCTGGAGCCAGCCTGGGACACCTGGGGCTCTTCACCTGCACAAGAGAAGGCTCCAGGGAGAGCTCCCAGCCCCTGCCAGGGCCTCAAGGGGCTCCAGGAGAGCTGCACAGGGACTGGGGACAAGGCCTGCAGGGACAGGACACAGGGAATGGCTTCCCAGGGCCAGAGGGCAGGGCCAGCTGGGATCTGGGGAAGGAATTGCTGTGTGTGAGGGTGGGCAGGCCCTGGCACAGGGTGCCCAGAGCAGCTGTGGCTGCCCCTGGATCCCTGGAAGTATCCCAGGCTAGGCTGGACAGGGCTTGGAGCCACCTGGGATAGTGGAAGGTGTCCCTGCCTGTGGCAGTGGGGTGGAAGGAGATGAGTTTTACCGTCCCTTTCCACCCAAACCATCCCATGGCTATGTAACACTCTCAGAGGCTGTCACGCTGGATCATCCATCCCCAGGAGAGGAGCAGCACACTTGAACACTGAACACGTTCCCCTGACAATTTCTGTAACCAAAGGCAAGGCTGCAGAAGCAGGGGGATGAGAGCTTTCCCGGGAGTTGTGTCTGCAGAGCTTCCTCCTTGTCTCAGGAGCACGGAGCAGTCACTGTCACCCAAGCTGGAGGTCACCCAGAGGGGCATTGCCCGGCAGGAACTCGGCTCAGTACACACACGAGTGCTCCAGCTGGGCCTCCTTTGAAATCTGGAGGAGTTTTCCCTTGGACCTCAGCAGAGGTTTGGTGCATTCTAACTCGTGGAGAGATGCTGGTCCAGGAAGGGGAAGGAAGCTGAGCTGAAACTCCCAGGTGAGGAGCACGCTCTGGGCTGTGCAAGGCTGGTTATTAGAGGCATACAATTAGAGAAATTAAAACTCTATACATGTTTAAAACTCTACACATGTTTTTGTCCCCTCGCTTCTGCTCATCATCCTCAGTTATTGACCTAAATTTCTGTCTGGAGTCCAAGTCACATGCTGCCTCCAAGCCAGCTCCAGTAACAAGATCAAAGCCCTGACCCAGACCGATCCTGTGTTCTGGCCAACAGCTACTTAACGGGACACGATGAACTTTATATCCAGTTCATCTCTACAGGGATGAGCCAAAGGAGGCACTCGTCTTTCAGTCTGGTCCAAAGATCCTCAGTTAAATTTTGCTGCCCTGTAACGTTGCTCTTTAAAGTTGTTTGCCCTTCCCAACTGGAAGACCAAAATAAGTAAGTGGAGAAAACCTGACAGCTAGATGGGTGAAGCAACAAATCTGATTGTGTAAATGGAATGCTGCCAAACGATCCAGGAAAAAATGAGGAAAGGGAAAGACAAAAAAAACAAACCCATCAGGGTTTTCTTTTCTTCTAGCTCTATTACAAGTGATTAAGTAGTGAGGGAAAGCAAGGACAAAAGCAGATAGTCTTACAATATTTAAATAAATACTGTTTCCTTAAGATAATAATCACTAATACTGGAAATAACTGGAAAGGCAACCAGAAAAAAAAAAATTCCACTCTTCCATTTGCACTAAAATTGTATGTTAAAGAAAACCCAAACATTTTAATGAAGACTGTTTTGATTCAAATCATACCCTCTACAGATCACTGGAGCCAAAGCCAAGCTCTGCTATTCATCATTAACGTCCAGAAACCATTTGGAAGACAGATTTTTAGATAATTTTGCCTAATCCTTATCTGTGAAAGAAAACCCGTACCCATATTTTCCATTTGCATTCTTGGGATGGCTCCCATCCATGATCCACTCTCTCTCCCCAGTAGATTCATATCCATGTTCCTCATTGCATTTTCTTCCAAGTTTTAGGAGAATTGGCCCTGTCCACTGCTGCCTAATTTAGAGAATCAGTGAGCTCATGTTTGTCTTCCAAAGGATCAATATCTGCACCCAAATATGAGCTACTCCTCTCAGGTGAGACCCCACCTGCAGAGCTGCCCCAGCCCTGGCTCCAACAGCACAAGGACCTGGAGCTGCTGCAGCCACTCCAGAGGAGGCCACGGAGATGCTGCCAGGGCTGGAGCCCCTCTGCTCTGGAGCCAGCCTGGGACACCTGGGGCTCTTCACCTGCACAAGAGAAGGCTCCAGGGAGAGCTCCCAGCCCCTGCCAGGGCCTCAAGGGGCTCCAGGAGAGCTGCACAGGGACTGGGGACAAGGCCTGCAGGGACAGGACACAGGGAATGGCTTCCCAGGGCCAGAGGGCAGGGCCAGCTGGGATCTGGGGAAGGAATTGCTGTGTGTGAGGGTGGGCAGGCCCTGGCACAGGGTGCCCAGAGCAGCTGTGGCTGCCCCTGGATCCCTGGAAGTGTCCAAGGGATCAGGCCTTGGAACAGCCTGGGATAGTGGAAGGTGTCCCTGCCCACGGCAGGGGGTGGAATGAGATGAGCTTGGTGGTCCCTTTCCACCACAACTGCTGAAAAGCAATTTCACAGCACAGAGCTTGACCAAGGGCAACCCACATCCCAACCCTCTCCAAGTCCTGAGTTCCTCCTTGTCTTCTTCCCCTACATGTGTGCAGCCTCCCCTGGATGTAACTCCTGGAATTCTCTAAGCATTTTGCCTGTCCTCAGCTGGGCAGTGGAAAGATACAGAAGAGCATTCACAGCAAGCTTTGAGGATGAGTTTCTCCTGCCTAGGAGCAGAAAACTCAGGAGCTCACAGCTCCTGTAACTACCAGGTAAGATTATGACATTGCCTTAGCAGGCTGACAGCCTCCCTGGGTCCCTGCATCTCAGGGCCATGCATCAAAGCAGCTGAGATCAGGAAAATTATTGCATACGTTTTTTATTGAACAGGGATAGACCACCATCTGGTCCCTGCCTTTAACCTTTGTGTTCAGGGTGTCTCATAAAGGAAACCCTCTCTGCTGAGCTTCCAGAGAGAGGTGTAAAGCACAGGTGGGCAGAGGACACACATGCATTGCTGTCCCTCTTGCCAGGGTCATGCTGCTGCTGGCCCACAGTGGCTACCTGTGAACCCAGTAGAACAAAAACCCTCCAGGCAGCGTAGAATTTCCCACCAGGAGCTGTGGTAACAGCAGCAGGCATGGTGCACCCAGCCACTGTGGAGGCCACCAGAGGTCCAGGCTGTTTGCCAAGGATCAACCCTCCTGTCACTGGAAAATGCCGTAGGAGCCAAACAACACATTCCAAACCTCAAAGGAAGATACAGGGCCCCCTCCTTGATATCTTTATGGACTCTGGCTGAGCATCCCAAAGAAGCAGCCACTACTCATGGCAGGATCAGCCATTCCTGGGAGGTTGCTGAGTTAGGCTGGGGTTGCAGTGCTGGTTCCTGTGCTCTGCTGTCGTATCAGCAGCTTGGAAGGATGTATCCTCCCAAGGCACATCCCCTGTTCTTCTGAGCCACCATCAGCTGGTGAGCTTATGATCATATTGAGCCCTTACCTAACTCTGTGGTCAGTCTGGGAATTTAGGTTGAAGGACTGTGTCCTCTGCCAGCTCAGGGGGGGTCTGCAGTGGTTTGCTGTGCAGCAGCAGGGCTGTGGTCTCTGATCACTCCATCAATCTGATTTTTCTTTAAAGCCAGGATGAAGCCACCTGCAGCACCTGCTTTACACCAGCTCTGGACCTGGCCAGAGAGGTGGAACAGCTGCTCATTGCCAGGGCTGATTTACACTTTGGGAGATGGGCACACCAGCAAGCCTGTTTGTTTGTAAACCAAGGATGATTTATTCCTCTTAGTCATTCAGTGTCCTTCGGAAGGCACACGATGTCAGCCCCATTCAGCAGCCCTTTTATTTATTATTTTATTCCTGCATAATCCATGCTGCAGACAAAGAGGCACATTGTTCGACTCTGGCTGACAAACAAAAGCTGTTTTTTTATAAATTCCTGCTGTGTTGTTTTCTCTCAGTTTTGCTGTATCAGCTTTTAACTTCCATTAAAAAAAAAAGGTATTATTCTAAAAAGAAGCAAAATTTGTTTTTGTAATCCAACTGAGTTACCTCCTTATGCAGTTTCAGCAGCATTTGCTGCTCCAATGGCCAGGAGAATGTTTGTGCCAGTCTATCCTGACTGCCTTGCCTAAAACACTGTAGTTTTAATGGGTCTGGACTCAAGAAACAAAGCAAAGGACCAAGTCCAGGTTTGGGCACGTACTGACGTAGTTTTTCATCCTGCTTTCAGGGGGAAGATATTGAAGAATCCCAGAATGGCTTGGGTCAGAAGAGACAATAAAAATTATGTCATTTCATCCTGCTCCCATGGGCAGGGACACCTTCCACTAGCCCAGGTTGCTCCAAGTCCTGTCCAACCTGGCCTTGGTCACCTCTAAGGATGAACAGCCACAGCTGCTCTGGGCACCCTGTGCCAGGGCCTCCCCACCCTCACAGACAGCAATTCCTTCCCAATATCCCATCTGGCCCTGCCCTCTGGCACTGGGAATCCTTTCCTCCTTGTTCTGTCTGTTCAGACCCTTGGACAAAGTCCCTCTCCAGCACTTCTGTAGCCCTCCCATATACACTTGTTAAGATAGAGCAGTTGGGGCCCACAAGATTGCAGATTTTAGGAGACATTACCTTGGATTTTGTGAACTGATCCACTGCCCCGCAGCAGAAAGTTCTGGGGAAAGCCACAAGAGCCAACAAAAACTCCCAGTGCTTGTTAAACTGCAGACGATCTCTGCACCCATTGCAGTGAGAGCTGACCTGTTGCAAAATGCACACCAAACATCCTCCCCTGGCCACTGGACTCTGGTTGCCTCTTCAGGGTCTCTGGAGATGATGCTGAAGCAACCACAGTTCAGTATTATTTTGACTGGCTGGCTGACCACAAGAAGGGTCTCTGGCTGTAGCACAGAACTGGAAAGTAGATCCAAGGTTGGTCATCGACACTGATACCCAAGGACAACCCAAAGGTCACAGACTGGCATGGAGAGACCAAATGCTCTCTAAACCCCTCGGAAATCTGCTCAAAGCAGACCATGATGTTGCTGGTCCCTGTTCCTGCAGGATGCTTGAAACCTACCCAAGTCCTGAGGCCAGAAATCCCTCAGCAGCATCCCCATAACTCACTGTGCTCACTGCACCTGCTGCCCACAAGGACAGGTGAAACTGCTCCGGGTTTGGACATCAGCTGCTTGCTGGTGTGTGAGGTGGGAAAGGCCATTACCAGCTGCCCAGCTGGCTGAATGTGGTTTTCAAGGGTAAAATCTGTTTAAAGACAAACATTTATGCTGGCTCCATCTTGATCTTGTGGTTTTTCTTTCAAGTGAAAGGCTGATGGGTGTGAAACAATCCTATTGCAGATGCACAGCAAACTCGGGGCAGTTGTGAGTGTGTGAAAGCTCCCAAGGGGTGTTTTATGATGTGCCAAGAGTGACCCCCGCCACCCATGTGGCAATCCTGCACACATCTGAGTGCAAGCACAAGTTAAAATAAGGAGAAAGGCCCCTAAACTCCATGCAAAACGTCAAGGACCAACGTTGAACAAGGGTGAAGAAAAGGGCATGCTTATTATGGCAACCTTTTTCAGCAGTAGGAGAACATTATCAGAGCTCCCACCTCGCTGGAATCAGCAGAATAAACAGTCCCTGACGCTGGGTCACCAAGGGCTGGCTTTAAATTCCCTGTTTCTAAGCACAATCCTGTCCCCAGCATGCTCCTTGCGCTCTCAAGAGAGCACACCAGAAAGCTGCTGATGCCCCTCATTACTCCTGTAAAGCTGCAGGACAGCCTCCCACCACTCACTGGTGTAAAACCAACTCTTTCTACTCATCCATGAGCAGACTCCTTGGGCAACAGCCCAGGGATGTGATCCCTGATCTCTGGCAGACTGGTAGGGCTCAGGCTGGGGAGCAACAAACTGGAGGAGCCATTTGCTGTCAGATTGCAAGGGGAAGCCAAAAATGAGTGACAGAATAACTAGGGACAGAGCAACCCTCCACAGACCCTTGGTGTTCCTGAGTGGCCCTCGGAGCACCAGCAACATTGGAAAATATGCAAGGAAATTTCCAGCTCAGCCACTTCCTTATCACATACAAAGTTCAGAGAGGGTAAAGAAACAAAAGAAGAAACTCCAAAAGAAGAGCTTGCGCAGTAAAAACACAGATAAAATGCTTTCCTCTGCCCGTGACAGTACCACTAGGGTGATACTATATTGGTGCATTTCAGGGTCCTGAAGAACTTCTAAGGTGTTCATGTGCCCAAGGAAGAAGGGATCAGACTGGCTCTTCTGGACTGTTCAGAGGGCACACCCAGCCATGCAGGGGATGTGTCTCCCCTTGATGACATCCCCTTTGTATTCATAATTTGCTGTTAATCCTGTCCCTCATCCTTCAAAACTCTTCAGAAACCCAGTCTAAGGTGATAATACTCCCTGAACAAAGGCCTGTTCTACAGCAGAGGAGAGCATGCCATACCTAGAACCGAGCCCCCAGACCAGTTCTCCAGCATGTTTGCAAGAGCTCCTGCTGGAACTCAGTGTTTTATGGACTTTGTGGTGGATGCTTTCCCTTCTCCAGAGGCAAGAAACACAGGTTTTGTGCAGGGCTTTTTACATGTACAAGAATTTCTGTCTTGGAGCACTCCAGATTTTCAGATCTGTAGATAAATCCTTCTCTCCAGCCTGTGCTCACCTGCTGCACAGGGCTTGGACTGAAAATCAACCCTTCCCTGATCACCTTCTTGCATCTCCTAGAAAAGCTGGACACTAAAGCAGATCTGAAACCACTGTTGGCCCTGCCTTTGGTGTGAAAACCGGCGATTTCAGGTTATTAAATAGGTGTTTTGACTTCCAAGTGCCTCACAAGGCAGGGAGTGCCTCCTGCCAGATGCTTGTCATGCACCACAAGGGTCCTGCCCCAGGCCCTCAGCATGTGGGACAAAAAGGTGAGAGAAGCACGTAATGGGATGAGTTTTGGAATGTGCGGCTACTTTCAGCCCTGGCATGGAAAGATCCACACAAGGACCTTGTCTAAGTTGTCAGGAGTGTGGGCTGTGGAGCTGAATATCCATCTACCTATTGATACGTACACCCAGTAGTAAAAAAAAAAAACAGTTAACCTCATAACTTCTCTGAAGTACCTGTGTTGAAGTTTTTATGTCTTTCCAAAAGAAAAAAAAATATATACAAACCCCACAAAAATAAAAAAAAATCTACAAACCCCACAAAAAATAACCCTCACAAAACCCCACCCATCACTGTACTCTCCAGCTCTTATAAGAGCAAAATTTTAGATCCAACTTAAACACTTAAGATGAAATTTTAAGCATCAGTTTGATCAAACTTAAACACAGAGGGATGTAATAGTCAACTTTTTGAAATTTAGCTGAGGCTTCTCCAACTCAACCGAATTGTGCCCTGTTTAAAATCTTATGTATGGGTGTTTGGAACAGCTCCAAAAGATTTAGCAATTTCCACATAGTACAAAAAGAACTTCCTAAAGCCAGGGTCTTTGGGAAGACATATTGCTTTTACCTACTAAAACCATCATTTCCCCAAAGCTTCCACAGAGTTTCTTTTGCAAATGCCTCCTACATGGCAACAGGGAGCTCAATTTTTAATGGCACTAAATCCTCAGTCTGCTTTTTAACACAAGAGAGTTCCCCAAGGGATTGGTTATGGAACCACAGAATTATTTAGGATGAAAAAACCCTTTGAGATTGAGTCCAACCATCCCCAGCACTGCCAAGGCCACCACTGACCCATGTCCCAAGGAGCCAAATCCATACAAATTTTATATCCTGCCAGGAATGGGGACTCACCACTGCCCTGGACAACTCTGCCAGGGCTGGACAAACCTTTCCATGCAGAAATTTTTCTCCATGTCTAACCTAAAGTTCCCCTGGCCCAGCCTGAGTCCGTTCCCTCTCCTCCTGTCCCTGTTCCCTGGCAGCACAGCCCGACCCCCCCGGCTGTCCCCTCCTGTCAGGGAGTTGTGCAGAGCCACAAGGTCCCCCCTGAGCCTCCTTTTCTCCAGGCTGAGCCCCTTTCCCAGCTCCCTCAGCCTCTCCTGGGGCTCCAGCCCCTTCCCCAGCTCCCGTGACCAAGGTTGCTTCAGCATGGCAAGAAAACAACACTTTTCCCTTGCCTTTTTACTCACTGCTGGGTATTGGTCACCTGCAGCTGAGACCAGCTCTTCACTAAGACAATGAACAGCTCTGCCTTGGCAGCAGACTGGGAATGGGAGGAAAACCCCTTGTTTTCAATTTTTAGAACAGGCAAAAACCAACAAGGAATTAGCTAATAAAATCCTCTATGTTACATGGTAAAAAAAGAGAAGAAATCTTGAATAAATTGTGCCAGACACTGTAGCATCTGATCCCTATTTGCTACCAGAGACAACAAGATAACATAGTTTTCTTTGTATCTCAAACCAATGTTGGTTTTTTTCAAACCAGATTTCCAGAGTCTGGCTAGGCAATATGATATTTTTCTCAACCAAGTTGAAGGATAAGCCATTTTTCCCTCATCTGGAAACAGCTGAGAACAACATACCCTGCATTTATGGAGTAGTTTTAATCTTGGGTGAAGTGTTTATGGACCATGGGCCTTGTTCCACTTTCAGCTGCATCTGTGCAAGCTCGTGCTTGGCTGGGAGAGAGATAAATTAAAGGAGGGCAGAAATCACTGCAGTGTGTGCAACAACAAAACAAGAATTAACTCCATATGAAGCCCATTTGGCTCTGGCAGGGATTATTTGTTTTCTCTGTGCTTTTCTTTACTCCTGCTGCTCAACGTGAAGGGAAGATAAAGAGATGGCTGTAGACCGCCTTGCATAATAGAATTTATTCCAGAGGATTCCACTGGTATGTGAAAGAGGGTAGGTGTTGGAGGCCTTAAAATAGAGAAAAAATCCCATCTTTTCAGGTGCTGTACAGGTAGTCACTAAATAAAGAGCCAGGCATGTGGCAGGGATCACCCTGCATAAACCAGCAGAAGCTCCAGAGCAAGTGAATTAGTCAGGTCACAATACCCATCGGGGGCTCCCAGATCTCTGCAGTACCCACTAAACACCTCTGCAGAGATGCTCTGGATAAATTATCACCCCCAGGAAGCACAGCTTTCCTCCAGGCAGTCTCAAGAGCTTGAGGTCTGTCCCTGAACCAAAACCCCATACAACACTTACACACCAGACGATATTCCTGAACCACCAAAGTTCCCAGAAGTTATTAGGAAAAAGCTCCCTTCAGCTCCAAGCTGGGGGCCAGTGAAGGCTCATTTCCTTGGTGGGACTCAGTGCTCGTTGTGGATCTGGAGTGATGAACCCTGTGTGTGAGGCACCTGCTTCTTCACGCTGTCCTGCTGACAGCCAGGGCTCCAGGGGCTGATCCCTTGGGGTTTGCAGAGGCTGAACCTCTGCCAACACCTGCACTCACCTGGAGGGGCTCTGTTCCTTCCCGAGATCTCCCGGTGTGCTCACCGGTGGGTACCACGAAGAACACCTTTGCCACGTTTCTTTCCCCAGATCTGCGTGGGGTTTTTTTAGACAAAATAGAATCATGAAGTCATAGAATCATCAGAGCTGGAAGACACTTTAAGATCATTAAGCCCAACTGCCACTGTAACCCCCCAAAACACATCTCCCAGTGCTAGATCCCTAACTCCTCTCAAACACCTTTCAGGGATGGTGACTCCTCAAACTGATCCAACGCCTTACCACTCTAACAGTGAAAAAATATTCTCAAATATCTAATCTGAATCTCCCCTGTCTCAGCTTAAGGCCATTTCCTCTGGTCCTCTCACTCCAGCTACAGTAGAAGAGAGCAGCCCCCACCTCAGTGCACCTTCCTGTCAGGGAGTTGTGGAGAGTGCTGAGGTCCCTTCTGAGCCTCCTTTTCCTGAGACTAAAAAACCCCCAGCTCCCTCAGCTGATCCTACAGAAGTTAGGCACACCTAGGGATTCTTAACCTTAAAAAAACCCCCAAAACACCAAACAAATCAACACACAACCCCAACACTGGCACCTCCCCTAAGCCAATTTTTTTTCTCTGCCTATATGAATCAAGAAATTTCACTTCCAAAACATCCCCGTGGGATTCACTAAAACGTCAAACATTTTTTTCTCATTATAAGGACTGTGATGGAACAGAGAACTTGAATGAAATTGTAGAGTAGTTTGAGTTGGAAAGGACCTTTAAAGCCCACCTCATTCCACCCCCTGCCATATGCAGGGACGCCTTCCACTGTACCAGGTTGCTCTAAGCCCCCTCCAACTTGGCCTTAAACACTTCCAGGGATGGGCCCCACCACTCTCACAGATAATAATAATTCCTTCCCAATTTCCCATCCAACCCTGCCCTCTGGCCATGGGAAGCCATTGCCCCTTGTCCTAATGGTAGTACACACAGACACGCACTGGACAATAATAACATTAATAGATGGAGATGTGGACATTGCAGTCATCATTTACCAAACGCCTAAAACTGTACAGAAACTATATTCTGCATTATGGGACAATTCCAAGTAAAAAGTTGGAGAGCATCAGCAATAAAAGGAGTGAGGCTATTCTCCTTCCCAGTTCTGCAGGTTCATGACACTTGGAGCACTCAGGCTCCTGGATGCTGATCCAGGCTTTATGACACAGTCACCCTGGGGTGTGTTCAGGCAGCATTTTTCAGATGCTGAGGATATACTATGAAGGGCAGGCTTAGAAAAAGCTCATTGATAGGTCTGCTTAGATAAATCCAAGCAGCTCTTTTTAGAGCTGCCCCAGATGCAGAATCAGGTGCTCCACTGTATGAGAAGTGGGTTGGTTTTGCCAGGGTTTGAGCTAGAGCAGGGTTACAGCTCTTGAGATCTTGTCCCAGGCAGTGCTGTCCTGAAAGAGGCAGCTAGATGTGGGAAACCTCTGTCTCCATGCCAGAAAGAACAGATGTCTATTAAACAGCCAGACTCCCCAAACATGTGTAACTGATAATATTTCAAATTAGTGTTCCAGGTAGAAATTCCACAAGCAAACAGAGCACTTTATAATTTTTTAAGCTCAGGAGACTGGTCTCTCTGCATCAGGGAGATGTGCTCAGTGCTGGAGCCTGTGCTGCTGGCCAGGCTCCAGGACTGAGTGTATCAGGTTTCTGCCTCTGTATTTGCACATAGTTTTAGATTTGGGAGAAGAAGCCTTTCCTCCTGTGACAGCCTGTCCTGGATTTTCAGCTGCCCAAGTACTGCAAGTTGGAATGGATTTTAAAAAGTGTGGGTCCTGTTTAGGCTGCTAAGAGAAGACAACTTCAGTTTTCATCCTTGCAGAGAGTTTTTATGCTCCCTTTGGTACTTTTTTATTTCCTCCATGACTCAGAGCCTTACTTTGGCATCTAACTAACTTTCTTTGCAGCTGAATTTGGTATCACAGCCACTTTCCTCATCAGCTGCCTGGGCATCTGATGAATCAATGATTATTTTTTCCCCTGGTATCTCTCTCTTATTTCAGACCTTTCAGTCATCTAAAACAACTGCTTTGTATTTCCAGGTGCTCACCTTGCTGAACTCACCTTCTCAACTCTTTGATTGCACTTGATTTGTTTCCATCGCATGGGAGACTGGCGAGAGCACAGATCTGACTCAGCATAAACATATTTAGGAAGCCAGTAAACCTATATTTTTAAGGTCTCTCACTCTCCCCCCTTGTTATGTTCCCTGTTACTGATGAGGTTTTTCATTCATTGACGACATTCAGCTTCCATCCTTGCTCTCAGTCAACCTCTTATTACTGGTAAGCTCTGAGCTGCATCTCCTGGGTCTGTTTGATTGACCTGTTCTTTTTTTTTCTCTCCTCAGCTCCTACTGACTGAGACTGGTGGTATTCCGCATTCCTGGGAGTGTTTACGGTCAGGTTGGACTGGGCTTGGAGCAACCTGGGAGAGTGGAAAGTGTTCCTGCCGGTGGCACGGTGTGGAGCAGGATGAAGTTTAGAGTAGCTCCCAACCCAAACCATTCTGGGATCTCTTCTGCTCAGAATGGTAGAACTTCTTAGAAGAGTCTTCAGCATTTCAGAGTAGAACATATGGAGGGGATGATGAGGTTTTGGGGCTGGGAAGTCCTAAGGGACTAACATTCTTGTGCAGACCAGCGTTCTAGGAGGTGTTTGGAAACGAGGAATGGCTCATGAGGCCAATACCCTCAGAGCTGCTGGTGAATGTGGAGCCACCGAGTCCTGGCCATAAATAAAACCAAACTGCTCCTCTGCTAAGCCATGCATCACGCAAAGCCCCTGGGAATGGGATCAGTGGCTCGCTTCAAATGCAAATCCGTGTTGGTGCCGGGTTCACGAGCACCGCCATTCTTCCAGCCCTGAAAGGCAGACAAGGCCTCAACGAGTAATAAAGCACCTAATTGGGCTCTGACCTGTGGCTGTGCTGGGCCTGTGTGCGAGCGTGGATGTGTAAATGTGTTTGTGTGTGTGTTTGTGTGNTGTGTGTGTGTTTGGGGGTGTGTGTGTTTGGGGGTGTGTGTGTGAGGGGTTTTTCCTTGGCCCGGGCCTTCCCCTGGGTGCTGCTGCTGTCTCAATGGCGCGGGCCCGTCCGTCACGGTCTGCTGCCTCTTGGCCGGGTTCCACCTGGCAGCGCCTCTGCTAAACCCATCAAACAAAACATCTCCTCTGCGGGGTCTGTCTCACTTTCTGAGGGGTTGGGAGCTGCCAGGGAGGACCCGGGGACGCCATGCTAGGGCAGCAGCGAGAGAGGGAGAGGTTTCCACCATCGCCCGCCACGTGTCACAAGCAGGGGTCTGTCTCTTACAGAGACAAATTTTTTAGCAAGGCTTGTTGCAACAGGATGAGGATTTAAATTGAAAGACAGGAGGTGTGTATGGGATATTGGGAAGGAATTGTTCCCTGTGAGGGTGGGCAGGCCCTGGCACAGGGTGCCCAGAGCAGCTGTGGCTGCCCCTGGATCCCTGGAAGTGTCCAAGGTCAGGTTGGACAGGGCTTGGAACAACGTGGGATAGGGGAAGATGTCCCTGCCAATGGCAAGGGGTGGAATGAAATGATCCTTAAAATCTTTTCCAACCCAAACCAGCCTAGGATTACTTACAGGTGAGCTAAAGGACTTGTTATGTTGACCCAGGCTCTGCACATACCTAACAGCATCATCCTAAAAAGTTTGTTATCCAGAATCTGTGCTGGAGTCTCAGATCACACCAGACTCTGCAGAAGTAGTGCTGGGAAATGTCCAGTTTTGGTCTGGACATCTCTGTGATTTAAGTTGTTGCAACCTGGATCCTCAAGATCTTGGGAAAAAAACCCAGAAATATGGTCTGTGGAGATAAGAGGAAACAATCGAAATGCTAAAGACAAAACAGCAGACAAAATTCAGCAAAACTGAGGAAAAAGAAAGATCAAATCACAACGATTGCATGAGAGGAAGGGGGGAGAATAATTTGGATTGACAGAAGCATTTCAGATACAGCTGCTGAGCAGAAACCTTTGCCAAGTGGAGTTTAGCAGTTGGCAGATGTGGATTCTTTGCTATTGCTGTCTCTAGAGGTGTATCTTCACTTTTTTTGGCACTCTCAGTCTGTCTGCTTTCCTTTTCTTGTATTCAGAATGTCAATTGTTTGGGACAGATACTCTCCTTTTGGTGCATGGTGGAGTTTGCCTAGTGGGTCTCTGAGCATTGAGAATTCCCCAGGCAACTATACTGGAAACAGCTTAACCCAAGGAAAGGATTTTTGACAACCTAGAAACAGCCAAGATACTCCTTTTTTCCTGCCAAAAAGTTAACTTGTGATGAGTTATGGGCTTGAATCATACACAAGGAGTAGATACATGAACAGGAACTCTGTGTTCTGTTTATGAGAAACCTGCAGAAACTCAGAAGCAACAAGTCTTTCTCCACTCAGCCTTCATCCCATGGTCCTACCAAAAGCCTCTTTCCAGTGGCCACTCCCCAGCCTTTCCTTGGCTGTCTGGGAATGCTTCAGGTAATTTTGAGCCATGATAACCAGGCATCTCTGCTTTACTCTGCTTCACCACCGTTGGTTTCTCAGAGTGTTTCAATGATTGCATCAACAATCAGACAGGCACAGAGAGCCCCAGTGAATATTTAATTGTTAAGGAGCATATGTGTTTATGTCAGGACAGGCCTTCCCTGCTAGGATCCCATTTATCTGGCCATGGATCTCATCTGTATATTCTATCCACCTACTTCAGCCCCCAACTGAGAATCCCTGTCAAATCTTCCCAGCACTCCTGGAAAGTTTAAAATTAGATCAAGTCTCCGTGGGTGGCTCTTACTTCTAAAGTGGATGAAATCCAAACATGAGCCTGAGCTGCGCACAGTTTGGAGACTGCTCTGGGAGGCTGAATCCATCCAGTCACCCTTGCACGGGGGCCAAACCCTTACACTGCCCGAAGCACAGCCCCCAGAAATGCATTAGGGCTGGGACCAAAGATCAGAGGGAGCGGAGAATTGCTGCTGGGCCGCTAATCCCCCTCATCCCCAGCACAGTCAGAGCTCCATGCCAACAGAAATACAGCCACTATTTATTGTTTTAAATCACTTCGAGCTCAGACCTCTTCTTGAAAACGTTTCTTCAGACTTCAGGCTCTGAGTCAGCCACGTGCCTTGTGCAGGTGTCCTGGAGGAGGACATGGTGGCCCAACGCAAAGCCACAGGGTCATCTGTTTCCAGATGGTCATTTGACCAAGTGGAACACAACAGATGTGTGAGGGACATCCCTGTCCATTCTCTGTACACAGGCATTTCCCTGAGTATGTAGGCCATTTTCATCACCTCTGGGACACTCTTTGTGCCAAATATGAATCTCTGAGTTGGCTCCTCAGCATTCAGTGCAATAAATTTCCAATTCTGAAAGGGTTTCCAGACAAATAATGCTGAAGTTAAGTATTCACAATGTAAAAGTACAGCAATTTCCTTGTTCAATACAAGATAAAACCTAGGCAAGAGATCCAGAAGCATTTTAGATTAGAAGTGCCAAGGTAGTCAGACAAGAAACTTTTTTTTCAGTCTCAAAATTGAGATAATGGATATTCACAATTCATATTATGGAGATTGACTTCCCATTTTTCCAGGATGAAAGGCTCTCTGTAGGAGGTGAGCTCAGCTGAAGAAGGAATTTGGTGAAATACTTCTTGGAGTCCATGAGGTTGGACAACAACTCTCCTCATTTTGGGATGTAGAACTAAGTCAGGGTGGTAGCGGGCATTTTTTATTGAAAACAGGGCAAGACAGCTTCTGTCTCCCATTTAGTGCTCCAGTGCAGAGACCACTCATCTGAAATATCAAAGACCGCTGGTTTGAAGTCTCTTCTTCAAGCTATACACAAATATTCATATAAATGAGAGCTGTTCCTACACTGGCTGAGGGCAGAGGACAAAGCTCAAACCTGGACAAGGTGGGTTTGAGCCTGGTGGTCCCTCACCCCACCTGAAATGTTCCAGGGTCTGAGCCAAAAGGGATATCTCTTTCCTGGGATGTGCTCTGGGAGCTCGGAGGCACATCCTGCAGCAGCATGGCTGGGGATTTGGGAGTGTCATTGATACTGCCATGGAATCCTTCAGGTTGGAAAAGCCCTCTAAGCTCATTGAGTCAACCATTCCCCAAAGCACTGCCAGGCCCCCCAGTCACCCATGTCCCCAAGTGCTACTGAGGACTCCATCACTGCCTGTTCCAGGGTTTAACAACCCTTTCCATGAAGAATTTTTCCCTAATATCCAAAGCAAACCTCCTCTGCTGTAACCCAAGGACATTTCCTTCTGTCCTGGTTACTTGGGTGTCCTGAGCACATGTGCCTGAGGGTGAAAACCCTGCTGAGCTCAGCCCTGGACAGCAGGTGCCCAGCTGGGCTCAGTCCTATTCCTGCTGCCCTTGGGAGCACGGTGTGAATTGTGCTCTGTATAAACACCCAAATCATGTCTGGGGTCATGTTAACTTGGCTGAGGGGAGAGGGGAAAAAAAAGAAGAGAGACAGGAGTACCTTTTGGGGGTAGGGTGAGGGACACAGACACCCTGCAGATTTCAAAGGCCCTTTCTTTGTCTTTAAGTTCTTTAAGCCCAGAAAGTTTATTTTCCCTCAGAGTCTCTCTTCTTTCTCTTTAAAATGAATGTTTACTTCTATTAAAATCCCTCCCCGACTAGAAATGCCAGTCTCTCTCCACTTGTGATGCTGCACTCACCATCAAAACAGAACGAAAAGCCAGTCCTCCCAAATTCTGGGGGGAGAGAGGGTTTTCTTATGGTTAAACAGATTGCTCTCTGGGTCATTTTGTACAACAGGAGTGTTGCAGAATTGTCCTTGTGCACGAAATTCCCTTGAAAAAGCGAAAGTCATTCGAAGCAAGAAGGGTTGTTTTAATTTCACAAGACAAAGAAACCTTGGGCTTAGACAAAACAACTTGGTGTGAGATATCAGCTGGGCGGTTTATCCTCATCAGGCTCCTCGGGGGTGGCTATGGGAACAGATCCGAAGCCAATTTAAACGACATATTGAATATTCAGATATCTGTAATGAAAAAGCAGTTTCTAGCACTGATTTTTTTTTTTTTTTTTTCCCAGTGCTGAAGGGAGCAGTGCCGCTGAGATAAAACTGAAAATGTCACTTCCCCTTGGGGCCCAGCTCTGTTCTCCGGTAGGCAAAAGAGCAATTAACATATTTTATTGTTTCTATTTCCCTGCTTTGCATCGGTCTTCCCAGCCCACATCAGGGAGAGAGTTAGAAAGGAGGCATGTTCCTGCTGAAAAGGCCTTTTTAAGTCTCTGACTTGGCACTTCTCTACGTAGGATTTCGACCCCCATAAACAGGGAGGCAGCAGCTGTGAGCAGCGGGGAAGGCGGCTGGGAGGGCAGGGTGTGCAGCAAACAGCTGGTATTTGTGTTGTCAGCCTCCAGCTTGCAAATGCTGCATTTCACGAGCTGTGTGGTTGTGTTACTGGTGCAAATGGACGTGCTCACACGCAGCGGATCTCCAGGAAAGTCCAGGACAAAAAAAGAATTTCAGCGGCCATGTCCCGTTGCAAGCTGCACCATGGAGACTTCCTGAGCTCAGGATGTCATCTGCAGTTTGAGTAGGCTTTTCTGCCTTAAAAACCTCTAATCCTGCCCCAAAAACCTCCAGTCCTGCCCAGCTTGTCCCCACTGAGGCCAATGCCATCATGTCCATGGTTTTTACAGCTTCACGAGGAAACCAATGAAAAAAGGTTGAGCCAGATGGCCTTTAGAGCTCCCTTCCAACCCAAACCACTCTGTGATAAAAAAGACTTTCCTGATACCATTTTTGAAGATTCCAGCTGGTGGTTTGACTTTTTGCACTCCTGCAGCTGGGCTGCAAGAGCGTGGATGCAAAGTAGCCATCAAAATGGGACCTGTAACATTCTTTTTAATGCTGTACAAAAGCGCGAATATTTAGAGAGGCACCTTCTAATTACCCATGGAGGTGACAACTATAAACTCTGCTCCCAGGCATAGTTACAACACCGTTCTCTCTTTTAAAGCAGTTGCTTCCTTGCCACCTTTGCTTAAGCAGCCCTGAGGCTGGGGCGTAGGGATCGTGGTGGGAACTCAAACCCAGCACAAGCAGATGCCTCAATTCAGATTATTTGTAGTTTTTGATGCCAGCGGTGAAGCTCGGCAAAAGCCATCTGATGTTAAGAGGCAGAATGAGTTCGGTCCAGCTGATTCTCCTGAAAATGGGAATTGAAGTCACAAGTGCCAACAAGAACCTTCTCAAAAGTGTTTGCTGCCTGTTGACTCACGTTGCTTTGGGCAAGCAAGGCACAGCCAGGATTTGGGTTAGTCCCCTCATGCCTTTTGTCATCTCTTTCTTGTGAACAGGACAAACACCTGATAAGAAATATTAATTATACGGGGGTTTAAGATGTATTTTTATGGGGCGAGGGTGAATGACAAAAAAGACAGTATTTAAGAGTTTGCTGCACAACTATTTGGCTTTTCGTGGGATTTAAAGCTGTTTCTAAAGGACAATGTTTCTGAATACATGTGTTTTCCAAAGTCCCAATCTCTTAAATCCAACAATTCCTGCATACAACTGTGGTGTTGACAGGCCATGGGATGTCTTTCATAATTCCTGCAGTTTCTGTGATGCTCTAGATCTCAGTTTCTTGTGTTTGTGAGAAATTAAGCTTATGTTAAGTAAATAAACTGGTCATCTTAATTGTGAGGTTAAAAAAACCCGAAAACCAACAATCAGAGAAAGGGGACCTGCAGCCATTGTTCAGATGCTGGGGATCCTCTAAGGAAATAATAAATTGTGTTTCTAGGTTACCTGGAGGTGTAACAGCCCCCAGAGGAGAGATGGCTCATCAGGTTTCCTCCAAGAGGTCTCTTCCACAGCCCCAAAGCCATCCATAGGGATTCAGGGAGGTGTGTCCCAGCTGTCAGCCAAAGAAGGTGCAGAATGTAAAGAAAGCTTCCTGCTCATGCACAGAAAAGCTGCTGGTTTGGGAATGCTCTTCCTAGTGTGCCCAGAAGCTGGTCATGGCATCACAGAATCAGAGAATCAGAGAATCAGAGAATCAGAGAATCAGAGAATCACAGAATCACAGAATCACAGAATCACAGTGGCTTGGGGATGGAAGGGACTGTAATGCTCATCCCATTCCACCTCTGCCATGGGCAAGGACACATTCCACTATCCCAGGTTGCTCCAAGCCCTGTCCAGCCTGGCCTTGGACACTGCCAGGGATCCAGGGGCAGCCACAGCTGCTCTGGGCACCCTGTGCCAGGGCCTGCCCACCCTCACACACAGCAATTCCTTCCCCAGATCCCAGCTGGCCCTGCCCTCTGGCCCTGGGAAGCCATTCCCTGTGTCCTGTCACGACATGCTCTCGTGAAAAGTCCCTCACCATGTTTTCTGTTGTCTCCTTCAGGCAATGGATGGACATAATTAGGTTTCCCTGAAGCCTTCTCTTCTCCAGGCTGAACAATCCCAATTCTCTCAGCCTTTCCTACTCTCATAGAAAAGGTCTAAGGATATTTCCTGCTAGGCAGGAAACATTCAATGCACAGAAGTAATGACACCTTTGAGCCCAAACTGCCCTTTTTAACCTGCCTTGGTGGCTGCAAGGATGAGACAGAGATGTTGGAAGGGCAGAGGCCTCAGCAGTCTCCTAAGCTCCCTGGTCTTCCAAGGATCCAGGTGTTCTAGCTGAAGCAAGAGACCAAAACTCCTAGGCTGTTTGAGTGCTGGTGCAGCGTTGCTGCTTTAGGGAAAACTCGTTTCATGTGAGCACTGGCAGCTCCTGGGGAGCCGAGAGCAGCCAGGAGATCCTCCTCACCCAGCCCTTCCAACTGTGAGTATCGGTGTCACCCAGAATGGATGGGAAATCTGCTCTTGCTCATCACCACAGAGCGGTGGGTGGTGGAGCCCTGCCAAACGTGGATGTGTGCAGCCTGGCAACGGATCCAGGGTGCAGAAAAAAGGGAATCTGCAGGATTTTCCAGGGGACGTTTTGGGGGGCAATCTGGCAGGGGGGTTGTTTGGCGGAGGCTGCAGACACCTGAGATGCTGCAGCATCTGCTCCATGTGCAGAAGGGCCAAACTTCCACTTGGGAGGTTGCTCTGACAGCTCCAGTGCTGTCCCATGCCAAGGTCTCTCCTGGGCCCAACCTTCCCTGCACCTGGAGGTTCCCTGGTCCTCTCTGACCCCCTCAGTGCCTTGAGCCCCTTATTTTCCCTGAATCACCCAACCAAGCACCCACAGAGCAATGCCTCCATTACACTGCGAGATACCTCTCCACAAACTCATCTCTACAGACATTGTAGCAACAGCATAAAATATCCTTAAATTTAAAAAAAAAGTCTACTGATTGAGCAGGAAAAATCTGTAGAGGTCAAAGTAATTGAAAGCATGGCAGCAGGCAGAGGTTTACTTATAAGTACTTGAGCTCATTTGGTTAAAAGTTCTACTCATCAGCATTTGGGCAAGAAAATTACTTCAGTTTGAAAATATATGACTGCGTTCACAAAGTTTTTATTGCAGTTTTTGGACTGTTGCACAAAATGCAGCACAGCTGACATCAGCTTTTAAAACATAATACAGTCGAAAGAAAGGAAAATCTCAGCAGCTGAGACAGGAAGAGAGAATTCCCTACTTCCATTTGTTTTGTATTTGTGCCCAGTTTCTGTATTCCCTGGGGACCTTTCAAAGACCATGATTACAAAACGCAGGAAGGTGTGTTTGGGAAGCTGAAGCACCAGACAGTAGCGCCCAAAAAAGGCCTTCAGATTGATTTATCAAAAAATTTACTACCTGCAGAGTTAATGAAACCCTTTGAACATGCCGGTGTGATGCACAGGAGATGAAGGATTTGTTGCAGGTGTTGCACGATGTTGGGAGATGTGCCACGAGCCCACGTAATGCTGGTAGTGACACCCTCCCCTCACTGTGCATTCACCCAACGTGCTCCTCAAGGCTTCAGGGGACACTGACACAGCCAGGACAAGGCAAAGGAACAGAAATAATAAGGGGTAGATGGAGGCATTAAGTGTCTTGTCATTTCAGGTCCTTTTTCCTGGCACCACCGACAATACTCGTTCTGTGAGAAATTATCTTTATCCCAAATAGGAGTGCACTTTTCTTTCTCTTTTTCACCAAAGAAACTCCAAAACTGGGGAGAGAGACAGAAAGAAAGAAGGTGAGCACACCACACCTCTTACTTTTCTGGGAATCATGATCCTATTTTACTGCGCATCAGGACAATGCTGGAAAAAAAAAAAAAAGGATGTCAGTTTGGGAATATTTTGCAGGTGGAGTTATAAGTCGACTGAAAAATGAAACAAAAAGATCTCTTGGCATCCCTCTTTCCCAGACACAGCCAAGATTCCTGCTTTGACTTGATCCAGGTGAGGGAGGGAGTGCAGGCTGTTCCTCCAACGCACTGAGATGCAAGGGGTGTTTGTTTTCTGTTATCAGCAAAGGGTGGTGATGAGCTTACTGTCCGTGAGATAATCCATTTTTTTATTGCTGTGGGTTAGATCAAGTGCACCACGGTTTGGAACAACAATAAAAGAGAAAGTTCCCCCCAAAACTGGAAAAATCCCCCACCCTTCTCCTTTGCATTGGTGATAAAGTGGTATTTTTTGTCAGAGTGCCCACCCTGAAGCACACTTTAATAATATTAGTGATCATTACACGCAGAGCGGCTTTTCACGTCACATGAGCCAGGCTTGAAAGCAAATCACAGCCTCTCTGTGAAATCCACTTGATCCTTGTGTTGAAACACAGCTATTTCCAGATGATACAAAGCACCTGTTCAACGGGGAGCTGGGGCAGGAAAATCCCATATTCCAGTCAAAACGGCAGGAGGAACTTCTTGGCTATTCAAGAGAACTGCTCACTGGCCACATAGGGCAGGTCACAGGTCACTGTCATAGTTCCACAAAAGTTGTTTCAACATGGAAATATTTCAACAGCTTCCTGACCAGGGCTGAGTCAGAAAGAATTGTCCTCTGCTCCCACCCCAAACATGCAACCATCTTTTGCCATGACCAGAGGGGACCAGTGTTCAGCTGCCATGGCTGCAGGATGATGTGTCATTAACACAGTAATGGTGTTGAGAAGAGGAAGAAGGTGATCCAAAGACCACCAGCAAGGCCCCCTTCTTATGGAGGAGAGCTTTGAGAGCGTTTCAGAGGGAATCAGAATGATTTGGGATGGAAGAGGCCTTAAAACCCACCCAGTGCCACCCCCTGCTGTGGGCAGGGACACCTTCCACTATCCCAGGTTCCTCCAAGTCCTGTCCAACCTGGCCTGGGACACTTCCAGGGATCCAGGGGCAGCCACAGCTTCTCTGGGCAGCCTGGGCCTCCCCATCTTCACAGGGAAGGATTTCCTCCCAGCATCTACACTAAATTCCCCCTCTAAGTTTAAAATTGTTGCTCCTTGTCCTAGCACTACCTGTCCTCTGTAAAAAGCCACTTTCCAAGGAAGAGGAGATGCTTCTCAATGTAATTAGCCATTAAACACAACAGAAACCTTTCGAGAGAGCAGTTGGAGACTACTCAAAATAAATTGCTGGAGGGTAGTTAGGGACCTGTTCTTCCTGTGCTTGCAGAAGCTGAATGAACAGGCTTTACCCGGATTCATTGCTAGTTGTGACAGAAATGCTACAAAATCACTCCTATTCTGCAGTGTAATTAAGGTGACCTCTCCCCTTTCTGTCTTCACAGCACCGCACGGTAGTTCAGGGATGTAAGCTGAATACATGTGGATAAAAGTGGGTCCGACAGCATCCCACACTGCCTGGGATCATCCGCGGGGCGCAGGCACCCCAGCCCACCCCGCTCCCCCTGGACACACGCTCCGAGCACTGCGCCCGACGCTGAAAACTACACCAAAAACACCAGCAAAGTCACGGCGCCCACCAAAAACGCTGCCAAACCCGACGAGGATGTCCCTTGTGACCAGGAGTGCGTGGATAAGAGAACAATGAGATTTAGGGAAAGACAAAAGGCTTGAAATCTGAGCCTACCGAAGCGTCCAGGCAGCAGCTGCAGCCAACACTTCCCGGGCAGAGCCTGTTGAAGGAGAAGGATCTGCATCCACCTAGCTCTCCCAGGTGCCATCACAACCGGGAGAATAAAGATCTTTTGGTCTCCAGGGCTCCCTGACAGGAGGGGACAGCCAGGTGTCGGTGTCTTCTGCCAGGTAACAAGTGACAGGATGAGGGGAAAAGGGCCTTAGGGTGTGTCAGGTTCAGGTTGGATATTGGTGATTTTTTTTTTTTCCCATGGAAAGGGTTGCCCAGCCCTGGTACAGATTGCCCAGGGCACTGTAAGAATCCCCATCCCTGGAGGGATTTAAAAGCCGTGTGGATGTGGCACTTGGGGATGTGGGGCAGAGGTGTCCTGGGCAGTGTTAGGTATGGTTGGACTCGATGGTCTGAGGGCTTTTCCAGCCTAAACCTCTCAATTATTCTGAGATTTCCATCGACTTAGAGCAGCACAGAGAGAGAGGGGCCAGCTGGACCCTCCAGTCTTGGTGCCCTAAGGCTGCTAAAACTTTCGACATTCCGGTCTCAGGCAGGGGTTTGTCATCACCAGTGGAGATAATGGGCACTATAGAAGATGATTTATCTTGTGTTTATACTTTTTCTTAGGGAGGAATGGACACTCCTGAAGAGCCCCTCTGGCTCTGCTGCCTGCAGAGAGGATATGACTGACCACGTGATGGGGGTACACAGTGAAGCTGCTCTATTTCCAGATGTGTCCCCTCCAAGGAATCATTTTTATCTACATTAATATTTGCTTTTTTTCGTAGCCAGTTTTGTTTCCCCCCGCTCAATGTCGGGGATGCTGGAACAACCTATTCTTTATCAGGGCATTTCATTCCCAAGATGTTTCCAAAACAATTTTCAGTGCAGCTTTTGCACTGGCCCCACCACCAGCGTGCCTTTGAGCATCATGTAACCACAATTTCAGTGGCAGGTGAAACATTATCACTTACCCTGCACACAGGCTGCAGGTGCTTTGGAGGTCGTTGTTGTTTGTTTTTTTTTTAAAGGAAGCCACGGATTTGGAGTTCTCCCCATGTTTTCCACCGGGGCATATCTGCAGAGGTACAGCACTGAAGATGCAAGGCAGGCACACTTCCAGATTTCACCAGCTTTATTCCTAGTATCAACTGTTTGCAGACAGCTGCCCCTGTAATCTGCAGGCTGCAGCTTGTACAAAAGGGAAGCCAAAATAATGCATATTACAGGAAAGCTGATGGGCAGAGATGTCCAGGAATATTCTCCCTCTCATTGGGGAAGATGTGTAGAGGTTTTCTTTGTTTGTTTAAAACAAAACCAAACATTTTGGATGTAAAGGGAGTATCTTACCTCCCCAGAACAGGCTTATTTTATTTGGAGTTTTTAATTCGCAGTCAAAATTTTTGCTGTTTTTCTTCTATTTCTTGGAATTTGTGTTTCTGTGAAAGCAAGAAAAACCACATTTCCTTTCTCCTTCGTACCATTCATGTGTTCCTGTTGTCATTTGCTGACAGTGACGAAGAGTTTTCTAAATTTCAGTCACTTTAGAAAAGCTGAAAATACCTACAGAGCTTCCCTCTGTGGACTTGCAGCCACAGGCAGGGGCCTGTGCACAGCTGGGAGGTGCCACTGACTCATTATTAAGGATCTCAGCCAGGTGGACATCTAAACCCAGATAATCTATACCCTGAAATACATAGAAAGAGGAGAAACAGAACCAGAGGGAGACCACGGGGCAGGACAGCACCGAAAAGCTCTAGAAAAAAATCCACTACAGGCAAAAAAAATCCATTTCAGGCAAAAAAAATCCATTTCAGGCAAAGTTGAGCTGTTGCTATTGCTAAGCGGTTTGAGAATCTTCTTTTTCCTGATTTTATGAGGCAAGAGGATCTCCTGGAAGGTAAGAAATGGCAGCAAAACTCTATTTTCCCTCAAAGTTTGTCCCCCATCCCAGCAGCAGCAATTCCCCATCAAGCTGCAGGTGTGAATATTTGTGGCAGGTCCTGAGTACGAGGTGAAACTCTACTAAAACTCCCTCTGTTAAACACCCAATTTCACGGCTGGAGTTTAGTGGCAAAGCGACAAGGGTAACCCAAATAAATGGGACACTTGCAGCTCCCAAAAAAGCAAACCCACAGACTGCTCTCTGTGCTTCACCCAGGGAGGTTTCACGTTTGCAAGGAGGGTCAGCTCAACTTCAGACCTATCCCCAAACCCTTTTCATCCAGTTGTGGCGCTTCAAGCAGATGAAATTTCAAAGGAACCTTTGGAAATGGACAAGTTATTATGGATATAAACATGGATGAGCCATTTTTCCTGAAGGGGAGACAGTGTTTACTGTTGCTGAGCTGTAGAACAGATAAATAAAAGCGTTCTCAAGTGCATTCATCTGTGTTCTGCTACAGGGAGCTGCTCTGGCTGTCCATAAAAACCTCCACGGAACAAACACCAGCAGCATTTCCCACCCAGTGCTGCTTGCACACCTCTACTTCCACAGAAGGAACTTTTTGTTGAGGGAAAAATAATTGTTTAAAGCTTTCAGCTATTCCGATGGGGTTTTTTTTGGGGGGGGGGTGTTCCTGCAGTGATGGCCCTTTGCTCAGCAGGAATCAGGAGGGAGCCACCCTGTCCTCATCAGCATCTTCACTCAGCCACAGCCTGGGGCCTGAGAACATGATTTTGTACCAATTCTATAAAATTGGTACAAATTGAGGCGTTCAATTCTCCCATTTTGGAGATGTCTTTAAAAAAAAAAAAAAAATCTTTCTTGGAGGGTACACGTGACAGACGCTCAACCTCAGCCTTGCTCAGGAAATTGCCTTGCATCTGGAAGGGGGAAAAAAAGCCCCACCAACTTGCCACCTCCATAAATCAGCCATCTGCAGAATGTAAACTGGTGCAGCGTGGCTCTATCAGCACTTACAGCCCCGAGTGCTTTGCAGAGGTTTACACAACGCCAACTATCCCGTCTCTCCTAAAAGAAGTCTCATGCCGTGAATTACCAAACTTCCCAGGAAACGTGGCAAAAGCCCACCCGTCGGTGCTGGCCTCCGGGACTCAGCCATGGAGCCCACGGAAAGGAGAAGTTTCTCTGGAGGATGGAGGGAGGTGGAGAGCTGAGTTTATCTGTGGGCGTTGGGGGAGGGAGGTCGCCTACAGCACGCGAGGAGGTGCTTTGGGAAGGGTCTGACAGATGGTGGGGGGGAACAAAGAGGAAAACAACCCACTCCTCTCCTTCCTGGCCTTCACAGGCTCCAAGGACATAACCCAGAATCAGCCTGAGACGGCAGCAGAACTCCTGCTGAACCCAACAGGACGTGGAAAGATACTGCACCGTTTGTAAGCCTTCATTAACCACCTGTGTTTTCAGCTCTGTGGCACTGGCTGCAGGAGCAGGGGCCCTTTTCCAAGTGCCGAAACAAATTTTGCCTATGTTTTCCCCTTCTCAGATTTCTCTTAACTCGTGGACATAGATAATGATGCTGCTGAACCAACCCTGGGGCCAAGAACGCCCCAGAACACTGAGCTTCTCTCAGCTTCATCAAGGTTTGTACAGGGGGTCCATAAAGAGCAGCACTCTCTATCTCGTGACATGGACTGGCATAATTCTCGAAAACTTCAACACTCTGGAAGACAAGCAAGAAGAGAGGCAAACAGGGAATGACTTCCCAGTGCCAGAGGGCAGGGATAGATGAGATATTGGGAAGAAATTGTTCCCTGTGAGGGTGGGGAGGCCCTGGCACAGGGTGCCCAGAGCAGCTGTGGCTGCCCCTGGATCCCTGGAAGTGTCCAAGGCCAGGCTGGACAGGGCTTGGAGCCACCTTGGATAGTGGAAACTGTCCCTGCCCATGGCAAGGGGTGGCACTGGATGAGCTTGAAGTTCCCTTCCAACCCAAACCATCCTGGGATTCTGCGACGCTTTGAATAATTGTATTACTACTGACTGTAACTGGGTTTTGGTGGAAAAACACAGGGCTGGTTCCTCGCCGTAGAGTCATTTCTGGGAAAAGTGGACGAAGACTTGGCCCAGGACACGCTCTTGTTCTGTTTAAGTTACACACACACACTGAGGGGAGGAGCATCATCTTTCTGTAAGACTGCTCAACACTTAGAAATTTCTTAATAATTGGTACATTTATAAAGCTTTTTTTGCTTCCTATTTTGTTTGCAACATTCTAAATCAGTGACGACCTCCAGCTGAGGAGCTGGGGATGTCCACAACAGGAGTAGACACACAGCCAGACTTTTACTTGACTTTGTGACAGGATGAGCTTTGCACAACTTCTCTTTCCCCTCTTCTTTACCTTAAACAGCAGTTTTCCTCTTAAGGGATGCCAAGGCCTCCAATGGTGCCCTGGGTGCCCATTCTACCTGCCTGGTAGCCCCAAACCTGCTGCAGTGGGCCAGGAGACTTGACTCTGCTTCTAAGAAACATCCTTGACATACAATAAAAAAAAAAAGCCAAGTTATGAAAACAGGAAACCACAAGTGGTTTCACCTCTAGTAAGTTCAGCTGTTCAGGAGAACCAAAACAAACCCCGAAAACACATTCAGCTGCATTTTCTCAGACCAGCTGTGCTGACACACTCTCATTGCTGGCTGTTTTCTGTCCCCCTACACGGCCCAAGATGTCACCTTGCTTTCCAGAGCATCACAGTATCAGTACCCAGTTATAATGTCACTCACAGTAAGGAATTCTTTTAATTTCTCTGGTCTTGGCAACCTTGCCCTGCAGCCAAACCTCCCTCCAGTCTAGCTCATAGACAGTGAGGAGGAACACCTTACAGACCTCCATCCCGGGGCAATTTGGATTAATGATGTGAAGAGAAGGAAGTCTGGGAGCTCTGAAGTCTCCCTGGTGCCCCTGAGGAGTCACAGCAAAGGGACTGCACTGCTCTCGTGCTTTGCTCCCAGTCCACTCCTGGTATCCCATGTCCATCCGTCCTTCCTCTCCTTGGCCCCTGGTCCACGCCAGCCAAATGGGCAGATGACTTTGCAAAATCTTGTCCCAGAGGAAAAAAAAAAAAAAAAGA